>CM055118.1:393826699-394156699 GCA_029206835.1 Rana muscosa
AAGGAGAGTAGAGGAGGAGAGTGGAGGAGAAGGGAAGGAGAGTAGAGGAGGAGAGTGGAGGAGAAGGGAAGGAGAGTAGAGGAGGAGAGCGGAGGAGAAGGGAAGGATATTAGAGGAGGAGAGTGGAGGAGAAGGGCAGGAGAGTACAGGAGGAGAGTGGAGGAGAAGGGAAGGAGAGTAGAGGAGGAGAGTGGAGGAGAAGGGAAGGAAGGAGAGTGGAGAAGGAGAACAGATGATGACAGAGGAGGACACCGGGGAGGAGAGTGGAGAAGGACACTTGAGGAGGACGGCTGAGAAGGAAAGTGAAAATAAAAGCACTGAAGGGATCATGTGACAGCTGCTGCAGCACCTCTTGGGATATTTGCGTTGCTGTAAGACGCGGTACATCACACGGTCACACCCTCTTCTACCTCTCCCATGACAGGTGCACTTGGAGTCCCCGGAGATGTGGGGGTGTGGCCGTCTCTATGTAGCCTGGAGGTCACGTGTTGATATGAAGTATAAATAGTTTTGTGGGCGGAGTAATGAGAACCTGTCGGTGTCTCTGCTGGGGGGGCTTCAATCCCCCACCTTCTTCAGTCTCGCACGGGTTGTACCGACTCTTCTGGACCGAAACGGCTTCCTCTGATTTCATTGCACACTGTGAGCCTCTCGTATTAGAAGCTGCAGCCAAGTTAGATAGAGCCCCGCCCCTTTTCCAGGCTGGAGGACGTCCAGCATCATCTAGCCCTTTCCTCCCCAGCCTGACTGTTCCTGGCCCCGCCCCTTTCACTCATTGGATTACAGTTCGTTCAACCATGGAGGCTCGGCATCACACGTGGGCGTTACCTATAGAAATACTGTGTGCCTAGAAATACCCACTCTTTCAGAATGACACCCACCCATCAGGGAATTTTGATATTTGCATAACTCCTCCCACTGCTTGGATCGGGACTGGGGGCTAATGAGAAGAGTACTGTACAGAGCCCTGCCGGCCCCTCCCACCAGCCACAATCTGCCTGCATTGCCTAGAGAAGCACAGAGACCCGGTGATGATAAGGTTTTATGTTAATGAGGGGGGGGGGGGGACAAGTGGAGACAGAATTTAGGAAGATTATACTTTATCTTTCCCTTACCGATTGTCCTGGTGACCCCGTTCACAGAGAGTGAGGAGAAATAGAAACGTTGTCACCCGCACAGGGACAGAGGGCAAATCTTCCCTAGGGGATATGGGTGGGGGGGAGGCGGGAGTCAGAAGAAATCTCCCTGGGGGGGGCAGAAGAAATCTCCCTGAGGGGGGGGGCAGAAGAAATCTCCCTGGGGGGGCAGAAGAACTCTCCCTGGGGGGGGCAGAAGAAATCTCCCTGAGGGGGGGGCAGAAGAAATCTCCCTGGGGGGGGCAGAAGAAATCTCCCTGAGGGGGGGGGGGCACAGGCAGCAATGGGAGTCCCAATGATAAAGAGAGAAAATCCAGGCCGGAGTTCCCCTTTAAATTCTCTGGTAATGTGAGTGATGTGGGAGGAATGTGCTGATGGAGCCGCCACACACCTGTAAAAGATAAAGGAACCCCCCAACCCCCCCCTCCCCTGAGGCCACGACCTCTCCTCATCACATCCTCATTCTTACAGTTTCTGTAGAATTTCCTTCTTCCTCCAGGAGACTCTTCACAGACATACACAGTATACGGTATATATACCTTCACTGAGATCTGACCGCACCCACAACCATCTCTCCAATCATCTCCAACAATGGGGGGGTCTTACGTGTACAGGGAGGGGGGGCAGAGAGGACATTGTCATAGGGGGGCAGAGAGGACATTGTCATAGGGGGGTAGACAGGACATTGTCATAGGGGGCAGGGAGGACATTTTTAATAGGGGGACAGGGAGGACATTGTCACGGGGGACAGGGAGGGGGGGCAGGGAGGACATTGTCATAGGGGGGCAGGGGGGACATTGTCATAGGGGGGCAGGGGGGACATTGTCATAGGGGGGCAGGAAGGACATTGTCATAGGGGGGCAGGGAGGACATTGTCACAGGGGGGCAGGGAAGACATTATCATAGGGGGGCAGGGAGGACATTGTCATAGGGGGGCAGGGAAGACATTGTCATAGGGGGGCAGGGAGGACATTGTCATTGGGGGGGCAGGGAGGACATTGTCATAGGGGGGCAGGTGGGACATTGTCATAGGGGGGCAGGGAGGACATTGTTATAGGGGGACAGAGAGGACATTGTCATAGGGGGGTAGGGAGGACATTGTCATGGGGGACAGGGAGGGGGGGCAGGGAGGACATTGTCATAGGGGGGCAGGGAGGACATTGTCACAGGGGACAGGGAGGGGGGGCAGGGAGGACATTGTCATAGGGGGACAGGGAGGACATTGTCACGTGGGACAGGGAGGACATTGTCATAGGGGGGCAGGAGGGAAATTGTCATAGGGGGGCAGGGAGGACATTGTCATAGGGGGGCAGGGAGGACATTGTCATAGGGGGGCAGGGAGGACATTGTCATAGGTGGGCAGGGAGGACATTGTCATAGGGGGGCAGGGAGGACATTGTCATAGGGGGCAGGGAAGGGTGGGCAGGGAGGTCATTGTCATAAGGGGGCAGGGAGGACATTGTCACAGGGGGGCAGGGAGGACAATTGTCATAGGAGGGCAGGGAGGACATTGTCATAGGTGGGCAGGGAGGACATTGTCATAGGGGGGCAGGGAGGACATTGTCATAGGGGGCAGGGAAGGGTGGGCAGGGAGGTCATTGTCATAAGGGGGCAGGGAGGACATTGTCACAGGGGGGCAGGGAGGACAATTGTCATAGGAGGGCAGGGAGGACATTGTCATAGGGGAGCAGGGAGGACATTGTCATAGGGGGGCAGGGAGGACATTGTCATAGGGGGGCAGGGAGGACATTGTCATAGGGGGCAGGGAAGGGTGGGCAGGGAGGTCATTGTCATAAGGGGGCAGGGAGGACATTGTCACAGGGGGGCAGGGAGGACAATTGTCATAGGGGGGCAGGGAGGACATTGTCATAGGGGGCAGGGAAGGGTGGGCAGGGAGGACAATTGTCATAGGGGGGCAGGGAGGACAATTGTCATAGGGGGGCAGGGAGGACAATTGTCATAGGGGGGCAGGGAGGACATTGTCATAGGGCGTCAGGGAGGACATTGTCATAGGGGAGAAGGGAGGACATTGTCATAGGGGGCAGGGAGGACATTGTCATAGGGTGGCAGGGAGGACATTGTCATAGGGGGCAGGGAAGGGTGGGCAGGGAGGACAATTGTCATAGGGGGGCAGGGAGGACATTGTCATAGGGCGACAGGGAGGACATTGTCATAGGGGAGCAGGGAGGACATTGTCATAGGGGGCAGGGAGGGGGCAGGGAGGACATTGTTATAGGGGGGCAGGGAGGACATTGTCATAGGGGGGGCAGGGAGGACATTGTCATTGGGGGGGCAGGGAGGACATTGTCATGGGGGGCAGGGAGGACATGTTTCCTCCAATGGTGCTGATCATGTCACTTTACTATTACTTCCCCTTATCACGCAGAATATTATTATTATTATTATTATTATTATTAACATTATTATTATCAGTTTTTTATTACTTAATTTTATCCTGTAGATTATTATATTTATCTATTTATTTATTTATTACTATTACTTTATCTTATCATGCAAACAATGATGATGATGACAATTATAATAATAATTGTTACTATTATATCCATTTACTCCTCATTTTATCATGCCGATTGTTCCAATTGGTATTATTTTTATCATCATCATCCTTTATATCAAATGACTATGGTATCATGCAGAATATTATTACTATAGTGCAGACCCCCCCCCCCCCCCCCACCAGGCCACACACCTCCTCCTCCTCCTCCTCCTCAGTATATCCTCATTCTTACATCTTCTGTAGAATTTTCTTCTTCCTCCTGGAGACCTTCATTATACATCTTCATGGAGATCCGATCACAACCTTCTCTAGACAATCACAAATCATCTCCCACACTGACACTGGAGGGATTCCTACATGTACAGAAGAGAAGAGGATGAGGACCTTGTCATGGGGGGGGGGGTGGGGGGGACATTGTCATTGAGGAGGGACATTGTCATTGGGGGGGACATTATCATTGGGGGTGGGGCATTGTCATTGGGGGGACATTGTCATTGGGGGGACATTGTCATTGGGGGGGGCATTGTCATTGGGGGACATTGTCATTGAGGGGGGGGGCATTGTCATTGCGGGGGACATTGTCATTGAGGGGGGGCTTTGTCATTGGGGGGACATTGTCACTGGGGAGACATTGTCATTGAGTGGGGGGGGCATTGTCATTGGGGGGGACATTGTCATTGGTGGGAGGACATTGTCATTGTGGGGACATTGTCATTGAGGGGGGGCATTGTCATTGAGGGGGGGCTTTGTCATTGGGGGGACATTGTCATGGGGGGGACATTGTCACTGGGGGGACATTGTCATTGGCGGGAGGACATTGTCATTGGGGGGACATTGTCATTGAGGGGGGGCTTTGTCATTGGGGGGGACATTGTCATGGGAGGGACATTGTCACTGGGGGGGACATTGTCATTGGCGGGAGGACATTGTCATTGGGGGGACATTGTCATTGAGGGGGGGGCATTGTCATTGGGGGGGACATTGTCATTGGCGGGAGGACATTGTCATTGGGGGGACATTGTCATTGAGGGGGGGGCTTTGTCATTGGGGGGGACATTGTCATGGGAGGGACATTGTCACTGGGGGGGACATTGTCATTGGCGGGAGGACATTGTCATTGGGGGGACATTGTCATTGAGGGGGGGCATTGTCATTGGGGGGGACATTGTCATTGAGGGGTGGGAGGACATTGTCATTGGGGGGGACATTGTCATTGAGGGGGGGCATTGTCATAGGGGGGCAGGGGGGAGCTTGTCATAAGGGGGGGCATTGTCACTGAGGGGGGAGGACAATGTGATTGAGGGGGGGCAGGGAGAACATGTTCCCCTGATGGAGCTGATAGTGTTCTGTCACTTTTCTATTACTTCCCCTTATCATTCACATAATGATGATGACGATGATGAATATTATTATTATCACCATCAGTTTATTCTTTCTTCATCTTGTCCTACAAATTATTATTATTATTATTTTACTTTATTTTTTCCATGCAATGACAATGATAATAATTAATCTTAATTTACTCTTCATTTTATCATGCAGATTATTCTTCTTATCATCAGTGGTGGTCTGTCCTTGAGGGATCCCCCTAATCTACATGCGGGGTGCCGGACGCTTGGATTCCAATGGGGTTTTTCTTTAAGCATATAATTAGAGCCTGAGGACCTAATTGGCTTCAAAAAGGGGTGGGCTCGGGGCACAGCCGTTCCTGAGACCCGATTGGCAAGGGTGTCTTAGAAATCTCTGGCTTTCGTTTGACCCCTCCCCCCCTCCAAAAAAAAAAAAGAAAATATTGAGCTCCAGCCGCCACTGGTTATCATCATACTTAATATCAATTGACTTTTTTATCATGCAGAATATTATTATTATACAGTAGACCATAATGCAAATGTTTATAATTATTATTATTAATATTTATTTTTATACTATCACTTTATCATATCATGCAAATGACAATAATTGATACTGTTATTTGTTAGTTTGTAATTATTGTTAATATCAAATTATTCGTATCATTCAGCTGATGATGATTATTACTCTTATTATTATTATTATCATCATTAATGTCAAATTACTATTTTTATCATGCAGATAATGATGATTATATTAATATATTTTTTCCTACTATTACTTTATCTCATCATGCAAATGATGATGATGGAAATGATATGTGTTACTGTTATTATGTTTATTAACCCCTTCCTTACTGCGCACGTACACCCTCTTCCTGCCCAGGCGGAATTTCAGCTTTCAGCGCTGTCACGCTTTAACTGACAATTGCGCGGTCGTGCGGCGTGGCTCCCAAACAAAATGGACGTCCTTTTTTTCCCCACAAATAGACCTTTCTTTTGGTGGTATTTGATCACCTCTGCGGTTTTTATTTTTTGCGCTATAAACAAAAAAGTGTGACAATTATATTTTTTGATTTTTGCTATAATAAATATCCCAATTTAAAAAAATAAAAATAAAATTTCCTCAGTTTAGGGCGATACGTATTCTTCTACATATTTTTGGTAAAAAAAAAATCGCAATCAGCGTTTATTGATTGGTTTGCGCAAAAGTTATAGCGTCTACAAAATAGGGGGTAGTTTTATGGCTTTTTAATATATATATTTTTTTTTTTACTAGTAATGGCGGCGATCAGCGATTTTTTTCGGGACTGCGACATTATGGCGGACACATCGGACACTTTTGACACTATTTTGGGACCATTCACATTTATACAGCGATTAGTACTATAAATATGCACTGATTACTGTATAAATGTGACTGTCAGGGAAGGGGTTAACACTAGGGGGGGCGAGGAAGGGGTTAAATGTGTGCCCTGGGAGTGATTCTTACTGTGTGGGGGAGGGGAGTGACAGGGGGAGGTGACCGATCTGTGTCCCTATGTACAAGGGACACAGCATCGGTCCCCTCTCCCTGACAGGACATGGATCTGTGTGTTTACACACAGAGATCCATGTCCTGCCTCTGTAACAGCCGATTTCGTGTACCTGGCGGACATCGCGGCTGCCAGGCACGCGCATCGGCATTACAGTGACGCGCCGCACGCCCCCCAGTGGCCGGAGGAGCGGAGGCCGTAAAAAGACGGCCTCCCGGCATTTAAGAACCACCTTGCGGCCGTACATAGTCGTACGGCGGGCGCGAGGTGGTTAAAGGGGTTGTAAAGGTTTGTTTTTTTATTTTCCAAATAGGTTCCTTTAAGCTCGTGCATTGTTGCTTCACTTACCTTTTCCTTAGATTTCCCTTCTAAATATTTGTTTCCTTTGTCTGAATTTCTCACTTCCTGTTTCTCCTCACTGAACTTCACACCATCATCCGAGTGGTGTGGAGTCATCCAGAACAGCTTACTGAACAGCTTACTGAGGAGGAACAGGAAGTGAGAAATTCAGACAAAGAAAACAAGGAAAAAAAACATTTAGAAGGGAAATCTAAGGAAAAGGTAAGTGAACCAACAATGCACCAGCTTAAAGGAACCTATTTAGAAAATAAAAAACGAACCTTTACAACCCCTTTAATATCAATTTATTCTTACTTCATCTTATCATGCTTATTATTATTATTATTATTATTATTATTATTGTTATTATTATTATTATTATTATTATTATCATTATTATTATCATCATCAGTTTATTCTTACTTCATCTTATCATGCTTATTATTATTATTATTATTATTATTATTGTTATTATTATTATTATTATTATTATTATCATTATTATTATCATCATCAGTTTATTCTTACTTCATCTTATCATGCTTATTATTATTATTATTATTATTATTATTATTATTATTATTATTGTTATTATTATTATTATTATTATTATTATTATTATTATTGTTATTGTTATTATTATTATTATTATTATTATTATTTTTATCATCATCAGTTTATTCTTACTTCATCTTATCATGCTTATTTATATTATTATTATTATTATTATTGTTATTGTTATTATTATTATTATTATTATTATTATTATTATTATTTTATCATCATCAGTTTATTCTTACTTCATCTTATCATGCTTATTATTATTATTATTATTATTATTGTTATTATTATTATTATTATTATTATTATTGTTATTAATATTATTATTGTTATTATTATCATCATCAGTTTATTCTTACTTCATCTTGTCATACATCTTATTATTATTATTATGTTGTTTTTTCTACTATTACTTTATGTTATCATGCAAACATAATATTTTTATCATGCAGATGATGACGATGATTATATTAATAATTTTTTTCTTACTACTACTAATATTTATAGGTAAAGTTGATCCGGGGAATATCCGATTGCCTCTCGGGGGATCAGGAAGGAATTTTTTCCCCTGCTGTAGCAAATTGGATCATGCTCTGCTGGGGTTTTCACCTTCCTCCGGATCAACTGTGTATATAGGATTGTATATACAGTATATATATATATATATATATATATATATATATATATATATATATTGTTTCCCTTCTGTTGGTTGAACTAGATTTTTTTTTCAACCAGACTAACTATGTAATTACTTCAACTCATCATGTAAATGATGATGATAATGATGATGGAAATGATATGTGTTACTGTTATTATGTTTAATAATATCAATTTATTCTTACTTCATCTTATTATTATTATTATTATTATTATTATTATTATTATTATTATCATCATCAGTTTGGTATTACTTCATCCTTTGGTGCCTATTATTGTATTACTATTATGAATATTATTATCATTAGGATTATGATGATTATTATTATTATTATTATTATTATCATCAGTTTACTATTACTCTTACTTCATCTTATCATACAGAATAGTATTATTATTATTATTATTATTATTATTATCATCAGTTTACTCTTACTTCATCTTATCATACAGAATATTATTGTTATTAACATCATTATTATAAGTTTATAAGTTTACTATTACTTAATTTTATCATGTAGATTACTATATTTATTTATTTAATTCTATTACTTTATTATATCATGCAAACAATGATGATGATGATGATGATAATATTTGATAATAATATTTCTTACTATTACTATTATTATTATTACTATTATTTATTAATATCAGTTTACTATTCATTTTATCATGCAGATGATTCTTATTGGTATTATTATTATTATAAGTTTACTATTACTTCCCTTTATCATGCAGATTATTTTTATTATCGTTATGATTAACATTATTATTATCAGTTTACTATTATTACTTCATTGTATCATGTAGATTGTTTTATTTATCTATTAATTTATTTTTATCGGTTATTCCAGCGGTGGGCGTGCCGTTGTGTGGCAGTGTGCTGTTTCGTGCCGGGCTGTGTGGTAGAAGCGGCAGCTGTAGCAGAGTGCTGCGCTGTGCACTTTGTTCAGTCCCCCAGCCGGGGCTGTCCCGGTGACCACAAGGACATTGTGGTGACCCGGCCGGGTGTGCTGAGCATGGAACACAAGGAAGGGAAGCCGAACCCCCTAGAGACCGCTAACTTCTGCTCCAAACTCTTCTTCTGATCTTGAGGATACTAGGATAGAGGAATTCCAACCTCCCGTGGATGTCGTATCGGTCATCGGTGGAAGATACCATTCCTTACAGGAAGTTCCAGTCCACACGTGAATCTGAGTGGATCATCTGTATGCCTTATTGACCCACCACTGCTGGCGTGTGAGTCTACACGCAGGGGTAAGAGTATTTATTCCCTCCCTCCCTCGGTGTTGGAAGTCACGTTCCTGGGTGCTGTACATCTCATATCATCCATCGGAAGCATAGTCGTCCTGTGTGGGCTACCGTGGACTTTCATCTTTTGGCTTGAAGTTACACTGACCCCATTATATATCATATTAGTTCTTTTTAGTTGGACTTTATACACTTGCCATTATGTTTCACTTCATCACCATTATTATTTATATGCTTACTGATTAGTATATATTTATGTTTTTGGCTGTTTGTTCATATTTATTTTATCCATTGTAGTCACGGCCCATTGGCCTCACACGAGTGTTATAATCCATTATTCCCCACGTTGCATACGCGAGGTACACAAATTTCAAGAATTGGTTTTTATATCAATTTTTGACATTCACTTTGTTTACGGCACCGCATTTATTTATTTATTTTTTCCTTGTTTACAATATGTCTGATTGTTAATGCTGGCAGCCTATTACACACTGTTTTCATTTTTTGGTAGCGCAACTTTTTTCACATTTACTTGAATTTATTTTTATTACTACTGCTTTATCTTATCATGCAAATTATTATTGTTATTATCATTATTATGATTATTATTATTATTAACATTATTATTATCAGTTTACTATTACTTCATTGTATCCTGTAGATTGTTTGATTTATCTATCTATTCATTTATTTATTACTATTACTTTATCTTATCATGCAAACAATGATGATGATGATGATAATAATATTTTTTTACTAATACTATTATTTATTAATATCATTTACTATTCATTTTAACATGCAGATTATTCTTATTGGTATTATTTTTATTATCATTTTACTATTACTTCCCCTTATCATGCAGATTATTATTATTATTATTATTATTATTGTTATTATTAATAATATTATTATTATTGGTTTACTATGACTTAATTTTATCATGTGAACTAATATATTCATCTATTTATTTATTTATTACTACTACTTTCTCTTATCATGCAAACAATGCTGGTGATGACAATAATAAAAATACTTGTTACTATTACTATTATTTATTGATATCAATGTACTCTTCATTTTATTCTCTTATATTTTATTATCAGTTTACTCTTACTTCATCTTTTCATTCAGCTTATTTTTATCTTTTTTTATTATTATAATTATTATTATTAATATTATTATTAATATTATTACTTTACTCTTACTTCAATTTATAATGCACTATGAGGATTTAATCTGGTTTATGATCCGAATTTTGTATGTCGTTTTTATTGTATGCTGGTATTATGTTAATTATTATTTTGGGCAACGCTGTAGAAAGTGATGTACTATTTGTATTTTGGTTGTTTGATTTTCTGTTATTTTTCAATCTGTGTTATTTATTGTTTGTCTTATTTTAATAGTATGGATGGCTTATTAGAGTATAGTTTTCATTTCGTTTTATTTCGTACTAATCGGTCATTTTATTGTGTCTTGTTCAGCTCTTTATTGTGATTTTGTTGTCTTTGTTAAATGTAGCTGCATCTAAATAATTTCCCTTTGGGATTATAAAAGTATTCTGATTCTAAATCTAAACTGCAGTGTTATAACAAATTCAACAAAAACAAAGAGAAACTCCCGGCTCAACTTACTAACCAGCCTGAAGATGAAAGGAACGGGATTCATCTCCTGAAACTTCCCTGTGATCTCACATCAGAGCGATCCCCTATCAGGACTGGAGATCATTTAGAACTCATTGCTGACGTATTTGACCGGCTCCAATTAACAGGGATTTATTTCACTTTTTTAATTTAGATTTTTTTTTTTTTTCAATGGCTCCAATCAACAGGGATTTATTTTACTTTTTTAATTCAGATTTTATTTATTTAAATTTTTTTTCAAAGGCTCCAATTAACAGGGATTTATTTCACTTTTTCAATTCAGATTTTTTTTATTTTTTATTTTTTTTATAACAACTAAAAAACAGCAACAAAGGCAACCAAAAAAACCCCCAAACAAACACAGACTAACATTGACCAAGGTCAAATCCCAATTTTACACAGTATTACTATATTATATGTATTTCTAGATTTTTATATTATATTTATTTCTATATAATATTTATTTCTATATTATATTTATTTATATATGTTTATATTATATTTATTTATATATTTCTATATTATTTTTATTTATATATTACTCTTATTATAAATATTTCTATATGTTTATATTATAATTATTTATATATTTATATATTATATATATATTTTTATATTTTTATATTATATTTATTTGTATATTACTATATTATATTTATTTATACATTTATATTTTATGATTATTTATATATTTTTATATTATATTAATTTATATATTACTATATTATATGTATTTCTATATTATATTTATTTCTATAATATAATTTATTTATATTTATTATATTATACTTATTTATATATTTCTATATTATATATATATATTTATATATTACTCTATTTTAAATATTTATATATTTTATATTATAATTATTTATATATTTCTATATTATATTCATTTATATATTACTATATTATATATATTTCTATATTTCTATATAATATTTATTTATATATTTCTATATTATATTTATTTATATATTTTTATATTATATTTATTTCTATATTATATTTATTTATATATTACTATATTATAAATATTTATATATTTTTATATTATAATTATTTATATATTATATATTTTTTATATATTTTTATATTATATTTATTTGTATATTACTATATTATATTTATTTATACGTTTCTATTTTATGATTATTTATATATTTCTATATTATATTCATTTATATATTACTATATTATATGTATTTCTATATTATATTTATTTATATATTTCTATAATATATTTATTTATATTTTTATATTATATTTATTTATATTTTTCTATATTATATTTATTTATACCTTTCTATATTATGATCATTTACATATTTCTATATTATATTCATTTATATATTACTATATTATATGTATTTCTATATTTCTATATTATATTTATTTATATATTTCAATAATATATTTATTTATATTTTTTATATTATATTTATTTATATATTTCTATATTATATTTGTTTATATATTACTCTATTATAAATATTTATATATTTTTATATTATAATTATTTCTATATTATATTCATTTATATATTACTCTATTTTATGTATTTCTATATTTCTATATAATATTTATTTCTATATTATATTTATTTATATTCTTTTATAATATATTTATTTATATATTTCTATATTATATTTATTTATATATTACTCTATTATAAATATTTCTATATTTTTATATTATAATTTTTTTATATTTATATATTATATATTTTTTATATATTATTATATTTATTTGTATATTACTATATTATATTTATTTATACGTTTCTATTTTATGATTATTTATATATTTCTATATTATATTCATGTATATATTACTATATTATATGTATTTATATATTATTTTTATTTATATATTTCTATATTATTTTTTATATATTTTTATATCATATTTTTTTTGTATATTTCTATATTATATTCATTTATATATTACTAGAGTATATTATATGCATTTATATATTTTTATATTCTTTTTATTTCTATATTTCTATATAATTTTTTTATATATTTTTATATATTTTTTTTGTATATTACTATATTATATTTATTTATACATTTCTATTTTATATTTATTTATATTAGGTGTAAAATATGTGGCTCCTCCTTCTCAGATCTCACTCCAGGCGGGGGACGCATTCTGCCTTGTCACAACAACACGCCACTGACTTCTGAAGAAGAGGAAACCGGTTCTGCGAGAACAAAATCCAGCCTCAGGGCAGAGACACTGCGAGGGAGGTGAACGTGAATGTTGATGTGATTTTAATGCTGACCTTGATGAGTAGTCACCAGTGGAAAACCCACAGCTGAAGTGTCACGTACCTGGTCGGAGTCTGATATAACGAGGTCGGCCTCCCTTGTATCTCCTACCCAAGCCCCACTGAAGGTGGAACAGATGGTGGCTAGGGACAGGAGGAACACGAGTGCCAGGGAATGATGCTTGCAGAGCTTGCGATGAGAGTCATAGACTTGGTGTACAAGCTGAACAGCAGGTAAGTAGTTAGGATGAAGCTCAGAAGATCCACTGGTGTTAAAAGAGGAACTCCAACCCACTCGAAGGTTCAGGCCTGGTGGCTTGTCAGTAATTCCTGTGGTCAGGAGACAGGAGGTTACTGGACCCAGAAGAGCTGAGACGATAGGAAGCCAGCACAAGTTCCCAGAGGCAGTGTCAGAGCAGGACAGCCGATAGAAGCAGGGTCGTGAGGATAGCCGGGTTCGGTAACAGGCGGACTGCAAGGTACAAGTCATAAGCAGGAGCAAGGTCAGGTGGAAGCCGGGGTCAGGTACCAGGAATCAGGATATGTCAGAGTTCAAAAAGCAGAGTCAAGGAAGCCGGGATCAGTAACGGGTATCATGAAGGTACAAGTCATAAGCAGGAGCAAGGTCAGGTGGAAGCCGGGGTCAGGTACCAGGAATCAGGATATGTCAGAGTTCAAAAAGCAGAGTCAAGGAAGCCGGGATCAGTAACGGGTATCATGAAGGTACAAGTCATAAGCAGGAGCAAGGTCAGGTGGAAGCCGGGGTCAGGTACCAGGAATCAGGATATGCCAGAGTTTAAAAAGCAGAGTCAAGGAAGCTGGGATCAGTAACGGGTATCATGAAGGTACAAGTCATAAGCAGGAGCAAGGTCAGGTGGAAGCCGGGGTCAGGTACCAGGAATCAGGATATGTCAGAGTTCAAAAAGCAGAGTCAAGGAAGCCGGGATCAGTAACGGGTATCATGAAGGTACAAGTCATAAGCAGGAGCAAGGTCAGGTGGAAGCCAAGGTCAGGTACCAGGAATCAGGATATGTCAGAGTTCAAAAAGCAGAGTCAAGGAAGCCGGGATCAGTAACGGGTATCATGAAGGTACAAGTCATAAGCAGGAGCAAGGTCAGGTGGAAGCCGGGGTCAGGTACCAGGAATCAGGATATGTCAGAGTTTAAAAAGCAGAGTCAAGGAAGCTGGGATCAGTAACGGGTATCATGAAGGTACAAGTCATAAGCAGGAGCAAGGTCAGGTGGAAGCCGGGGTTAGGTACCAGGAATCAGGATATGTCAGAGTTCAAAAAGCAGAGTCAAGGAAGCCGGGATCAGTAACGGGTATCTTGAAGGTACAAGTCATAAGCAGGAGCAAGGTCAGGTGGAAGCCAAGGTCAGGTACCAGGAATCAGGATATGTCAGAGTTCAAAAAGCAGAGTCAAGGAAGCCGGGATCAGTAACGGGTATCATGAAGGTACAAGTCATAAGCAGGAGCAAGGTCAGGTGGAAGCCGGGGTCAGGTACCAGGAATCAGGATATGTCAGAGTTTAAAAAGCAGAGTCAAGGAAGCTGGGATCAGTAACGGGTATCATGAAGGTACAAGTCATAAGCAGGAGCAAGGTCAGGTGGAAGCCAAGGTCAGGTACCAGGAATCAGGATATGTCAGAGTTCAAAAAGCAGAGTCAAGGAAGCCGGGATCAGTAACGGGTATCATGAAGGTACAAGTCATAAGCAGGAGCAAGGTCAGGTGGAAGCCAAGGTCAGGTACCAGGAATCAGGATATGTCAGAGTTCAAAAAGCAGAGTCAAGGAAGCCGGGATCAGTAACGGGTATCATGAAGGTACAAGTCATAAGCAGGAGCAAGGTCAGGTGGAAGCCGGGGTCAGGTACCAGGAATCAGGATATGTCGGAGTTCAAAGAGCAGAGTCAAGGAAGCCGGGATCAGTAACGGGTATCATGAAGGTACAAGTCATAAGCAGGAGCAAGGTCAGGTGGAAGCCGGGGTCAGGTACCAGGAATCAGGATATGTCAGAGTTCAAAAAGCAGAGTCAAGGAAGCCGGGATCCGTAACGGGTATCATGAAGGTACAAGTCATAAGCAGGAGCAAGGTCAGGTGGAAGCCAAGGTCAGGTACCAGGAATCAGGATATGTCAGAGTTCAAAAAGCAGAGTCAAGGAAGCCGGGATCAGTAACGGGTATCATGAAGGTACAAGTCATAAGCAGGAGCAAGGTCAGGTGGAAGCCGGGGTCAGGTACCAGGAATCAGGATATGTCAGAGTTTAAAAAGCAGAGTCAAGGAAGCTGGGATCAGTAACGGGTATCATGAAGGTACAAGTCATAAGCAGGAGCAAGGTCAGGTGGAAGCCGGGGTTAGGTACCAGGAATCAGGATATGTCAGAGTTCAAAAAGCAGAGTCAAGGAAGCCGGGATCAGTAACGGGTATCTTGAAGGTACAAGTCATAAGCAGGAGCAAGGTCAGGTGGAAGCCAAGGTCAGGTACCAGGAATCAGGATATGTCAGAGTTCAAAAAGCAGAGTCAAGGAAGCCGGGATCAGTAACGGGTATCATGAAGGTACAAGTCATAAGCAGGAGCAAGGTCAGGTGGAAGCCGGGGTCAGGTACCAGGAATCAGGATATGTCAGAGTTTAAAAAGCAGAGTCAAGGAAGCTGGGATCAGTAACGGGTATCATGAAGGTACAAGTCATAAGCAGGAGCAAGGTCAGGTGGAAGCCAAGGTCAGGTACCAGGAATCAGGATATGTCAGAGTTCAAAAAGCAGAGTCAAGGAAGCCGGGATCAGTAACGGGTATCATGAAGGTACAAGTCATAAGCAGGAGCAAGGTCAGGTGGAAGCCAAGGTCAGGTACCAGGAATCAGGATATGTCAGAGTTCAAAAAGCAGAGTCAAGGAAGCCGGGATCAGTAACGGGTATCATGAAGGTACAAGTCATAAGCAGGAGCAAGGTCAGGTGGAAGCCGGGGTCAGGTACCAGGAATCAGGATATGTCGGAGTTCAAAGAGCAGAGTCAAGGAAGCCGGGATCAGTAACGGGTATCATGAAGGTACAAGTCATAAGCAGGAGCAAGGTCAGGTGGAAGCCGGGGTCAGGTACCAGGAATCAGGATATGTCAGAGTTCAAAAAGCAGAGTCAAGGAAGCCGGGATCCGTAACGGGTATCATGCAGGTCTAAGAGAGTTCAGAGGATCAGGGCACAGCTGAAGACCAGTCAGCACTGAAGAGAGTCTGAGAGCCCCTTAAATAGGCCGTCTGGTGCCAACTGGCGTTTGGGACGCGCTCCTGGCGTTCCCGGAAGTCTGTTGTTGTCCGGGAACGCCCGCATGAGCACGATTGTGTTCCAGATGTGAATTAACAGTTCTCTTACCTGAAGTTGAACATTCATCCTGGATTCTGACACTCTGCCCCGTCGCCGGACTCAAGATGGTTGCCTCCGCTATGAATTCTCTATCACCATCTGACATTAATCTGGACAGCAGTGGTGGACGCATGTCCTTGTGAAAGGCTGCATGTCCTGGGCAGAGTTCCCTTTTAGGGGTCACATTATCGTAGCGCTCCCAGTATGGGTTGAAGACTTCAGATTTCCTGAGAGTTCCATAAGCCGTATCTGAGTATTATTGAGGGTGAAAATGCCGATCATCATTACATTTCAATGCACATTGGGAACAGAGAACAAGGACAGGCAGAGCTCAGATCTTATAGACGCACATGGGTGGATCCCGCTGCCCAGCCCATGTCTAGTACTCTCTGACGTTGAATAGAAGAGAATAGTGAATAGTGAGATTTGTCCCAAGTGTGTAAAAAAAAAACCCTGTCTGTCCGTCCTGACGAAGCCTCACGGTGGAACGCGTCGACGTTTGACGTACAAGGGACTTTAATCACATTGTCTTATATATTGTATGGTTTTTAATTCTTGTCAACATTGTATTTTTTGATATTAAAGCATTTTTTCATTCCATTTTGTGTGTTGCCTGTAAAGTCCGACCCCTGCTTTGCTCCTCCTGAGTAATTACATTTTTCTGTTCCTTACTCTCTGACCTTGTTGCTCCTTTATAAAAACATGGGGGACCTCCATTGGGACTATTCATTCATTTCTATGCACACTGCATGGCCACTGGATTAGGAATGGATAGTCTAGTCATTGAGGGAATCCTCTACTGTCCCCGGACAAAAATTTCTATCGGAAAGTCCGTTCTTCTGTATGCAATTCCGACGGACTAAAAACCACGCGTGCTCAAAATCAAGCAGAAGAGCCGAGCTGCTTATTGAACTTCATTAATCTCGACTCGTCTTACGCGTTGTACGTCACCGCGTTTTTGACGGTCGGACCTTTGTGTGACCGTGTGTATGCAAGACAGCTTGAGTGGAATTCCGTCGGAACTCCGTCGGACAATCCGTCTGACTTTATTTTGACAGACAGTCTGGCCGTGTGTACAAGTCATGAGGGTTAGAGAGCAAGGGATGTAGTTAAGGGAAGGGGGTTAGGTTCACAGTCAAGGGTAGGGATTTAGTGTCATAGTCAGGGTAGGGGGTTTGGGTCATAGTCAAGGGTAGGGATTTAGTGTCATAGTCAGGGTAGGGGGTTTGGGTCATAGTCAAGGGTACGCGGTTAGGGTCATTGTCAGGGTAGGGGGTTAAGTTCACAGTAAAGGGTAGGGGATTAGCATCATAGTCATGGTAGGGGGTTTGGGTCATAGTCAGGGTAGGGGGTTAGGTTCACAGTAAAGGGTAGGGGGTTTGGGTCATAGTCAAGGGTAGGGGGTTAGGGTCATTGTCAGGGTAGGGGGTTAGGTTCACAGTAAAGGCTAGGGGGGTTGGGTCATAGTCAAGGGTACGCGGTTAGGGTCATTGTCAGGGTAGGGGGTTAGGTTCACAGTAAAGGGTAGGGGGTTTGGGTCATAGTCAAGGGTACGCGGTTAGGGTCATTGTCAGGGTAGGGGGTTAGGTTCACAGTAAAGGGTAGGGGATTAATTTCATAGTCATGGTAGGGGGTTTGGGTCATAGTCAAGGGTAGGGGGTTAGGGTCATAGTCAGTGTAGGGGGTTTGGGTCATAGTCAAGGGTAGGGGGTTAGGTTCACAGTAAAGGGTAGGGGGTTAGGGTCATAGTCAGGGTAGGGGGTTTGGGTCATAGTCAAGGGTACGCGGTTAGGGTCATTGTCAGGGTAGGGGGTTAGGTTCACAGTAAAGGGTAGGGGGTTTGGGTCATAGTCAAGGGTACGCGGTTAGGGTCATTGTCAGGGTAGGGGGTTAGGTTCACAGTAAAGGGTAGGGGATTAATTTCATAGTCATGGTAGGGGGTTTGGGTCATAGTCAAGGGTAGGGGGTTAGGGTCATAGTCAGTGTAGGGGGTTTGGGTCATAGTCAAGGGTAGGGGGTTAGGTTCACAGTAAAGGGTAGGGGGTTAGGGTCATAGTCAGGGTAGGGGGTTTGGGTCATAGTCAAGGGTAGGTGGTTAGGGTCATAGTCAAGGGTAGGGGGTTAGGTTCACAGTAAAGGGTAGGGGGTTTGGGTCATAGTCAAGGGTAGGGGGTTAGGGTCATTGTCAGGGTAGGGGGTTAGGTTCACAGTAAAGGGTAGGGGATTAGTGTCATAGCCATGGTAGGGGGTTTGGGTCATAGTCAAGGGTAGGGGGTTAGGGTCATAGTCAGTGTATGGGGTTTGGGTCATAGTCAAGGGTAGGGGGTTAGGTTCACAGTAAAGGGTAGGGGGTTAGGGTCATAGTCAGGGTAGGGGGTTTGGGTCATAGTCAAGGGTAGGGGGTTAGGGTCATAGTCAAGGGTAGGGGGTTAGGTTCACAGTAAAGGGTAGGGGGTTAGGGTCATAGTCAGGGTAGGGGGTTTGGGTCATAGTCAAGGGTAGGGGGTTTGGGTCATAGTTAAGGATAGAGGGTTATGGTCATAGTCAAGGGTAGGGATTGGGTCAAAGTTAAGAGTAGGGGGTTAGAGCCAAAGTTAAGGGAATAGCAGTGGCGGTGCGTCCATAGTGGGCACAGGAGCGCCGCCCCCTCTCTCTCCTGCGCCCGTCACTCACGTCAACAATACATAGGTTCATGCATTGCATGAACCTATGTATTGTCGCCGGCGCCGCTGCCGCCCACTTTTCAGATGGCCGGCCCCCTGGTGAGCGCCGACCATCTGAATAACAGTGGTTGGTTGGTTTTTGGAAGTGCCTATCAGAGCCAGCGGCTCTGATAGTATCCCGATTACAGCCTGTGGGCTCTAATCGGCTTCCGAATAGTTAACCAGGGGACGCACATGGTGTGCGTTCCTTGGTTAACACTGACACGCGTCTCAGCCAATCGGGTTCACCGGGTCTGGTTATTGGTACCCTGATTGGCTGAAGCGACATCGAGGGCGGAAGAAGGCATTGAGGGAGCGTGGAGAGGAGGGTGCTGACCCGAGGAAGGTAAGTGCCGGGCTGGGGACAAACTGGCTGTATTTGGGGGGAAAATGGCAGAAATTGGGGACAAACTGGCAGAATTTGGGAGGAAACTGGCTGCATTTGGGGACAAACTGGCTGCATTTGGGGTCAAACTGGCTTATTTGGGGACAAACTGGCTGTATTTGGGAACAAACTGGCTGTATTTGGGGGGAAACTGGCTGTATTTGGGAACAAACTGGCTGTATTTGGGGGGAAACTGGTGGAATTTGGGGACAAACTGGTGGCATTTAGGGGGGGACTGGCTGTATTTGGGGAGAAACTGGCTGCATTCTGGGGGGAAACTGGCTGTATTTGGGGACAAACTGGCTGTATTTGGGGACAAACTGGCTGCATTTGGGGACAAACTGGCTGCATTTGGGGACTGTAACGGCACCCTAAGCATGAAAGGGGTTAACGCCGTTTAGGATATTCCCTCTCTGGACACACATCCACTGCCGATCCTCCACAGTCAGGCGACCGCTTCCCATAGGATTAATCCTTCCAAACATACGAGACAAACACTCTGTATGAAGTTCCAAAACAGGGAATGAATTTATTACAAGAACATGGTAACACATTTCTCTTCAAAACCCTTCCCTCTCATCCTTGGGGAACAGGGTGGGTTAAACTGTCCAATGACAATGGTCATACAGGTCAGGTGTGTTCAAACTTCTCTTTCAGTAAACAGTCTTAGCAGGAGGGGTGATTCCCCCCCCCTCCTCACAGAAAGACACTTAAACATCCCATAATAGGCAGCCAGACGGTCTACCACCTCCAATCCACATCATCACAGTAGCAGACTTAATTACCACAAGCCACAATAGACAATATAATGCAATCACACCCCATCACAGCAAATATTACACAACAGCCAACACACAGTATACACCCAATATATACCATGTATATACAGCATTGAATATGACTATCCCAGATCATGGTGGGGTTCTCATTCCCCCTGTGCCCCAAGTGACCCCTGTCACACATCTCCCCTTTCGGCAGGAGACTAACACAGGAGGAGACCCCAGAGGGGTTGACTCCAAAGTTAGTCCATATTTCCATTCGTCTAATGCCTGGACAACCCATCAACATTGCACTAGGAGGCCGGGACGAATAATGGAATTCAGTTCTGGAACAGTCACTTGCTTTGCTCTCTCAATGGCTCCCAAAACTTGTTGCTGGTGCTCTTGGGAAAGGTAAGGCAAAACCTGGGCGCAAATCCCATTTAACCTTTTGACAATTTCAGCCTGTTTGTGCATTTCAATGTTCAAGCCATGGGACATCTCATAATACATGACGTAGTGTCGTTGCATCTCTGATTTCTCACTGGCCAACTTGTCACATTCCAATTTTAGACTGTGATATTGTGCCTGATCTAAGGTACATGTCGGGGAAGATAATCTTACCCCGTTCTCAGCCGCAATCAGGCCGGTTCCAGCAGCATGGGTCTGGGCACAGGTAGTCACTGGGTTGGCTTCAGCGGGGCCCATCGGGGGGTAAGCAGAAACGAGGGGGGCCAAATCATTCCCCAGTAGTACATCCGCTGGCAAATCCTTCATCACCCCTACATTAGTAAAGGGTAGGGGATTAGCATCATAGTCATGGTAGGGGGTTTGGGTCATAGTCAGGGTAGGGGGTTAGGTTCACAGTAAAGGGTAGGGGGGTTGGGTCATAGTCAAGGGTACGCGGTTAGGGTCATAGTCAAGGGTAGGGGGTTAGGTTCACAGTAAAGGGTAGGGGATTAATTTCATAGTCATGGTAGGGGGTTTGGGTCATAGTCAAGGGTAGGGGGTTAGGGTCATAGTCAGTGTAGGGGGTTTGGGTCATAGTCAAGGGTAGGGGGTTAGGTTCACAGTAAAGGGTAGGGGGTTAGGGTCATAGTCAGGGTAGGGGGTTTGGGTCATAGTCAAGGGTAGGTGGTTAGGGTCATAGTCAAGGGTAGGGGGTTAGGTTCACAGTAAAGGGTAGGGGGTTTGGGTCATAGTCAAGGGTAGGGGGTTAGGGTCATTGTCAGGGTAGGGGGTTAGGTTCACAGTAAAGGGTAGGGGATTAGTGTCATAGCCATGGTAGGGGGTTTGGGTCATAGTCAAGGGTAGGGGGTTAGGGTCATAGTCAGTGTATGGGGTTTGGGTCATAGTCAAGGGTAGGGGGTTAGGTTCACAGTAAAGGGTAGGGGGTTAGGGTCATAGTCAGGGTAGGGGGTTTGGGTCATAGTCAAGGGTAGGGGGTTAGGGTCATAGTCAAGGGTAGGGGGTTAGGTTCACAGTAAAGGGTAGGGGGTTAGGGTCATAGTCAGGGTAGGGGGTTTGGGTCATAGTCAAGGGTAGGGGGTTTGGGTCATAGTTAAGGATAGAGGGTTATGGTCATAGTCAAGGGTAGGGATTGGGTCAAAGTTAAGAGTAGGGGGTTAGAGCCAAAGTTAAGGGAATAGCAGTGGCGGTGCGTCCATAGTGGGCACAGGAGCGCCGCCCCCTCTCTCTCCTGCGCCCGTCACTCACGTCAACAATACATAGGTTCATGCATTGCATGAACCTATGTATTGTCGCCGGCGCCGCTGCCGCCCACTTTTCAGATGGCCGGCCCCCTTGTGAGCGCCGACCATCTGAATAACAGTGGTTGGTTGGTTTTTGGAAGTGCCTATCAGAGCCAGCGGCTCTGATAGTATCCCGATTACAGCCTGTGGGCTCTAATCGGCTTCCGAATAGTTAACCAGGGGACGCACATGGTGTGCGTTCCTTGGTTAACACTGACACGCGTCTCAGCCAATCGGGTTCACCGGGTCTGGTTATTGGTACCCTGATTGGCTGAAGCGACATCGAGGGCGGAAGAAGGCATTGAGGGAGCGTGGAGAGGAGTGTGCTGACCCGAGGAAGGTAAGTGCCGGGCTGGGGACAAACTGGCTGTATTTGGGGGGAAAATGGCAGAAATTGGGGACAAACTGGCAGAATTTGGGAGGAAACTGGCTGCATTTGGGGACAAACTGGCTGCATTTGGGGTCAAACTGGCTGTATTTGGGGACAAACTGGCTGTATTTGGGAACAAACTGGCTGTATTTGGGGGGAAACTGGCTGTATTTGGGAACAAACTGGCTGTATTTGGGGGGAAACTGGTGGAATTTGGGGACAAACTGGTGGCATTTAGGGGGGGACTGGCTGTATTTGGGGAGAAATTGGCTGCATTCTGGGGGGAAACTGGCTGTATTTGGGGACAAACTGGCTGTATTTGGGGACAAACTGGCTGCATTTGGGGACAAACTGGCTGCATTTGGGGACTGTAACGGCACCCCAAGCATGAAAGGGGTTAACGCCGTTTAGGATATTCCCTCTCTGGACACACATCCACTGCCGATCCTCCACAGTCAGGCGACCGCTTCCCATAGGATTAATCCTTCCAAACATACGAGACAAACACTCTGTATGAAGTTCCAAAACAGGGAATGAATTTATTACAAGAACATGGTAACACATTTCTCTTCAAAACCCTTCCCTCTCATCCTTGGGGAACAGGGTGGGTTAAACTGTCCAATGACAATGGTCATACAGGTCAGGTGTGTTCAAACTTCTCTTTCAGTAAACAGTCTTAGCAGGAGGGGTGATTTCCCCCCCCCTCCTCACAGAAAGACACTTAAACATCCCATAATAGGCAGCCAGACGGTCTACCACCTCCAATCCACATCATCACAGTAGCAGACTTAATTACCACAAGCCACAATAGACAATATAATGCAATCACACCCCATCACAGCAAATATTACACAACAGCCAACACACAGTATACACCCAATATATACCATGTATACACAGCATTGAATATGACTATCCCAGATCATGGTGGGGTTCTCATTCCCCCTGTGCCCCAAGTGACCCCTGTCACACATCTCCCCTTTCGGCAGGAGACTAACACAGGAGGAGACCCCAGAGGGGTTGACTCCAAAGTTAGTCCATATTTCCATTCGTCTAATGCCTGGACAACCCATCAACATTGCACTAGGAGGCCAGGACGAATAATGGAATTCAGTTCTGGAACAGTCACTTGCTTTGCTCTCTCAATGGCTCCCAAAACTTGTTGCTGGTGCTCTTGGGAAAGGTAAGGCAAAACCTGGGCGCAAATCCCATTTAACCTTTTGACAATTTCAGCCTGTTTGTGCATTTCAATGTTCAAGCCATGGGACATCTCATAATACATGACGTAGTGTCGTTGCATCTCTGATTTCTCACTGGCCAACTTGTCACATTCCAATTTTAGACTGTGATATTGTGCCTGATCTAAGGTACATGTCGGGGAAGATAATCTTACCCCGTTCTCAGCCGCAATCAGGCCGGTTCCAGCAGCATGGGTCTGGGCACAGGTAGTCACTGGGTTGGCTTCAGCGGGGCCCATCGGGGCGTAAGCAGAAACGAGGGGGGCCAAATCATTCCCCAGTAGTACATCCGCTGGCAAATCCTTCATCACCCCTACATTCACATGTCCCGAACCAACCCTCCAATCCAGGTGAACACGGGCAATGGGTAGCCGGAAGATGGTACCTCCCGCTACTCTTACGGCTACAGTGTCTCCGGTGTGTTGGCTCTCTGGGATGAGGTTCTTCTGTAGTAGGGTCATGGTGGCACCAGAATCACGTAGGCCATTGGCTACCTTTCCATTGACCCAGACAGTCTGCCTGTGTTGCTGCCGGTTGTCCCGGTTAGCTGCTTGTATGGGATCAGCCTCGTGCAAGACGCCCCAATGTTCTTCCTCCTCAACGCAGTGGGCCGCAGGCATGGATGTGTGGGGGTTCCCCCCTGCTGGCTGTCTCCACGACTGGGACTGCCTGACTGAATTCAATGGACAGTCTGGCTTTTTGTGCCCTAGCTGTTTACATCCGAAACACCTGATGGGTTGTGCGTAGTCCTGGGAGTTGAACCTGGGCGGCTGAGGATAAGTGGCCGCTGGGGTTGGTGCTGAAGTTGGGTTAGCGGCTGATAAACTGGGCCGAGATAGTGGATAGCGCTCGCTTCCGCCTGACCTCCGAGAGTCCAGATATTCATCGGCCAAAGTAGCCGCTTGCTGTACAGTCCGTGGTTGCTTATCTCGCACCCAATCCCGTAGTACCGGGGGGGTGTGGTTAAAGAACTGTTCTAAGAGTACTAGCTGAGTGATGTCCTCTATGGTATGAGCGCGGCTTCCCTGGAACTAGCCCTTAAGGTCTCGCTGCAGACGATGTGCCCACTCCACGTATGTTATGTGGGTTTGTTTCCGGGATTCTCAAAACTTAATCCGGCTGGCTTCGGATGTAACGGCAAATCGGGCTAGCAGAGCTTCTTTTACCCGGTCATAGTCTTTAGCGTCCTCATCCTCCAGGGCCCGATACGCATCCGCCGCTCTGCCAGTAAAATTACTTGCCAGTAAGGCGACCCAATCTTGGGGCAGTAATTCATGTATCTGGCATAGTCTCTCAAAGTCCTGCAGGAACGCTTCAATTTCCTCCTCTCCTTCCTTAAATAGTTTGAACGCCCGAAAGGGCAACTTACGGACAGGCGCTGCATCTTTAGGCGTTGTCTCCGATTGCCGTATTTCCGCCATTCTCCGCTCATGTTGCCGCTCTAGTTCTCTCTCTTGTCGCTCCAGTTCTTTCTCTTGTCGCTCATCCTGCAGCTGGATGTCTCTAATGGCTTTCTGTATGGCGGTCTCTGATGGGTTAGCACCATATAATGCCAACCGCTGTCGAACTCGTTGCTGAAACAAGTCTTCAACTGACCAGGGTCCTGCATCACCATCCCTCTGATCCATCTCGGTTAGCTCCCTGATTAAGGTGGCCTTGTTCTTTGTCCCACCGGTCCCTCCACGGCTCTCAAGTAAGTCTTTCAGCGTGGCTTTCCTGCAGGCTGCATAGCTGGTCATTCACTGTGGTGGTTTGGAGTGTCCCAGTAACTGGAGGGAAAATCCCACCGCTGCCAACCAATGTAACGGCACCCCAAGTATGAAAGGGGTTAACGCCGTTTAGGATATTCCCTCTCTGGACACACATCCATTGCAGATCCTCCACAGTCAGGCGACCGCTTCCCATAGGATTAATCCTTCCAAACATACGAGACAAGCACTCTGTATGAAGTTCCAAAACAGGGAATGAATTTATTACAAGCACATGGTAACACATTTCTCTTCAAAACCCTTCCCTCCCATCCTTGGGGAACAGGGCGGGTTAAACTGTCCAATGACAATGGTCATACAGGTCAGGTGTGTTCAAACTTCTCTTTCAGTAAACAGTCTTAGCAGGAGGGGTGATTCCCCCCCTCCTCACAGAAAGACACTTAAACATCCCATAATAGGCAGCCAGACGGTCTACCACCTCCAATCCACATCATCACAGTAGCAGACTTAATTACCACAAGCCACAATAGACAATATAATGCAATCACACCCCACCACAGCAATATTACACAACAGCCTACACACAATATACACCCAATATATACCATGTATATACAGCATTGAATATGACTATCCCAGATCATGGTGGGGTTCTCATTCCCCCTGTGCCCCAAGTGACCCCTGTCACACATCTCCCCTAAGCCACAATAGACAATAGAATGCAATCACACCCCATCATGTATTTGGGAACAAACTGGCTGTATTTGGGGACAAACTGGCTGTATTTGTGGGGGAAACTGCCTGCATTTGGGGGGAAACTGGCTGTATTTGGGGGGAAACTGGCTGTATTTGGGGACAAACTGGCTGTATTTTGGGGGAAACTGGCTGTATTTGGGGACAAACTGGCTGCATTTTGGGACAAACTGGCTGTATTTGGGGACAAACTGGCTGCATTTTGGGACAAACTGGCTGCATTTGGGGACAAACTGGCTGTATTTGGGGACAATCTGGCTGTATTTGGGAACAAACTATTTGTATTTGGGGGGAAACTGGCTGTATTTGGGGACAAACTGGCTGTATTTGGGAACAAACTGGCTGTATTTGGGGATAAACTGGCTGTATTTGGGGACAAACCGGCTGCATTTGGGGTCAAACTGGCTGTATTTGGGGGGAACTGGCTGTATTTGGGGGGAAACTGGCTGTATTTGGGGACAAACTGGCTGCATTTGGGGACAAACTGGCTGCATTTGGGGACAAACTGGCTGTATTTGGGAACAAACTATTTGTATTTGGGGGGAAACTGGCTGTATTTGGGAACAAACTGGCTGTATTTGGGAACAAACTGGCTGTATTTGGGGATAAACTGGCTGTATTTGGGGACAAACCGGCTGCATTTGGGGTCAAACTGGCTGTATTTGGGGGGAACTGGCTGTATTTGGGGGGAAACTGGCTGTATTTGGGGACAAACTGGCTGTATTTGGGGACAAACTGGCTGCATTTTGGGACAAACTGGCTGCATTTGGGGACAAACTGGCTGTATTTGGGGACAAACTGGCTGCATTTTGGGACAAACTGGCTGCATTTGGGGACAAACTGGCTGTATTTGGGGACAATCTGGCTGTATTTGGGAACAAACTATTTGTATTTGGGGGGAAACTGGCTGTATTTGGGGAAAACTGGCTGTATTTGGGAACAAACTGGCTGTATTTGGGGATAAACTGGCTGTATTTGGGGACAAACTGGCTGTATTTGGGGGGAACTGGCTGTATTTGGGGGGAAACTGGCTGTATTTGGGGGGAAACTGGCTGCATTTGGGGGGAAACTGGCTGCATTTGGGGACAAACTGGCTGCATTTGGGGACAAACTGGCTGTATTTGGGGACAATCTGGCTGTATTTGGGAACAAACTGTATTTGGGGGGAAACTGGCTGTATTTGGGGACAAACTGGCTGTATTTGGGAACAAACTGGCTGTATTTGGGGATAAACTGGCTGTATTTGGGGACAAACCGGCTGCATTTGGGGTCAAACTGGCTGTATTTGGGGGGAAACTGGCTGTATTTGGGGACAAACTGGCTGTATTTGGGGACAAACTGGCTGCCTTTGGGGGGAAACTGGCTGTATTTGGGGACAAACTGGCTGTATTTGTGAACAAACTGGCTGCCTTTGGGGGGAAACTGGCTGTATTTGGGGACAAACTGGCTGTATTTGTGAACAAACTGGCTGTATTTGGGGGGAAACTAGCGGAATTTGGGGACAAACTGGCAGCATTTAGGGGGGGACTGGCTGTATTTGGGGACAAACTGGCAGAATTTGGGGGGAAACTGGCTGTATTTGGGGACAAACTGACTGTATTTGGGGACAAACTGGCTGCATTTGGGGACAAACTGCCTGTTATTGGGGGGAAACTGGCTGTATTTGGGGACAAACTGGCTGCATTTGGGGGGAAACTGGCTATATTTGGGGACAATCTGGCTGTATTTGGGAACAAACTGTCTGTATTTGGGGACAAACTGGCTGTATTTGGGGACAAACTGGCTGTATTTGGGGACAAACTGGCTGTATTTGGGAACAAACTGGCTGTATTTGGGGACAAACTGGCTGTATTTGGGGGGAAACTGGCTGTATTTGGGGGGAAACTGGCTGCATTTGGGAAAATTCCCTGCTCTTGGCTGAACGGAATTGGTACATATCGACATCCTTTGCCTGTTAGACCAGAGGAAAAAAAATGGGAATTTTGATTTGACAGATTCGGACTCTGTTGATTTCAGTGGGCTTTGGGATTGGCAAAGAACTTATTTGAAGTTTTCTGGAACCTGCTCATACTGAACAGAAGAAACAAAGAAGGAGAATGGGAAGCAGAGAGTGGGAACACTTGTGTAAAATGGAGACCAGGTGGGGAACAGAGGAGGAGAGTGGACAGCAGAGAGTGGTAACACTGGTGGAGAATGGAGATCAGGTGCAGAGGGGGAGAGTGAGGAAAGGAAAGTGGCTGCAGAGGAGGAGAATGGGAAGCAGAGAGTGGGAACACTGGTCTAGAATGGAGATCAGGTGCAGAGGAGGAGAGTGGGGAAAGGAAAGTGGCTGCAGAGGAGGAGAATGGGAAGCAGAGAGTGGGAACACTGGTGTAGATTGGAGATAAGGTGGAGAGCAGGAACAAAGGAGGAGAGTGGACAGCAGAGAGGGGGAACTTGGGTGTGCAATGGAACTCGGGTGCAGAGGAGGAGAGTGAGGAGCAGAAAGTGGGTGCAGAGAAGAAGAATAGGGAGTGGAGAGCAGGAACAGAAGAGGAGAGTGGACAGCAGAGAGTGGGAACATGGGTGTAGAATGGAGATCAGGTGTAGAGGAGGAGAGTGGGGTGGAAAAGTGGGTGCAGAGGAGGAGAATGGGAAGCAGAGAGTGGGAACACGGGTGTAGAATGGAGATCAGATGCAGAGCAGGAACAGAGGAAGAGAATGGACAGCAGAGAGTGGGAACACTAGTGTAGAATCGAGATAAGGTGCAGAGGAGGAGAGTGGGGAGCAGAAAGTGGGTGCAGAGGAGGAGAATGGGAAGCAGAGAGTGGGAACACTGGTGTAGAATGGAGATCAGATGCAGAGGAGGAGAGCGGGGAGCGGAAAGTTGGTGCAGAGAAGGAGAATGGAAAGCAGAGAGTGGGAAAAATGGGTGTAGAATGGAGATTGGCTGCAGAGGAGGAGAGTGAGGAGCCGAAAGTGAATGCAGAGGAGGAAAATAGGGAGTGGAGAGCAGGAACAGAGGAGGAGAGTGGACAGCAGAGAGTAGGAAAAGTGGTGTAGAGTGGAGATCAGGCGCAGAGGAGAGTGAGGGGCTGAGAGTGGATGGAGGAGAGGAGAGTGAGGAGTGGAAGGCAGGAACAGAGGAGGTGAGTGTGGAGTAGAGAGTGCATACAATGGTGCAGAGTGGGGATCAGGTGCAGAGGATAGTGAGGGGCTGAGAGTGGATGGAGGAGAGGAGAGTGAGGAGTGGAAGGCAGGAACAGAGGAGGTGAGTGTGGAGTAGAGAGTGCATACAATGGTGCAGAGTGGGGATCAGGTGCAGTGGTGGGGAGTGAGGAGCATAGAGTTGTTGCAGAGGAGGAGAATAGGGAGTAGAGAGCAGGAACAAAGGAGAGTGGAAAGCAGAGAGTGGATGCATAGGAGGAACGGGGAGTGGAGATCAGGGACAGAAGAGGACAGTGAGGAGCAGAGAGTGGTCACAGATGATGAAAATGGGGAGTAGAGAGTGGAAGAGAGTTGAACGCAAAGAGTTGGGGGCAGTGGTGTAGAGTGAAAATCAGGTGCAGGGGAAAGTGAGGGGCAGGGAGTGGATGCAGAGGATGAGAATGGGGAGTAGAGGGTGGGAACAGAGGAATTGAGTGCAAAGCAGAGAGTGGGGACAGTGGCGTAGGCTGGAGATCAGGACAAGAGTGAAGAGCATGGAGTAGGTGCAAAGGTGTAGAATTGGGAGTGGAGAGCAGGAACAGAGGAGGAGAATGGGAAGCAGAGAGTGGGAACAGTATTGAAGACTAAGGATCAGGAAGAGAGTGAGAAGCATTGAGTGAGTGCAGAGGAGGAGAATGGGGGTGGAGGGCAGGAACAGAGGAGGAGAATGGAAAGCAGAGAGTGCAAACAGTAGTGTAGAGTGGAGATCAGGTGAGGAGGAGGACAGTAAAGAGCATGGAGTGGATGCAGAGGAGGAAAATGGGGAGTGGAGGGCAGAGGAAGAGAGTGGGAAACAGAGAGTGGGTGTGGATTGAAAAGAAGGAGGAGTGGAAGGAAGGAACAGAGGAGGAGAGAGGAAAGAAAAGAGTGGTGTAGACTGGAGATCAAGAAGAGAGTGTGTAACGGAGAGTGGTTGCAGAGGAGGAAAATGGGGAGTGGAAAGCAGAGAGTTGAAACACTGGTGTAGACTGTATATTAAAGAGAGAGTGAGGAACAGAGAGTGAGCGCAGAAAAGGAGAATGGGGAGTGGAGAGCAGGAACAGAGGAGGAGAATGGAGAGCAGGAACAGAGGAGGAGAGTGGAAAGCAGAGAGTGGGAACAGTATTGTAAAGTGGAGATCAGGAAAAGAGTAAGGAGAATGGAGTGGATGCAGAGGAGAAGAATGAGGGGTGGAAAGCAGAAACAGGGGATGAGAGTAGAGAGCAGAGTGGGAACAGTATTGTAGACTGGAGATCAGGAAGAGTGTAAGGAGAATGGAGTGGGTGCAGGGGAGGAGAATGGAGACTAGAGAGCAGGAACAGAGGAGGAGAGTAGAGAGCAGAGAGTGGGAACAGTATTGTAGACTGGAGATCAGGAAGAGAGTGAGGAGCATGGAGTGGGTGCAGGGGAGGAGAATGGGGAGTAGAGAGCAGGAACAGAGGAGGAGAGTAGAGAGCAGAGAGTGGGAACAGTATTGTAGACTGGAGATCAGGAAGAGAGTGAGGAGCATGGAGTGGGTGCAGGGGAGGAGAATGGGGAGTAGAGAGCAGGAACAGAGGAGGAGAGTAGAGAGCAGAGAGTGGGAACAGTATTGTAGACTGGAGATCAGGAAGAGAGTGAGGAGCATGGAGTGGGTACAGGGGAGGAGAATGGGGAGTAGAGAGAAGGAACAGAGTAGGAGAGTACAGAGCACTGAGAGTGGGGACAGTATTGTAAACTGGAGATCAGGAAGAGAGTGATGAGCATGGAGTGGGTGCAGGGGAGGAGAATGGGGAGTAGAGAGCAGGAACAGAGGAGGAGAGTAGAGAGCAGAGAGTGGGAACAGTATTGTAGACTGGAGATCAGGAAGAGAGTGAGGAGCATGGAGTGGGTGCAGGGGAGGAGAATGGGGAGTAGAGAGCAGGAACAGAGGAGGAGAGTAGAGAGCAGAGAGTGGGAACAGTATTGTAGACTGGAGATCAGGAAGAGAGTGAGGAGCATGGAGTGGGTGCAGGGGAGGAGTATGGGGAGTAGAGAGCAGGAACAGAGGAGGAGAGTAGAGAGCAGAGAGTGGGAACAGTATTGTAGACTGGAGATCAGGAAGAGAGTGAGGAGCATGGAGTGGGTGCAGGGGAGGAGAATGGGGAGTAGAGAGCAGGAACAGAGGAGGAGAGTAGAGAGCAGAGAGTGGGAACAGTATTGTAGACTGGAGATCAGGAAGAGAGTGAGGAGCATGGAGTGGGTGCAGGGGAGGAGAATGGGGAGTAGAGAGCAGGAACAGAGGAGGAGAGTAGAGAGCAGAGAGTGGGAACAGTATTGTAAACTGGAGATCAGGAAGAGAGTGAGGAGCATGGAGTGAGTGCAGGGGAGCAGAATGGGGAGTAGAGAGAAGGAACAGAGGAGGAGAGTAGAGAGCACTGAGAGTGGGAACAGTATTGTAAAGTGGAGATCAGGAAGAGAGTGAGGAGCATGGAGTGAGTGCAGGGGAGCAGAATGGGGAGTAGAGAGCAGGAACAGAGGAGGAGAGTAGAGAGCAGAGAGTGGGAACAGTATTGTAGACTGGAGATCAGGAAGAGAGTGAGGAGCATGGAGTGGGTGCAGGGGAGGAGAATGGGGAGTAGAGAGCAGGAACAGAGGAGGAGAGTAGAGAGCAGAGAGTGGGAACAGTATTGTAAACTGGAGATCAGGAAGAGAGTGAGGAGCATGGAGTGAGTGCAGGGGAGCAGAATGGGGAGTAGAGAGCAGGAACAGAGGAGGAGAGTAGAGAGCAGAGAGTGGGAACAGTATTGTAGACTGGAGATCAGGAAGAGAGTGAGGAGCATGGAGTGGGTGCAGGGGAGGAGAATGGGGAGTAGAGAGCAGGAACAGAGGAGGAGAGTAGAGAGCAGAGAGTGGGAACAGTATTGTAAACTGGAGATCAGGAAGAGAGTGAGGAGCATGGAGTGAGTGCAGGGGAGCAGAATGGGGAGTAGAGAGAAGGAACAGAGGAGGAGAGTAGAGAGCAGAGAGTGGGAACAGTATTGTAGACTGGAGATTAGGAAAAGAGTAAGGAGAATGGAGTGGATGCAGAGGAGAAGAAAGAGGGGTGGAAAGCAGGAACAGAGTAGGAGAGTAGAAAGCAGAAGGTAAAGCGGATTTTCGAACAGGGTTTTTGCAACTGGCAGAAAGCTTTGATCTAAAATAGGGAGCAATACAGAGTTTACTCATAAAGGGATTTAAATTAAGTAAAGACCTGAAGCAGGAGGGATGAGTAGGACAGTGTAGATCTGTGCAGTATTGTTTCATTGAACGAAGATGGGTGTTAGGTCATACATTTAGATCCGGGTTCACATGGTTCATGGTATAGCAGCCTCATATTCCGCAGAAGTTTATTGTTGGGAGTAGAGTAACAGATCAGGAAAGGTTACTATGAGTAATGAACACACAACATTGTCTTCTGAGAATAGATTTATGATCAGCGACACCTGAGAATTACATAAGTATGAATGTTTTTGCCTTAGGCAAACTCTTCAGAAATAAAAAACAATAGCAATTCAGTTAGAGAGTGTGAAGCAGAGAGTGGGAAAGAGATGAAGAGTGGAGATCAGGTGTGGAGGAGAGGAGTGGGGAGTGGAGAGCGGGTGCAGAGGAGATAAATAGGAACTGGAAAGCAGAATCAAAGAAAGAGAGGGGGAACAAAGCAAAAGAGTGAAGAACAGGGGCATAGGAAGAGAGTGGTGAGCAGAAAGTGGGAACAGAGATGTAGAAGAGCAGAGATCAGGTGCAGAGTTGCAGAGACTGGGTGCAGAGGAGGAAAGCTGGAAACAGGGAGTGGGAGCAGAGGAATTGGAGAGCCGGTACAAAGGAGGAGAGAGGGAACAGAAGTGAAGGGTGGATATCAGGCAGAGAGGAGAAGAGTGGAGATCAGGCGCAGAAGAGGAAAGTGGGGACCGAGGAATAGAGTGGAGATCAGCGGCTAAGGCAGGAAGTAGGGAACAGGAAGTGGGTGCAGAGGAGGAAAATGGGAACTGGAGAACAGGAACAAAATTGGAGAGTGGGGAGTAGAGAATGGAAACTGAGTTGAAGGGTGGATATCAGGCATAGGAGAGGAGAGTGGGAATAGAGGAAGAGAGTAAAGACTGAGAGCAGAGAGTGGACACAGAGCTGAAGAAGGGATATCAGGTGCAGAGGAGGAGAGTGTGGACAGAGGAAGAAAGGGAGGTCAGGGGCAGAGGAAGAGAATGGAGAGCAGAGAGTTGAAACAGAGATGAGAAATAGTTTTAAGTTGAAGAGGAGAGTGTGGACAGAGGAAGAAAGAGAGGTCAGGGGCAGAGGAAGGGAATAGAGAGCAGAGAGTTGAAACAGAGATGAGGAATAGTTTTAGGGTGAAGAGGAGAGTGTGGACAGAGGAAGAAAGGGAGTTCAGGGGCAGAGGAAGGGAGTAGAGAGCAGAGAGTTGAAACAGAGATGAGAAATAGTTTTCAGGTGAAGAGGAGAGTGTGGGCAGAGGGAGAGAGGGAGGTCAGAAGCAAATAAAGAGAATGGGCATCAGAGAGTAGAAACTTAGGTGAAGAGTGGAGATAAGGTGCAGAGGAGGAAGGTGGGGAATAAATAATGGGTGCAAAGGAAAATGGAAAATGGAGAGCAGGAGCAGAGGAGGATCATGTGGAGCAGAGTGGGAACAGAGATAAAGAGTGGCAATCAGGCACCAGGGGAGGAATGTAGGGACAGAGCTAGAGGGTGGAGAGCATGGACAGAGGAGGAGAGTGGGGAGCAGAGGAAGAGAGGGAGGTCAGGGGCAAATGAAGAGAGTGGGGATCAGAGAGTAGGAACAGAGGTGAAGACTGGAGATAAGGTGCAGAGGAGTGGGGAATAAAGAGTGGGTGCAAAGGGAAATGGAGAGCCTGAGCAAAGGAGGAGCATGCAGAGCAGAGAGTGTCAACAGAGATAAAGAGTGGAGAGGAGGCACAGAGGAGGAAAGTAGGAAAAGAGCTAGAGGGTAGAGATAATAGACAGAGGAGGAGAGTGGGGGGCAGAGATTGGGTACAGAGGAGGAAATCTGAGAACTAGGGAGCAGGGACAATGGGGGGGGGGAGTGGGGCATGGAGAGCAGGAGCAAAAGAGGAGACTGGGAACAGGAAGATAAAGTGGATTTTCACGCAGAGTTTTTACAGCTGCTATCTAGAGACTGTTGGAGAGATGTGGCCTAAAAGAGGAAGCAATAAAGAGCTTATAGCAGCTTCTATGTACATGAATTGAAGGACATGATAGAAAAAAGAATAACCTGAACGTTAATGAAGCTGGAAGCAAATATGCTCTTCCCAATATGGGATTCAAATGAAATGGAGACCTGAAGTGGGACATATGAGGACAGGAGCTAGTGTACATGTACTATACTGATAATTATTGAGTGAGGATGGATGTTAGGTCCTACTTTTCATGGTAGAGCACCCTCATATTCTATAGAGGTCCATTGTTCCGGGTTTAATCATAGACCAGAAAAGGAATACCTTGAATAGAGAACACACAACATTGTCATCTAATCACAGATCAATCATCAGCCACACCTGAGCAGGTGCGAGGTAATGGAGCAGCAGTGTTACTTGACTTTGAACTTGGTCAAACAGCATAAATCCTCTACAATCACATCTTTCTCATAAGCAGTTTTGTTTGGATCTGAAGACCGTTGTGCTATTTTCTGGTAGCTCATCACAATTCTGTTTCTTTCTGAAGTTCAGGAAGCAGTTCTGGAACCATCTAAGCATCTCTTTTGGCCCATGAATGTTCACAGATTGATCGTTCTTTATAATCATTCCCCACAGTGACAAAAGATTACAGCAAGAAAGAAAGGAAGATACTTTTCTATCGGATGTGACAAAGGCTGCACAATAAAATTAATGACATGCACACGTGGACTCTCGTGAGATAAGACTATACTGTCAGTTACTGTCCACTGGATTTTGTTGGAAAATAAAACCTTGCACACAGTCACTGTGCACACCTTACCTTGGGAAAGTACAGCTACCAAGGCTGAATATTTCCCAAAATGGAAATCCCTGAGACTGTCGAAGAATATATTTCCTTGTCTACAGAGAATTCCACCAGTCACAATGTCTGCCTACAGATTGTACAGTCTGGGGCCTGTTTTGTTGGAATCAGACAAAATACTTCTGCACTGCATTATCCTAAAAGTTAAACCAAATGTCAAAACGGAGGTCACAAAATCAGTTCAAAGCCACAACCCTGCATTCCCCAAACACCTGTATCACCAATTATTTCCAAAATGTTTGAAGTATAGACTTCAGGCAAGTGTTTGGTAGAAATTGGCTAGCATCAGGAAAGTACAGGAACACTTGAATAGGCAGCAAATAAAAAGAGATGCAGGCAGGTTTTCTCCAGCAATGAAAATTGGAGTGTATTGTCTGACAATAGCTACAAATATTGTTCAGTGGCTGGAAAGTATGTAAGCAGCTTGATTAGGCCGCAGTGTAAGAGGGAGCTACCAGGCAGGTTTTATCTTGAAGTAAACGTTAATGTGGTTGTAAAGGCTGAAGGTGTTTTACCTTAATGCATTAGTTGCATTAACCTTTAGTGCCAGAGGATCCCCCCCTATATTTACAGGTAGTGATGTCGCGAACATAAAATTTTCCGTTCGCGAACGGCGAACGCGAACTGCCGCAAATGTTCGCGAACGGGCGAACCCGGCGAACCGCCATAGACTTCAATAGGCAGGCGAATTTTAAAACCCACAGGGACTCTTTCTGGCCACAATAGTGATGGAAAAGTTGTTTCAAGGGGACTAACACCTGGACTGTGGCATGCCGGAGGGGGATCCATGGCAAAACTCCCATGGAAAATTACGTAGTTGACGCAGAGTCGGGTTTTAATCCATAAAGGGCATAAATCACCTAACATTCCTAATGTGTTTGGAATAACGTGCTTTAAAACATCAGGTATGATGTTGTATCGATCAGGTAGTGTAAGGGTTACGCCCGCTTCACAGTGACAGACCAAACTCGGACAGACCAAACTCCCCGTTTAACGCACCACAAACAACTGCAAACAGTCCATTTGCACAACCGCAAGGCTTTAATGATCACCTTAGATGATCACAAAGAAAATGTATGTTTTTTCTATGCAAAATTATCAAGCCGATCGCTTTTGGTCTGTTCACAATGAAGCAACGACCTTACCATCTGGGGTGTGCCAACAACGCCATTGCCAACACACTCATAGAGGTGGTCGCTTCATTGTGATACGCAAGCCCCTTCACCACAACAAGGTAATGATCACGAAGGGGAATTGACACAGGTATGTGTTTTTTTGTTTGTTTTTTTTGCAGCCACAGTGCAGCACCAGAGGCCAGAAAAATTAGGCATGTACACATGCCTGTAAAATTAGGTATTGTTGCAGTAGCAGCGGCCAGAAAAAATTATGTTTTTCAGGCAGAAAGTGCCCTAAAACATTGCGGCTTGTGGACCATTTTTAGCCCAAGGCAGCTCATCTCATCAGGCCTTTTTTTAGTCAAATGTATCGCCCACTGTCAGTCCCTTCGGGATCCATGCCTCATTCATCTTAATAAAGGTGAGGTAATCTAGACTTTTTTGACCTAGGCGACTTCTCTTCTCAGTGACAATACCTCCTGCTGCACTGAAGGTCCTTTCTGAAAGGACACTTGAAGTGGGGCAGGCCAGAAGTTCTATCGCAAATTGGGATAGCTACGGCCACAGGTCAAGCCTGCACACCCAGTAGTCAAGGGGTTCATCGCTCCTCAGAGTGTCGATATCTGCAGTTAAGGCGAGGTAGTCTGCTACCTGTCGGTCGAGTCGTTCTCTGAGGGTGGACCCCGAAGGGCTGTGGCGATGCGTAGGACTTAAAAAGCTCTGCATGTCCTCCATCAACAATACGTCTGTAAAGCGTCCTGTCCTTGCCGGCATGGTCGTGGTAGGAGGAGGATTACTTTCACCTCTTCCCCTGTTAGATTCCCGTTGTGCTGTGACATCACCCTTATACGCTGTGTAAAGCATACTTTTTAATTTATTTTGGAACTGCTGCATCCTTTCCGTCTTCCTGTAATTCGGTAACATTTCTGGCACTTTCTGCTTATACCGGGGGTCTAGTAGCGTGGCCACCCAGTACAGGTTGTTCTCCTTCAGCCTTTTTATACGAGGGTCCCTCAACAGGCACGACAGCATGAAAGACCCCATTTGCACAAGGTTGGATGCCGAGCTACTCATGTCCTGTTCCTCATCCTCACTGATCTCACTGAAGGTCTGTTCTTCCCCCCAGCCACGTACAACACCACGGGTACCAGATAGGTGACAACGAGCACCCTGGGATGCCTGTTGTGGTTGGTCTTCCTCCTCCTCCTCAAAGCCACATTCCTCCTCTGACTCCTCTTCCTCAGACTCCTCTTCCAGCGTTGCCGCAGGTCCAGCAAGCGATGCTGATAAGGCTGTTTCTGGTGGTGGTGATGGTGACCACAACTCTTCCTCTTCCTCTTCACGCTCATCTACGGCCTGATCCAGCACTCTTCGCAGGGCACGCTCCAGGAAGAAAACAAATGGGATGATGTCGCTGATGGTGCCTTCAGTGCGACTGACTAGGTTTGTCACCTCCTCAAAAGGACGCATGAGCCTACAGGCATTGCGCATGAGCGTCCAGTAACGTGGCAAAAAAATTCCCAGCTGCGCAGAGGCTGTCCTAGCACCCCGGTCATACAAATACTCGTTGACGGCTTTTTCTTGTTGGAGCAGGCGGTCGAACATTAGGAGTGTTGAATTCCAACGTGTCGGGCTGTCGCAAATCAAGCGCCTCACTGGCATGTTGTTTCACCGCTGGATATCTGAAAAGTGCGCCATGGCTGTGTAGGAACGCCTGAAATGGCCACACACCTTCCTGGCCTGCTTGAGGACATCCTGTAAGTCTGGGTACTTATGCACAAAACGTTGTACAATCAGATTTAACACATGTGCCATGCACGGCACATGTGTCAACTTGCCCAAATTCAATGCCGCCAACAAATTGCTTCCGTTGTCACACACCACTTTGCCGATCTCCAGTTGGTGCGGAGTCAGCCACTGATCCACCTGTGCGTTCAGGGCGGACAGGAGTGCTGGTCCGGTGTGACTCTCTGCTTTCAGGCAAGTCAACCCCAAGACAGCGTGACACTGTCGTATCCGGGATGTGGAATAGCCCCTGGGGAGCTGGGGGGGTGCTGTTGATGTGGAGCAAGACGCAACAGCAGAAGAGGACTCAGCCGAGGAGGTTATGGAAGAGGATGGAGTAGGAGGAGTAGAGGAGGTGACAGCAGGCCTGCCTGCAAGTCGTGGCGGTGTCACCACCAACTCCTCTGCAGAGCCACGCATTACATGCTTGGCAGCCGTCAGCAGGTTTACCCAATGAGCAGTGTAGGTGATATACCTGCCCTGACCATGCTTTGCAGACCAGGTATCAGTGGTCAGATGGACCCTTGCCCCAACACTGTGTGCCAGACATGCCATGACTTCCTTTTGCACAATAGAGTACAGGTTGGGGATTGCCTTTTGTGAAAAGAAATTTCGGCCGGGTACCTTCCACTGCGGTGTCCCAATAGCTACAAATTTTTTGAAGGCCTCAGACTCCACCAGCTTGTATGGTAAAAGCTGGCGGGCTAAGAGTTCCGACAAGCCAGCTGTCAGACGCCGGGCAAGGGGGTGACTCTGTGACATTGGCTTCTTACGCTCAAACATGTCCTTGACAGACACCTGACTGTGGGCAGATGAGCAGGAACTGCTCAAGGCGAGAGACGTAGTGTCAGATGGTTGAGAGGGGGCAAGGAGGACAGCAGTGGTTGACGTGGCTGAAGATGCTGGACCAGGAGGAGGATGGTGGCTTTGAGCTTGTGTGCTGCTTGTACTCGTCATCATGTGTTGATCCCATAGGCGTTTGTGATGTGAGATCATGTGCCTTCGCAAAGCAGTTGTACCTAGGTGGGTGTTGGATTTCCCACAACTCAGTTTCTTTTGGCACAGGTTGCAAATGGCATCGCTGTTATCAGAGGCAGACACACAAAAAAAATGCCACACTGCTGAGCTTTGCAATGGCGGCATTCTGGTGGTGGCAACAGCATGCGTTGATTGGCGTGCTGTCTGGCTGACCCCGGGTGCCGATACATGCTGTCTGACTGTGCCACTAGCTCTTTGCGACGACCTACCCCTCCTTCCAACTCGTCTCCTCCTCCTCTCTGTCTCCCCATCTGAACTTTCCCCCTGTTCTTCTTCTCTTCGAGCGGGCACCCACGTGACATCCACATCGTCATCATCAACCGCTTCACTTGTATCTGACAACTCAGCAAAGGAAGCAGCAGCGGGTACAACATCATCATCATCACACCGTACATCCATGTGTGTAATGCTGCCTGACTGAGACATATCCCTTTTATCTACATCCTCTGGCAATAATGTTTGCGCATCACTCATTTCTTCCAACTCATGTGTAAATAACTCCTCTGACAGATCAAGTGAAGCAACTGTGGTGCTAGTGTTGGTGGTGGCGGCAGGCGGGCGAGTGGGAACTTGAGAGGTGCCCAAAGCTGAGCTGGAGAAGGATGGTGCGTCAAGGTTCCGAGCGGAAGCTGTAGAAGATTGGCTGTCCTGTGTTAGCCAGTCAACTATGTCCTCAGAACTTTTCGAGTTCAGGGTACGTGGCCTCTGAACACTGGGCATTATTCTTGGGCCAAAGGGAATCACAGCACCACGACCACGACAGCCCCTGCGGGGTGGCCTGCCTCTGCCTGTCATTTTTTTTAGATTAGTTTAGTTGTACTATGCGTGCAAGCTACTGTGACACCAGATATGAGTGGCACTGTGCACTGGCAGAAGTTGGCACAGTAGACACTGTAGGTCTGACACACACGCTGGCAGGCAACTGACTGCTCATCTACTGCAGTCAAAACTGTTGTGGTTTTTTTTATGTAAGCTACTGTGCCGGGGAAAAAAAACAAGCAGACTGGTGTTTTACCAGCCCTAAAAAGGGCTTTTTGGGGTGCTGTCAGGACGCTGTGCTTACAGCAGAGATCAGATGAGTCTTTCAGGAGTGGAGTGAACACTGAATACACTGGCCTAGCCTAGCTTTCCCTATAAAATCAGCAGCAGCTAAACTGTCCCTCCTCTGGCTAACACTGTAGCTTAAGTTCAGACTGAATCTAAAATAGATGCTGTCCAGGAAAAAACAAAAAAGCAGACTGGTGTTTTACCAGCCCTAAAAAGGGCTTTTTGGGGTGCTGTCAGGACGCTGTGCTTACAGCACAGATCAGATGAGTCTTTCAGGAGTGGAGTGAACACTGAATACACTGGCCTAGCCTAGCTTCCCCTATAAAATCAGCAGCAGCTAAACTGTCCCTCCTCTGGCTAACACTGCAGCTTAAGTTCAGACTGAATCTAAAATAGATGCTGTCCAGGAAAAAACAAAAAAGCAGACTGGTGTTTTACCAGCCCTAAAAAGGGCTTTTTGGGGTGCTGTCAGGACGCTGTGCTTACAGCAGAGATCAGATGAGTCTTTCAGGAGTGGAGTGAACACTGAATACACTGGCCTAGCCTAGCTTTCCCTATAAAATCAGCAGCAGCTAAACTGTCCCTCCTCTGGCTAACACTGTAGCTTAAGTTCAGACTGAATCTAAAATAGATGCTGTCCAGAAAAAACAAACAAGCAGACTGGTGTTTTACCAGCCCTAAAAAGGGCTTTTTGGGGTGCTGTCAGGACGCTGTGCTTACAGCAGAGATCAGATGAGTCTTTCAGGAGTGGAGTGAACACTGAATACACTTGCCTATAGCTTTCCCTATAAAATCAGCAGCAGCTAAACTGTCCCTCCTCTCGCTAAGACTGCAGCTTGAGAATGAATCTAAAATGGATGATGTCCAGGAGGTGGGAGGGTCTGGGAGGGAGGGTATGCTGCTGATTGGCTGGAATGTGTCTGCTGACTGTGAGGTACAGGGTCAAAGTTTGCTCAATGATAATGAATAGGGGGCGGACCGAACATCGCATATGTTCGCCGGCCGCGGCGAACGCGAACAAGCTATGTTCGCCGGGAACTGTTCGCCGGCGAATAGTTCTGTACATCTCTATTTACAGGAGCCCAATCTCAATCCAGCGATGTGCACCAGAGCAGAAACTCTCCCTGCTCTCTCCCTTCTCACTGATCAGATTGGCTCCCATTGCTGTCAATCAAATTCTGTGATGAGGGAGCGGGGAGGGTGGGGCAGAGGCTCTATGGGGTCACTCACTGAAGAGGTGGAACCAGGAGTGCAGGCAGGGGACCCAAGAAGAGGCAGATCGGGGCAATGGTATTGCACAGTGCAGGTAAATATAACAGGTAAATATAACATGTTTGTTATTTTAATACAAAAAAAATTGAAGCTTTAATATCACTTTAAAGTATGTTATAGGAGAGGCCACAAACATTACTGTGCAGCACAACATTTACCCTGCAGCAAAAATTAAAATTTTGGCAGCTGAAGTCCAACTGCGGAAACAATAAGTGGCACCTTTACAGTGCTTGAGCTCCGGAATAAGCCAGGCATGATAGCAGTAGCCGGTAAAGATGGCAGATACTCTGTATCAACCCTGAATCTGATGTGCTTCAGGTGCTGCCTGGGAGTCTTACCAATCTTGCTGCTGTGGTTTAAAAAACTTAGAAAAATGGTGCTTAGGCGTCTCTTATCAGTGCTGCTCCTCCTTTCAGTGATCAAAGGATCAGATGCACATTGGTCATCAGAAGGGATCCTGCCACCATAAGGAAACATGGTTCTTATGCAGTACTTCCTCAAAGTCCCATATACAGGATGGTGGCAGTAGATTGGCCAATTTACCCTTGTATAGAGGATCCAAAAGGGTGGCCATCCAATATCTCTTTGATACTCCGAATCCTGGGATCTTTGCTCATGCATTTTAGCATAAATGACCCCATTTGTCACAGATTGCCTGCAGCAGAGGACCCTGTGTCTTTGGTGTCACTGGGGACAACAATGTCTTCAATAGCCTCACCCTAACCATGTATAACTCCTGATTGTTTGGGAGGAGTGAAATGTCCTTCTCAAAGTCTTCTCCATTTCCTCCTCCTCACCACCAGCACCCCAACCCTCCTCCTTATATTCCACTTCTGCCTCTTGCTGCCTCTACTTCATAGGGTTGTGGGCAGCAGCATGTTCTCCTCCTCCTTCTCCTACCGTGCGCATGGGAGGAAGAGCATGAAGAAGAAAATGACTTCTCTACGCATGAGCGGAGGAGGAAAAAGAGGAAAATGACTGCTCTGCGCATATGAAGAGGAGGAAGAAGAGGAAAATGACTGCTCTGCGCATGGAAGGAGGAGGAGGAAGAAGAAGAGGAAAATGACTGCTCTGAGCATGGTAAGAGGAGGAAGAAGAGAAAAATGACTGCTTTGCGCATGGAAGGAGGAGGAAAAATAGGAAAATTACTGCTCTGAGCATGGGAGGAGGAGGAAGAAGAGGAAAATAACTGCTCTGAGTATGGGAGGAGGAGAAAGAAGAGGAAAATGACTGCTCTGAGTATGGGAGTAGGAGGAAGAGGAGGAACATGTCTGCTCTGTGCATGGGAAGAGAAGGAAGAAAAGGAAAATGACTGCTCTGCACATGGGAAGAGGAGGAAGAAGAGGAAAATTACTGCTATGTGCATAGGAGGAGGAGGAAAAAGAGGAAAATAACTGCTTTGAGCATGGGAAGAGGAGAAAGAAGAGAAAAATGACTGCTCTGTGCATGGAAGTAGGAGGAAGAAGAGGAAAATGACTGCTCTGAGTATGGAAGTAGAAGGAAGAAGAGGAACATGTATGCTCTGTGCATAGGAAGAGAAGGAAGAAAGGAAAAATGACTGCTCTGCACATGGTAAGAGGAGGAAGAAAAGGAAAATGACTGCTCTGCACATGGGAAGAGGAGGAAGAAAAGGAAAATGACTGTTCTGAGCATGGGAAGAGGAGGAAGAAGAGGAAAATGACTGCTCTGAGTATGGGAGTAGGAGGAAGAGGAGTAAAATGTCTGCTCTGTGCATGGGAAATGAAGGAAGAAAAAGAAAATGACTGCTTTGCACATGGGAAGAGGAGGAAGAAAGGGAAAATGACTGCTCTGCACATGGGAAGAGATGGAAGAAGAGGAAAATTACTGCTCTGTGCATAGGAGGAGGAGGAAAAGGAGGAAAATGACTGCTTTGAGCATGGGAAGAGGAGGAAAAAGAAGGAAAATGGCTGCTCTGTGCATGGAAGTAGGAGAACGAAGAGGAAAATGACTGCTCTGTGCATAGGAGGAGAAGGAAAAAGAGGAAAATTACTGCTTTGAGCATGGGAAGAGGAGGAAAAAGAAGGAAAATGGCTGCTCTGTGCATGGAAGTAGGAGAACGAAGAGGAAAATGACTGCTCTGAGTATGGAAGTAGGAGGAAGAAGAGGAAAATGTCTGCTCTGTGCATAGGAAGAGAAGGAGGAAAAGGAAAAGGACTGCTCTGAGTATGGAAGTAGGAGGGAGAAGAGGAAAATGTCTGCTCTGTGCATAGGAAGAGAAGGAAGAAAAGGAAAATGACTGCTCTGCACATGGGAGGAAGAGCAAGAAGAGGAAAATTACTGCTCTGTGCATGGCAGAAGGAAGAAGAATAGATAAATTACAGCTCTGCACATGGGAGGAAGAGCAAGAAGAGGAAAATGACTGCTCTGTGCATGGGAAGTGGAGGAAGAAGAGGAAAAACCTGCTCTGTGCATTGGGAAGAGGAGGAAGAAAAGGAAATGGCTGCTCTGCACATGGAAAGAGGAGGAAAAAGAGGAAAATGACTGCTCTGCGCATGGGCAGAGGAGGAAAAAGAGGAAAATAACTGCTCTGAGTATGAGAGTAGGAGGAAGAAGAGGAAAATTACTGCTCTATGCATAGGAGGAGGAAGAAAAGGAAAATGACTACCCTGTGCAATGAAAGAGAAGGAAGAAGAGGAAAATTACTGCTCTGTACATAGGAGGAGGAGGAAGAAGAGGAAAATTACTGCTCTGTACATAGGAGGAGGAGGAAGAAGAGGAAAATGACTACCCTGTGCAAGGGAAGAGGAGGAAGAAGAGGAAAATGACTGCTCTGAGCCTCGGAGTAGGAGGAAGAAGAGGAAAATGACTGCTCTGCGCCTGGGAGTAGGAGGAAGAAGAGGAAAATGACTGCTCTGCGCCTGGGAGTAGGAGGAAGATGAGTAAAATGACTGCTCTGCGCCTGGGAGTAGGAGGAAGATGAGTAAAATGACTGCTCTGCACGTGGGAGTAGGCGGAAGATGAGTAAAATGACTGCTCTGCACGTGGGAGGAGGAGGAAAAAGAGAAAGACTTTGTAAGCCACTCAACTACCTCCTGTGCATGCTTTGGCTGTATGCCACTGGTACTCTGAGACAGAAAAGGCAGACTTGCCTTGCCTTTAGATGGTGGGGCTGATTATCACTCCCTCTGTCACATTTAATTAAGGGGCTTGCATATATTTAAGGACATCTATGGCAATAAGTTAAATACATCTGTGTTGCTTCTGTGCAGATTACTTTGTCACACAAGTATGTGATGATATGCTGCAAACAAAGGGCAGCTTTGCTGGTGACAGCAACAACTGTACCTTGCACACTCTGAAATGAAAAAGAAAAGGTCATAGGATACAGCTAACTAAGTCAACTAAATCATTGTTCCACTACAACTACTTACTCTTCCATGCTAACATGCAACAAGCCCTTAACGATTTAGCAAAATTCAAATTCTCTTGGATGGGCAGGCTGGCGGCATTTAAAATGCTACACCTTGCCCAACACCTGTACCCAGAGTTCATTTCAAGTGTGCTATTTGCATTTGGAATCTGTTGCTGTCAACTCTCAATATGAGATCCAAAGAGCTGTCACTATCAGTGAAGCAAGCCATCATTAGGCTGAAAAAAACAAAACAAACCCATCAGAGAGATAGCAAAAACATTAGGTGTGGCCAAATCAACTGTTTGGAACATCCTTATAAAGAAAGAACGCACCGGTGAGCTCAGCAACACCAAAAGACCCAGAAGACCACGGAAAACAACTGTGGTGGATGACCGAAGAATTCTTTCCCTGGTGAAGAAAACACCCTTCACAACAGTTGGCCAGATGAAGAACACTCTCCAGGAGGTAGGTGTATGTATGTCAGATGAAGAACACTCTCCAGGAGGTAGGTGTATGTGTGTCAGATGAAGAAAACTCTCCAGGAGGTAGGTGTATGTGTGTCAGATGAAGAACACTCTCCAGGAGGTAGGTGTATGTGTGTCAGATGAAGAACACTCTCCGGGAGGTAGGTGTATGTGTGTCAGATGAAGAACACTCTCCAGGAGGTAGGTGTAAGTGTGTCAGATGAAGAACACTCTCCAGGAGGTAGGTGTATGTGTGTCAGATGAAGAACACTCTCCAGGAGGTAGGTGTATGTGTGTCAGATGAAGAACACTCTCCAGGAGGTAGGTGTATGTGTGTCAGATGAAGAACAATCTCCAGGAGGTAGGTGTATGTGTGTCAGATGAAGAACACTCTCCAGGAGGTAGGTGTAAGTGTGTCAGATGAAGAACACTCTCCAGGAGGTAGGTGTATGTGTGTCAGATGAAGAACACTCTCCGGGAGGTAGGTGTGTGTGTCAGATGAAGATCACTCTCCAGGAGGTAGGTGTATGTGTGTCAGATGACGAACATTCTCCAGGAGGTAGGTGTATGTGTGTCAGATGAAGAACACTCTCCAGGAGGTAGGTGTATGTGTGTCAGATGAAGAACACCCTCCAGGAGTTAGGTGTATGTGTGTCAGATGAAGAACAATCTCCAGGAGGTAGGTGTATGTGTGTCAAATGAAGAACACTCTCCAGGAGGTAGGTGTATGTGTGTCAGATGAAGAACACTCTCCAGGAGGTAGGTGGATGTGTGCCAGATGAAGAACACTCTCCAGGAGGTAGGTGTATGTGTGTCAAAGTCAACAATCAAGAGAAGACTTCACCAGAGTGAAAGCAGAGGGTTCATCACAAGATGGAAACCATTGGTGAGCCTCAAAAACAGGAAGGCCAGATTAGAGTTTGCCAAACAACATCTAAAAAAGCCTTCACAGTTCTGGAACAACATCCTGTGGACAGATGAGACCGAGATCAACTTGTACCAGAGTGATGGGAAGAGAAGAGTATGGAGAAGGAAAGGAACTGCTCATGATCCAAAGCATACCACCTCATCAGTGAAGCATGGTGGTAATAGTGTCATGGCGTGGGCATGTATGGCTGCCAATGGAACTCGTTCTCTTGTATTTATTGATGATGTGACTGCTGACAAAAGCAGCAGGATGAATTCTGAAGTGTTTCGGGGAATATTATTATCGGCTCATATTCAGCCAAATGCTTCAGAACTCATTGGACGGCGCTTCACAGTGCAGATGGACAATGACCCGAAGCATACTGCGAAAGCAACCAAAGAGTTTTTTAAGGGAAAGAAGTGGAATGTTATGCAATGGCCAAGTCAATTACCTGACCTGAATCCGATTGAGCATGCATTTCACTTGCTGAAGACAAAACTGAAGGGAAAATGCCCCAAGAACAAGCAGGAACTGAAGACAGTTGCAGTAGAGGCCTGACAGAGCATCACCAGGGATGAAACCCAGCGTCTGGTGATGTCTATGCGTTCCACACTTCAGGCTGTAATTGACTGCAAAGGATTTGCAACCAAGTATTAAAAAGTGAAAGTTTGATTTATGATTGTTAATCTGTCCCATTACTTTTGGTCTCTTAAAAAGTGGGAGGCCCATATACAAACTTTTGTAATTCCTACACCGTTCACCTGATTTGGATGTAAATTCCCTCAAATTAAAGCTGGAAGTCTGCAGGTAAAGCACATATTGTTTGTTTCATTTCAAATCCATTGTGGTGGTGTATAGGGGCTTCATAACAAAGGGGGTGAATACATACGCACATGCCAATTATCAGTTTTTTATTTCTGAAAAATTGTTTTATTTATATATTTTTCTAATTTTTCTTCACCAACTTAAACTATTGTGTTCTGATCCATCACATATAATTCAGAGTAAAAAAAACAAAACATTGAACTAAAGGCTGTAATGTAACAAAATAGGTAAAAAGCCGAAGGGGGGTGAATACTTTTGCAAGGCACTGTACTCCTTGGATTTCCCCCGTTCTCCTGGGAGACTTTCTGTTGCCAGATTTTTTTACTTGTCCTCCCGCGTCTTGATTTTTTTTCTTCCTTCCTTCAAGTTCTGTTTTTTGCCCCGCATGTTTTTTGACGAATTACCAGGGGAGTCCTGAAGTATTCGGCGATCCTGACTCAACTGCATCTGAAAACTTTGATTGGATATCAGATGTTAACCCTTTTCTCTCCTGCGGAACCAGAACTCTTTTTCTTTAGAATAGAGCAGGGATCTCCAAACTACGGCCTTCCAGCTGTTGCGGAACTACACGTCCCATGAGGCATTGTAAAACTCTGACATTCACAGACATCACTGGGCATGATGGGAATTGTAGTTTCTGAACAACTGGAGGGCCAAAGTTTGGAGACCCCTGGAATAGAGCAAAGAAATTTGTGTTTTTTATGTAGATAGACAGTTCCATCCTCAGAAGCCCTGTACACACGGGGCGGGAATCCCGTCGGAAAAAAAAAAAAAACGTCGGTTTTCTCGACGGGATTCCTGGCAAGCTTGTCTTGCCAAGCCCTGTGCACTGACGGCCATTCAAAAGAACCGCCGTTCTTTTGAATGGCAAGAACGCGGTGACGTCATCGACTACGACGAGCCGTCGCTCGTGACATTCAATGCCATCGCCGCCATCTTGCTACAGCCCACACTAACCTTGTATGCTACCGCGCATGTGTCCAAGTCTTATCGAGCATGCGCGGGTTTACCTTGGACAGGTAAGCATACAGACGACCGTTTTTCTCGTCAGGAAACACTCTGCTGAGAATCCCGACGAGAAAATAGAGAGAAGGTTCTCTTGTTTTTTTTCTTGTCGAGATTCCCGGCAGTTTTCCCGACAAGAAATCATACACACGAATGGTTTTCTTCAGCAAAAAGCTCTCCCAGCAGTTTTCTTGCCGAGAAATCCGGTCGTGTGTACGAGGCTATAGTCCTTGAGATCACGTAAGAACTTGGATCTTTTTGTCTCTATAATTTGTGAGTCCAAACTTTGTGTATTCATTAGGAGATCTTGGGTTCAACGTGTCATAAAGAGAGAGGAAAATTGGAATATTGAATCCTTTAGAGGTGCAATCTCCTTGTTCACTTCCAACAAAGATTTCTTCTCATATGTCATGATGAGATTCATAAGCTACAAGGAGCATTGAGTAAGTATATTGTTCCATTCCATTTGAAACTGATCCGAATAAACCATCGAAGGTGATTTTTTAATCCTTAGACCCCTTGGAACCATTTTTCCATCGATATATTTTTGCAGTCCTGTATGATTCCACCATAACCTCATCTCTTTCTCCATTTGTGATTTGAGTCTTTCAAACATTGATTTGCAAGAGGCTTGTGAGTTTAAAGCAGTTTCCTCCCTGGTATTTTGGTTTTGTGCTGCCCTAGGCAAAAGTAAAATCGGACGCCCCCCCCCCTATGTAAATTTGCCCCACCCCTTCCAAAATTGAAGGATTACAAGCTCCAGTATGAACCCCTGAGCTCTCACGAGTTCATGCTCGGACCTGTAGTCCTTCACTAGTTTACTAGTTTGGGGGGGGGGGTGTCATATCCTCAGCTCTGAGGGGTTTATCCTGGAACCTGTAGTCCTTCACTTGTTGGGTCTGGTGGGGGAGGGAGATCTCTGAGGGGCTCATGCTGGGACCTGTAGTCCTTCACTTTTAGGGGAGTCACATCCCCAAAAAGTGAAGAACTACACGTTCCAACATGAACTCCTTAGATCTAAGGATGTGACACCCTCCAAAATTGAAGGACTACAAGTCTCGGTATGAACCCCTAAGATCTAGAGATGTAACCCTCTAGATCTCACGGGTTCATGCTGGGACCTGCAGTCCTTCATTAGGAGGATGGGTTCTGTGGCAGTGGTGGGGGGATGGGTTCAGTGTCAGTGCTTGAGGGGGATGGGGTCAGTGTCAGTGCTTGGGGGGGATGGGTTCAGTAACTCTCACTTGCTGTCACCTGTCAGTCAGTGTCCACTTGGTTCCTCCTGCCTGCATGCAAGAGAGGAGATAGAGAGGAGAGAGAGAGAGATAGAGGGGAGAAAGAGAGAGGGGGAGAGAGAGGGGGTGGGATAGAGAGTGGGGTGGGAGAGAGAGAGGGGGTGAGAGAGAGAGGGTGAGAGAGAGAGAGGGGGTGGGAGAGAGAGGGTGAGAGAGAGAGAGGGTGGGAGAGAGAGGGTGAGAGAGAGAGGGAGTGAGATAAGGGTGGGTGGGAGAGAGGGGGGATGGGTGTGAGTGAGAGAGAGAGGGAATGTGAGAGGGGATGAGAGAGAGGGGGGTCGAGAGAGAGAGGGGGTGGGAGAGAGTTGGGGTGGACCAAGGGAGAGGGGGGTGGTGTGAGAGAGAGGGGGTTGGAGAGGGAGGTGGGTGTGAGAGAGGGGGGTGAGAGAGGCGGGTGGGAGAGCGAGAGGGGGGTGGAAGAGGGGGAGGGGGTGGGAGAGGGATAGAAGGGTGGATGTGAGAGAGGGGGGGGTGGGGGAGAGAGAGGTGGGTGGGTGTGAGAGAGGGGGGTGGGAGAGACAGAGGGGGGTGGGAGAGTTGGTGGGTGTGAGATAGGGGGGTGAGGGAGGGGGAGGGTGTGAGAGAGGGGGATGGGTGTGAGAGGGAGAGGGGGTGGGTGTGAGAGAGGGGGAGAGGGAGAGGGGGTTGTGTGTGAAAGGAAGAGGGGGTTGGGTGTGAGAGAGGGGGGTGGGTGTGAGAGAGGGGGAGAGGGAGAGGGGGAGGGATAGGGGTGGGTGTGAGAGGAAAAGGGGGTTGGGTGTGAGAGAGGGGGAGAGGGAGAGGGGGGAGAGGGAGAGGGGGGAGGGAGAGGGAGGTGGGAGAGGGCGGTGGGTGTGAGAGAAAGAGGGGGTTGGGTGTGAAAGAGGGGGTGTGAGAGAAAGAGACTCCCTAGCCCTGCCTGCAGTCCCTACTGTCCTCTGTGACTGCCCCAACCCCTGTCTGTGTTGGTAGGCAGGGATAGGGGTGGGTGTGAGAGGAAGAGGGGGTTGAGTGTGAGAGAGGGGGGAGGGAGAGGGAGGTGGGAGAGGGGGGTGGGTGTGAGAGGAAGAGGGGGTTGGGTGTGAAAGAGGGGGTGTGAGAGAAAGAGACTCCCTAGCCCTGCCTGCAGTCCCTACTGTCCTCTGTGACTGCCCCAACCCCTGTCTGTGTTGGTAGGCGTGTGTGATGCACCTACCTCACATCCGTCGGTCAGCCTGTCTTCCTGTTCCAGGCCAGGACAGGACAGTCACACCTGGGAGAGGAGTTTGAGGAGTGCAGGCTCTGCCACTCTGGGAGGCGCTGGGGATGCTGCTCAAGTCAGGGTGGCGGTGAGGCGTAGTCTTCTCTCACTCCCTCCCAGGCTCCTGGTTATGGTAAGCTGTCAGCCTCTTTCCAGCTGCCGGGGCCTCCCTCTTGATGTTTGAAAATGCCACTGCCCTGCACCCCACCGCCATCGGACCAGCGGCGGACTCTCCAGGACCATGACAAAGGGGCATTTACTTTGGGCCCCTCCACGCTGGAGGAGGAGGAAGTGGACTCCTCCTCCGCTTTGATTCCTGGGCAGGGAGGGAGTCACGGCTGTGACATCGGGAGTGACTAGGAGTCGAGGCAGAGCCGGAGCCATAGCTACCGTGGCTCAGTCCACCCCTGCATTCCAGACTGCGCTCAGTGTCACTTTCATGTGGTCAATCTACCGCCGCGGGCTAATTTTGTGGGGGAGGCAGGACTCAGGAGGACAGGTCAGGGAGGGGGCTTTTTTCGCGCGGGCGGGGTGGCTTTTTTGCCGCCCCCCACAGAGTGCCACCCTAGGCCTGGGCCTTGTTGGCCTGGGCCAAGACACAGCACTGTGCGTATGATCTCTGGTCGACCAACCTCGATGTTGGTATCCTGTTGTGTGCTCATATTTGTGAAATATTATACAAGCTCAAAATTCAAATCTCCAAATATTACTCTGGCGGAAGCGGGTGAACAGGGCAAACGTGGTAATGTAGACAAAAACTCACCCAAGCTCTACCGCATGATTATAGAATGATGAGCTGAATAACGGTGCTCAGGCTTGTTGTGTCCCATAAACATCAAAATAGCAAGAAATGCCGGCAACTCGATTGCTTTTTTTAAATCTTTATTGAGCACTAACAGCAGTGTGACATCTAAAGTGCTAGCGTGTTTCGGCCGGAGCCTTCCTCAGAGCATAAAGGTTTACAATAAAATCAAGTTAATATAGAAAAGACATCCATTCCTCAAAAAAAAAAAAGGGGGGGTTCAATCCAATTTAAAATCAATTAACAATGAAAATCATGTGAGGTTGGCAGAACCAGAGAAGGAGGGGAGAGAAAATGAAAACACAGACTGAAAATTCTAGGGAAAAAATAAACCCATTTGCCTGAAGGTAATGTAGAATATGAAGATCTTTTCTTCCTAGGTCTGCTGTCTGGGGAGAATGTGAGTCCTGAGTCCTGTATGGGATGGGTATAGCTGCTGAGAGGTCCAGCCTTTATGGCCCTGACTCTGGGAGGGAAAACCATAACCTGAAGAAGAGCCCTGTTCAGGCAAAACTGTCAGAGAGGTCCTACCTATTGGCCTACTGAATGTACACTAGCCTGTGACAGAGGCATAAAGAGTTCTAACCTGACCTGTAGAAAAGGTTACAAGATACCACTAAGCAGAGGGAATTTTTTTTTGCTGTTTTTTGGCATTCTTTACCCCAAATCCTCTTCCCTTACGCAACTGAGCCAATAAATGACCAAAAAGCAGTTCAATGGAGTGGAAGAATCTCTCTGTCACTGTTGTCTGGGTGCAGCTAAAAGGCAAATCACCAGGAGGAAGGGAAAAGATTCTGTTAAAAACCAGCAACTCTCAAAGCGGTGGCCGGTGGGTGATTAAAGGCCCCTGGCACCATCGTAGGCAGGCAGGAATTCTCCTTGAAGGGAGGAACCTTCATTAAGTCTATTTAGTAAGGTTTCCCATGTACATGATATGGAGGGAAGCAGCTTCCAGGTTCCAGTTGAACTTCTCCAGGATTTGGCGGCACTCCTCCTTACTGTACCGCGTCAAGTTGTACAGATGAACTACCTGGAAAGAGAAGAAAGTATTCCATGACACACAGAGAGAGAAGACCCTTATGCCGCGTACACACGATAGGAATTACCGATGAAAAAAGTCAGCCGGAGTCCGTTGGGGTTTTTTCATCGGAAATTCCGACCGTGTGAGGACCCCATCAGAGAAATTCCGATGAATTCCATTGGAATTTTCAAATAAAACCTGTTCTATTTTTTTCCGATGAAATTCTGTCGGAATTCCGATGGAAGTTTGGTTGGAAAAAGGTCAGATCGTGTGTACGGGGCATTACATTGAGAAATTGGCGTCACTTCTAATCAGTGGCGGCTGGTGCTCAAAAGTTTTGGGGGGGCACAAACAAACTGAAAAAAAAAAATCATTAATTGCCGCCAGTGTGCCCATTAAACGCAGCCACTGTGCCCAAACGCCACCAGTTTGTCCCCATATGCCACCAGTTTGTCCCAATACGCCACCAGTTTGTCCCCAAATGCAGCCAGTTACCCCCCTAAATGCAGCCAGTTTCCCCCCAGCCCTGCACTTACCTTCCTTGGGTCAGCGCCGTCCTTCTTCCGTCCTCGATGTCTTCTCCCGCCCTCGATGTCGCTTCAGCCAATCGGGTTACCGGTAACCAGACCCGGTGAACCTGATTGGCTGAGATGCCTGTCAGTGTTAACCAAAGAACGCACCCCCTGTGCGTCCCCTGGTTAACTATTTGGAAGCCGATTAGAGCCCTCAGGCTGTAATCGGGAAGCCTATCAGAGCCGCTGGCTCTGATAGACACTTCCAAAAACCAACCAGCCGCTGTTATTCAGATGGCCGGCGCTCACCAGGGGGCCGGCCATCAGAATAGTGGGCGGCAGCGGCGGCGACAATACATAGGTTCATGCAATGCATGAACCTATGTATTGTTGTTGTGAGCGACGGGCGCAGGAGAGAGAGGGGGCGGCGCTCCTGCGCCCACTATGGACGCACTGCCACTGCTTCTAATTCAAACGGATGTAGGGTTCATGAGATTGGGGTTTTTTTTCAGATTATTGTGCTTATCTTCTAGGCCTTGCCTGTTCTCCTCTGTCTCTTTCCTCTCTATCCTTCTACCTTTCCTTTTTTTTTTGTTTTGGATGGTGTATGGAAGAGTTAGAACCCTCATTCCAATTCTTCTTCTGCCTTTGTTTCACTTCTTCACTTTACTTCTGGCAGGATTTAAGGGACCAGGACCCCATCCTACCTTCACCCTCCATTATGGGTATCCCCATAAGGAGTCTTTAGAGATAGGGCTCTGTCCCTGGCAGTCTATGGCCATGGACCTGTGTAGCACGCTGCGGCTAACTGAATGTGATGCATCATTTAAAAGCAAATATTTCTGTGCGCTTAGTCCAATAGGGAAATTCTACACTTAATATCTCAGATACAGGAAGATATAACTCGTTGTTTGTCCCCTGTACACTATTTGCAGACAAAATGCATTCAGAAGGGCAAGTGGTCTATGGTGTCATCATGCCCGCTGGTGTACAACGGCGATTCGTTTTTATGCATTTATATATTTTGTGATACTTGTGAGTATAATATATATGCAATAAATTGGATGTTTTGGTGATACTACTCTATGGTCCTTTGTTGCTCTATTCCCACTATCCCTGAGGAGAGCTGTTTGACCCTTGGTTGAAGGTTTGGAAGTGACCTAAAAGTACCAATGTGCTGGGGGGTGACCTTGTGTGGGTGTTCAAGTAACATTGATCTATTTTGTTTAGAGATCCGGTAAGGAGGTGGCACTTTTGTTGTGGGGTGGCTTGGAAACACTGCCTGTTGGATTTATGTGCCTAATATATACATGGATATTTTCCTGGCCTTTGGGGTCCTAATTTGGACACTGGAAGTGGACTGTTTACAACTTTTTGCACTTCTTTTTTCACAAAAACACCCCTTTTTCATTGATCATTGCTTTATACAGTTTTGGTTTGTGAGAAAGTCTTATTTATATATACTGTATAGGGTTTCACACTTTTTTTAGATTATTAGTGATGCATCATGTGCAAAGGTGAGTTCCCGTGCAAGATCTAATGCCCAAAACGATATTATGGGTCAGTCCAACATCTTTCTGAGGAGGAGTCAAGGGACGGTCCTCCAAGTCTCAACCATATCACAAGCTGCAAATGGTGCAGCTAGGACTTTGACAGAAGAATATTTCTGAGAAAATAACCTCTACATAAAAACGTAGGCTTCCCTTGGTACATAGAAGAAGTCCATTACCTAAGGAAACTAGCAAAAAATTAGGCTAGCTGGGTTATATTGCGGATGTCCCTGCAGCTTTCCTTTTTTTGCCAGTGTCCAATCACCTGAAAGTAGCTGCATATAACCCAGGATTAAAGACTAAGTGCCAGTTCACACAGGGGCAACCCGACTTACAGCGCGACTTTGCAAGGCGATTTGGAGGCGACTTCAGCGTGACTTTGAGCAACTTACAACGCAACTTAAATTTTCCTCCAGGACAGGCGACTTTGGCTGTGGCCAATCATAGAATAATCAGCTCTGTGGGAGGGAGGGGTTTTCCTGGGTTAACTATTTTCTCTTCCTGTAAAGTTGCTTCAGTTTAGATGGAGATCCGACTTGGAGGCAACTTCCATTGAAATCTATGGGTACAAGATGCCTAGAAGTTGCCTTGAAGTAGTACAGGAACCTTTTCTGAAGTCAGAGCAACTTCAGTAGTGTACATTAAGACGGCTCTCATTCACTTCAATGGAATTTCTTATGTCCAGCGACTTGGGGCAACTTTAGGTCTGACAAGTCGGATCCCAAGTCGCTGTATACTATAAAAAAATAAATAAACACCCCCTTTTTAATAATTTATTTAAAGTAATGGCCTAGAAGTTCATGGTGGTGGTGCTTACATCTTATCTCCAAACCACACAGTATGGTGGAGGGCTGTACCAGCCAGCAAGAAGCTTATCAGGCAAACAGTCTTCCCGACAAGAGTTTTTATGTATACCGAACTCCTCTAAAAATTCCTAATTATTTTTTATAGATCTTTAGCTCCAAACTGAGATAGATCCCACACTGCTAACCTTTTATTGTGAAAATACCACCTTCCGGGCTGTTATTCTGCTCCATTGGCTTCCATCACTGACCTGGACCAAGTATGAAGGTGAGTGAAAATGACTTTCCTGATCTCAATGCTTGTTCTAGGTCAGAGATGCAGAAAGTATTGTAGCCAGCCCAGAAACTAGTTGTCAGGTCACCTGAGTCCAGGTGACAGATGCACTCCATAGGAGTCAGGAGTGCACCGCTAAGGTAGTGGACCCTAGGACTGACTGCTGCGGATTGAACTCTAGGAGGTTCAGGAAGGCAAATCCACTGGAGCACCAACACAGATCCCACTGGGAGCAAGAGCATAGATTCCCCAGGGCGTGCAGTCTAAGAGACAGCAGTTGTTCACCAGAGCCTCTAGTGGTGAGGATGGACTGCGCTGCAACTGGCTCCAGGTCGCGGCCCCAAGGGTCTCCCAGCTCACGCTCACGGTAGACTACAGGAGAAAGAGGAAGGAAGCAGCAGCCCGGAACAACAAGGATAGTCAGGAGATTAGCCAAAAGGTCAGGGCAACAAGCACATAGGGATAGTCGAAGAACACGCCAAAGGTCGGGGTATGAAGCAGACGAGGACAGTCAAGAACAAGCCAAAGTCGGTAAACAGGATCAGACGTAGGACACAGAGCAATGAGTAGTGATGAGCCGAACACCCCCGGGTTCGGTTCGCACCAGAACCCGCGAACGGACCGAAAGTTCGAACGAACATTAGAACCCTATTAAATACAATGGATGCGAACGTTCGAATTCTAAAGTGCTAATTATAACAACTATTATGCATGTTATTGTCCTAAAAAGGGTTTGGGAACCCGGGTTCTGCACCAGGGGACATGTATCAATGCAAAAAGAAGTTTTAAAAACGGTCGTTTTTCGGGAGCAGTCATTTTAATGATGCATAAAGTGAAAAAAAAAAGTCAAATATTCCTTTAAATATCGTACCTGGGGGGTGTCTAAAGTATGCCTGTGAAGTGCCACGTGTTTCCCGTGTTTAGAACTGTCCCTGCACAAAATAACATTTCTAAAGGGAAAAAAGTCATTTAAAACTGCTTGCGGCTTTAATGCAATGTCTGGTCCCGGTAATATGGATGAAAATCTTTAGGAAAAATGGCATAGCTACCCCATCAACACCCCCCCCCCTACCCCAGCCCATTACCAGCCCCTTTGGGACTTGTATGGATATTAAGGGGAACCCCGCACATAAAATAAAAAAGGCCCTATATACTCTGAACAGCCGTATACAGGCGGTGCATACAAGACAGGGACTGTAGGTTTGTTCTTATGTAGAATGTGTTTGTAATTTTGAACAGGTACATTGTTGAAGTGTAGCTCCAGCCCAAAAATCTATTTTTAAACTTTTTGGGAAACATAGGTAAGGGTTATCACCCCTGTAACATTTGTTTTGCTGTCTGTGCCCCTGTTCAGAACATTTCACCTCACTTTCCGTCCCAATGACAACTGTTTTTGAAATGTGGTGTTTTTCTTGAAACAAGGATTGCTGATAAAGCATCAGTACAGATGAGACCCCTTTCTCCCATATTTATTCTTACAGGAGAGAATTTTCCTTTCTAGGGGTAGATTTCCTCTCACTTCCTGTTGTCTTCTTTCGTTTGCAAGTAGGAGTCGTTTGTAAGTTGGATGTTTGAAAGTAGGGACCTGCCGTATATACTCTGCAGAAATAGGCCCCTTAGTTGTTGGTGTTGGCACAACACTGTAAGCACTCAGTTACTCTTGGTTGGTGCTGGAACGCCCTGCTGTCAACTATTATATCAGGAATTTTAATTACATATAATTGTTGAACAGTGGTAGTAAAAATTGGGGCTTTGATGGTGGTGCTGGTGCCACAACACTGTAAGCCCTGACAGTTACTCTTGGTGGGTGCAGCAATGGGCCCTGCTGTGAATTATTAGATCAAGAATTGTAATTACATGCCCCTTTTGAACAGGGGCTGAAAAATTGGGCCTTTCGTGGTGGTGGTGGTGGTGGCGTTGCCACAAGACTGTAAGCCCTCAGAGTTACTCTTGGTGGGTGCAGCAATGGACCCTGCTGTGAATTATTAGATCAAGAATTGTAATTGCATGCCCCTGTTGAACAGGGGCTGAAAAATTGGGCCTTAGGCACTGGTGGCACAACACTACAACCCCTCACAGATACTGTACTTGGAGCACAGCAATGAGCCCTGTTGCAAAGTATTGCTTCAAAAATTGTAATGACACGCCCCTGTTAAACAGGGGCTGAAAAATTGGGCCTTAGGCACTGGTGCCACAACACTCCAACCCCTCACAGATACTGTACTTGGAGCACAGCAATGAGCCCTATGGCAAATTATTGCTAAAAATTTTTTAATTACACGCCCCTGTAAAACAGGGGCTGAAAAATTGGGCCTTAGCCACTGGTGGCGGCACCCATAAACAAAAATGATCTTCCAAGCTATCATCATCAATCGTATCATTGAGGACTCGGAGGAGGAGGATAGCCAGTCAACATAACAGCACAGGCACTCAGCATCAGCATCAGTCTTGAAGGGATGTGACATGTTAAAATCAATTAGTCTGTTATATCAGCATCAGGTGTGTGGTAGCTGGTGGTGATCCAAGACTGGTTCATCTTGATGAAAGTCAGTCGATCAACCGAGTCGGTGGACAGGCGCACCCTGTGATCCGTGACAAATCCTCCAGCAGCACTGAATGTGCGTTCCGAAAGAACGCTGGATGCAGGACAGGCCAGTAGCTCAATTGCATACTGTGCAAGCTCTGGCCAGTGATCCATCCTCAAGACCCAGTAAGCCAGAGGATTTTCGGTGGGGAAGGTGTCCAAGTCTGACCTTGCCCCTAGATATTCCTGCACCATGTTTATCAGACGCTGGCGATGGTTGCTGGAACCGATCATACTTTGGGGCTGCGGACTAAAGAATTGTCTGAACGCATCGGTCAGACGGCCACCTTCCCCACCGCTCCTTCTTTGACTGGCCGAAGCCTCAGCAACTCGTTGTCCAGGACCAGGAGTTTGTAACCTCCCAGTCTCTGGGAATGCGTTGCACAGACCTTTCTGCAAGGCCTCCCGGAGTTGTCTCATCCTCTGCTCCCTCTGCGACGGTAACATAAGGTCCGCAACCTTACCCTTGTACCGTGGATCAAGGAGAGTGGCCAGCCAGTAATGGTCCCTCTCCTTGATCCGAAGAATACGAGGATCCTTCCGCAGACTTTGCAGGATCAGGGAGGCCATGCAGCGTAGGTTTGCTGAGGCATTCGCTCCGGAGTCCTCTGGGTCACTAAGGACGACATGATCCGCAGCCACCTCCTCCCAGCCACGTACAAGTCCACTGGTTTCTTGGGACTGTAAATCATCCCTAAAAGACTGCTGCTGATGATGCTGAGTGCCAGCCTCCACCTCCATGCTGACACAATCCTCCTCCTCCTCCTCCTCCTCCTCCTCTTCCTGTGCGATGGGTGGGACAGAAGGAACACTGTCTGGGTAAAGGGGGCCTTGAGAGGCAAGGAAGTCCTCCTCTTCCTGCCTCTGTTCTGCCTCAAGTGCCCTGTCCATTATTCCACGCAGCGTGTGCTCCAACAGGTGGACAAGAGGTACAGTGTCACTGATGCATGCACTGTCACTGCTCACCATCCTCGTGGCCTCCTCAAATGGTGCCAGGACAGTGCATGCATCCCTGATCATGCCCCACTGGCGTGGAGAAAAAAAACCAAGCTCCCCTGACCCTGTCCTGGTGCCGTAGTCGCACAGGTACTCATTGATGGCCCTCTGCTGCGTGTGCAGCCGCTGCAGCATGGCCAACGTTGAGTTCCACCTGGTGGGCATGTCACATATAAGGCGGTTCTTGGGCAGGTTCAACTCCTTTTGCAGCTCAGCCAGGCGAGCACTGGCATTATAAGATCTGTGGAAATGCACACAGACTTTCCTGGCCTGCCTCAGGACATCCTGTAAGCCCGGGTACCTGCCCAAGAACCGCTGCACCACCAGGTTAAGGACGTGAGCCACACAGGGCACATGGGTCAGTTGTCCCTGTCGGAGGGCGGAGAGGAGGTTGGTGCCATTGTCGCAAACCACCATTCCTGGCTTAAGCTGGCGTGGCGTCAACCACCTCTCGGCCTGGCCCTGCAGAGCAGACAGGACCTCTGCCCCAGTGTGGCTTCTGTCCCCCAAACACACCAGCGCAAGCACGGCATGGCATCTTTTTGCCTGCGTACTTGCGTAGCCCCGTGAACGGCTACGGAGCACCGCTGGTTCATAGGACAAACCACAGGAAGAGGCCATGGAGGAAGAAGAAGAGGAGGGGGTGGAGGAGAGAGGTGTGTCACAACCAGTAGTAGCATTTTGGAGGCGTGGCGGTGGGACAACCTCCAACACTACTGCACCTTGTCCTGCATCCTTCCCAGCTGCCAAAAGAGTGACCCAATGGGCCGTGAAAGAAAGGTAACGTCCCTGTCCATGCCTGCTGGACCATGAGTCAGCGGTAATATGCACCTTACCGCTGACCGCCCTGTCCAGCGAGGCCAAGACATTGCCTTCCACATGCCGGTAGAGAGCCGGAATAGCCTTCCGTGAGAAAAAGTGGCGTTTGGGAACCTGCCACTGAGGAACCGCACATTGCACAAACTCACGGAAGGGGGCCGAGTCTACCAACTGAAAAGGCAGCAGTTGAAGCGCTAGCAATTTAGCCAAGCTAGCATTCAACCGCTGGGCATGTGGATGGCTGGGAGTGAACTTCTTTCGACGGTCCAGCAGCTGGGGCAGGGAAATTTGCCTGCTAGAATCGGACGTCGGTGTACTGCTAGCAGAGTGGCCGCAAGTACTTGGCTGTGACACACCTAATTCTACACCTTCATTCCTCTCAGTGCATGTTTCAGAGAGGACTGAAGTTATAGTGGAGTTGGAGATCCCAGCTGATGCGGTGCAAGGAGAGGTCCGCTTTGTTCTTTGGTGTGGGTCTTTGAGGTAGGCTTGCCAACGAGCTGCATGGCAGGTCAACATATGTCTGGTCAGGCATGTGGTACCCAAGCGGCTGATGTTTTGGCCACGCGATATACGCTTGAGACATATGTTGCAAACAGCAGCTGTGCGATCTGATGCACTAGCCTCAAAAAAGGCCCACACCAAAGAACTTTTTGAATGACGGGCAGAGGCAGCGCCCTGCACAGGCGGAGCTCTGCGGTGTGATTCCGTCGGTGTACTGCCCTTACGCTGGCCACCAAAGGGCATCCTGCCTCGTTGGAGATGTGCCTCCTCCTCATCCTCCTCCTCCTCCTCTCTCCTATTAGGCACCCACGTGGAGTCAGTGACCTCATCATCACCTCCCTCCTCATCACTGGAGCCAATCTGGCAGTATGCTGCAGCTGCTGGAACATGACTGCCAGATTGGTGTCCTTCTTGAGCATCCCCTCTGTCTGCTCTCACGCTACTGCCTTCCTCTAGCTGGGTTTCATCATCAGACCCTTCGAAACGCTGGGCATCCTCCTGGAGCATGTACCCAACACTGTGCTGAAACAGTTCGGGGGACTCCTCAGGAGGAGGACATGGTGGGTCTAGGGAAGGAGTGACTGATGATGAGTCTGACATTGATACCAGGGAAGAGGACGCTTTGGCAGCTGCTTTTCCAGTACCCTGAGCCTGGGTGAGAGAGGATGAGGAGGAGGAGGAGGGCTTGGTCATCCACTCTACCAAGTCTTCGGCATGATGTGGCTCAACATGTCCAGCTGCCGAAAAGAAGGACAAGCGTGTCCCATGGCCATGTGCTGATGACAATGCACCGCGTCCACGACCAGCACTGTTGCCCCCAGACACAGAGCCTGCTTGCCCTCTTTTATTGCCTCCTGACTGTCTGCCTCTCCTTGTTTGCCTTCCAGACATTCTAATAGATGGCCTGCAGGGAGATGGGAAAAAAGCAATAAGGGCTACCTTCAGGTGTCCTTCTCTGTCCCTTGAAACAAGGACTTGCACAGTGAAAGAAACTGACACTCTCCCTACCTACAGTTTTCTGTCCCTAGAAAAAATGTTTTTTTTAAGCACAATTTAGCACAAGGAGAATTCACTCACTGTCCTTCCAGGTCCCTGGAAACAAGGACTTTGACAGTGAAAGAAACTGACACTCTCCCTACCTACAGTTTTCTGTCCCTAGAAAAAATGTTTTTTTTAAGCACAATTTAGCACAAGGAGAATTCACTCACTGTCCTTCCAGGTCCCTGGAAACAAGGACTTTCACAGTGAAAGAAACTGACACTCTCCCTACCTACAGTTTTCTGTCCCTAGAAAAAATGTTTTTTTTAAGCACAATTTAGCACAAGGAGAATTCACTCACTGTCCTTCCAGGTCCCTGGAAACAAGGACTTTCACAGTGAAAGAAACTGACACTCTCCCTACCTACAGTTTTCTGTCCCTAGAAAAAATGTTTTTTTTAAGCACAATTTAGCACAAGGAGAATTCACTCACTGTCCTTCCAGGTCCCTGGAAACAAGGACTTTCACAGTGAAAGAAACTGACACTCTCCCTACCTACAGTTTTCTGTCCCTAGAAAAAATGTTTTTTTTAAGCACAATTTAGCACAAGGAGAATTCACTCACTGTCCTTCCAGGTCCCTGGAAACAAGGACTTTCACAGTGAAAGAAACTGACACTCTCCCTACCTACAGTTTTCTGTCCCTAGAAAAAATGTTTTTTTTAAGCACAATTTAGCACAAGGAGAATTCACTCACTGTCCTTCCAGGTCCCTGGAAACAAGGACTTTCACAGTGAAAGAAACTGACACACTCTCCCTACCTACAGTTTTCTGTCCCTAGAAAAAATGTTTTTTTTAAGCACAATTTAGCACAAGGAGAATTCACTCACTGTCCTTCCAGGTCCCTGGAAACAAGGACTTTGACAGTGAAAGAAACTGACACTCTCCCTACCTACAGTTTTCTGTCCCTAGAAAAAATGTTTTTTTTAAGCACAATTTAGCACAAGGAGAATTCACTCACTGTCCTTCCAGGTCCCTGGAAACAAGGACTTTGACAGTGAAAGAAACTGACACTCTCCCTACCTACAGTTTTCTGTCCCTAGAAAAAATGTTTTTTTTAAGCACAATTTAGCACAAGGAGAATTCACTCACTGTCCTTCCAGGTCCCTGGAAACAAGGACTTTGACAGTGAAAGAAACTGACACTCTCCCTACCTACAGTTTTCTGTCCCTAGAAAAAATGTTTTTTTTAAGCACAATTTAGCACAAGGAGAATTCACTCACTGTCCTTCCAGGTCCCTGGAAACAAGGACTTTCACAGTGAAAGAAACTGACACTCTCCCTACCTACAGTTTTCTGTCCCTAGAAAAAATGTTTTTTTTAAGCACAATTTAGCACAAGGAGAATTCACTCACTGTCCTTCCAGGTCCCTGGAAACAAGGACTTTCACAGTGAAAGAAACTGACACTCTCCCTACCTACAGTTTTCTGTCCCTAGAAAAAATGTTTTTTTTAAGCACAATTTAGCACAAGGAGAATTCACTCACTGTCCTTCCAGGTCCCTGGAAACAAGGACTTGCACAGTGAAAGAAACTGACACTCTCCCTACCTACAGTTTTCTGTCCCTAGAAAAAATGTTTTTTTTAAGCACAATTTAGCACAAGGAGAATTCACTCACTGTCCTTCCAGGTCCCTGGAAACAAGGACTTTGACAGTGAAAGAAACTGACACTCTCCCTACCTACAGTTTTCTGTCCCTAGAAAAAATGTTTTTTTTAAGCACAATTTAGCACAAGGAGAATTCACTCACTGTCCTTCCAGGTCCCTGGAAACAAGGACTTTCACAGTGAAAGAAACTGACACTCTCCCTACCTACAGTTTTCTGTCCCTAGAAAAAAATGTTTTTTTTAAGCACAATTTAGCACAAGGAGAATTCACTCACTGTCCTTCCAGGTCCCTGGAAACAAGGACTTTCACAGTGAAAGAAACTGACACTCTCCCTACCTACAGTTTTCTGTCCCTAGAAAAAATGTTTTTTTTAAGCACAATTTAGCACAAGGAGAATTCACTCACTGTCCTTCCAGGTCCCTGGAAACAAGGACTTTCACAGTGAAAGAAACTGACACTCTCCCTACCTACAGTTTTCTGTCCCTAGAAAAAATGTTTTTTTTAAGCACAATTTAGCACAAGGAGAATTCAATCACTGTCCTTCCAGGTCCCTGGAAACAAGGACTTTGACAGTGAAAGAAACTGACACTCTCCCTACCTACAGTTTTCTGTCCCTAGAAAAAATGTTTTTTTTAAGCACAATTTAGCACAAGGAGAATTCACTCACTGTCCTTCCAGGTCCCTGGAAACAAGGACTTTGACAGTGAAAGAAACTGACACTCTCCCTACCTACAGTTTTCTGTCCCTAGAAAAAATGTTTTTTTTAAGCACAATTTAGCACAAGGAGAATTCACTCACTGTCCTTCCAGGTCCCTGGAAACAAGGACTTTGAAAGTGAAAGAAACTGACACTCTCCCTACCTACAGTTTTCTGTCCCTAGAAAAAATGTTTTTTTTAAGCACAATTTAGCACAAGGAGAATTCACTCACTGTCCTTCCAGGTCCCTGGAAACAAGGACTTTGACAGTGAAAGAAACTGACACTCTCCCTACCTACAGTTTTCTGTCCCTAGAAAAAATGTTTTTTTTAAGCACAATTTAGCACAAGGAGAATTCACTCACTGTCCTTCCAGGTCCCTGGAAACAAGGACTTTGACAGTGAAAGAAACTGACACTCTCCCTACCTACAGTTTTCTGTCCCTAGAAAAAATGTTTTTTTTAAGCACAATTTAGCACAAGGAGAATTCACTCACTGTCCTTCCAGGTCCCTGGAAACAAGGACTTTGACAGTGAAAGAAACTGACACTCTCCCTACCTACAGTTTTCTGTCCCTAGAAAAAATGTTTTTTTTAAGCACAATTTAGCACAAGGAGAATTCACTCACTGTCCTTCCAGGTCCCTGGAAACAAGGACTTTCACAGTGAAAGAAACTGACACTCTCCCTACCTACAGTTTTCTGTCCCTAGAAAAAATGTTTTTTTTAAGCACAATTTAGCACAAGGAGAATTCACTCACTGTCCTTCCAGGTCCCTGGAAACAAGGACTTTCACAGTGAAAGAAACTGACACTCTCCCTACCTACAGTTTTCTGTCCCTAGAAAAAATGTTTTTTTTAAGCACAATTTAGCACAAGGAGAATTCACTCACTGTCCTTCCAGGTCCCTGGAAACAAGGACTTTGACAGTGAAAGAAACTGACACTCTCCCTACCTACAGTTTTCTGTCCCTAGAAAAAATGTTTTTTTTAAGCACAATTTAGCACAAGGAGAATTCACTCACTGTCCTTCCAGGTCCCTGGAAACAAGGACTTTGACAGTGAAAGAAACTTACACTCTCCCTACCTACAGTTTTCTGTCCCTAGAAAAAATGTTTTTTTTAAGCACAATTTAGCACAAGGAGAATTCACTCACTGTCCTTCCAGGTCCCTGGAAACAAGGACTTTGACAGTGAAAGAAACTGACACTCTCCCTACCTACAGTTTTCTGTCCCTAGAAAAAATGTTTTTTTTAAGCACAATTTAGCACAAGGAGAATTCACTCACTGTCCTTCCAGGTCCCTGGAAACAAGGACTTTGACAGTGAAAGAAACTGACACTCTCCCTACCTACAGTTTTCTGTCCCTAGAAAAAATGTTTTTTTTAAGCACAATTTAGCACAAGGAGAATTCACTCACTGTCCTTCCAGGTCCCTGGAAACAAGGACTTTGACAGTGAAAGAAACTGACACTCTCCCTACCTACAGTTTTCTGTCCCTAGAAAAAATGTTTTTTTTAAGCACAATTTAGCACAAGGAGAATTCACTCACTGTCCTTCCAGGTCCCTGGAAACAAGGACTTTGACAGTGAAAGAAACTGACACTCTCCCTACCTACAGTTTTCTGTCCCTAGAAAAAATGTTTTTTTTTAAGCACAATTTAGCACAAGGAGAATTCACTCACTGTCCTTCCAGGTCCCTGGAAACAAGGACTTTCACAGTGAAAGAAACTGACACTCTCCCTACCTACAGTTTTCTGTCCCTAGAAAAAATGTTTTTTTTAAGCACAATTTAGCACAAGGAGAATTCACTCACTGTCCTTACAGGTCCCTGGAAACAAGGACTTTGACAGTGAAAGAAACTGACACTCTCCCTACCTACAGTTTTCTGTCCCTAGAAAAAATGTTTTTTTTAAGCACAATTTAGCACAAGGAGAATTCACTCACTGTCCTTCCAGGTCCCTGGAAACAAGGACTTTCACAGTGACAGAAACTGACACTCTCCCTACCTACAGTTTTCTGTCCCTAGAAAAATTTTTTTTTTAAGCACAATTTAGCACAAGGAGAATTCACTCACTGTCCTTCCAGGTCCCTGGAAACAAGGACTTTGACAGTGAAAGAAACTGACACTCTCCCTACCTACAGTTTTCTGTCCCTAGAAAAAATGTTTTTTTTAAGCACAATATAGCACAAGCACAAAACACACTGACACTCTCCCTACCTATCCTTCTCTTTCCCTAAACTAAAGGAATCCAGGTTAAGCAAGAAAGAAATAAAAGTCACTGTCCCTGCCTATGCTGCTCTATCCCTGCTCCGGAACACACTACACTAGGCCGCCGTGCTGGCGGCCTTTTATAGTGTGGGGCGTGTACTAAACACCCTCAGCAATAATTGGCCACAGGCATCCTGCCTGTGGCCAATCATTGCTCTCCTCGCTGCCGGCGCTGTGATTGGCCAAGCATGCGGGGTCACAGTGCATGCTTGGCCAATCACAGCGCCTGGATGACACTGCGATGGCGTAGTGCATTGTGGGCCGTTCGCGTCACTCGAATTTGGCGCGAACGGCCCAAATCGTTCGATCTTCGTCGAACGATCGAACAGCCGATGTTCGAGTCGAACGTAGGTTCGACTCGAACACGAAGCTCATCCCTAGCAATGAGTACACGGAAGCCAAAATACACAATATTGATCAGCAGGGCTGGCTTGCAGTGAACAGGTTAATATAGAGATCTCTGATAAGGGCCTGGGGTGGAGCCATGCTTTGAGGAGAGATTACTTAAGCTGCCAGGTGAGAGTGGCTGGCTTCTAAAGCTGAACACATGGAGGAGAGGTAAGCTGACAGACAAACATTACTGCATAACCATGAACACTAGTATTCTCAGGAGGTTCTCAGTGGCCATTAGAAGGAGGTCCTCCATGGCCACCAGGGGGTATCTCTAAAGATTTTACTCAAAGCTCCAAACTGTTCCGGCTCTAGGCAATCCGAATCTTTGGGCACCCAAAATCAGGGTCAGTTAATTAAGGGTGTGATGTTGTCTAGATATTCGGTTGATAATGTGTATGATGTGAAGCTCACCCCAGATGTTATGGTGCTACAATTGACCCCAGTAATTAGAGGAAATGGGTTCATGGCCCATGAAGTTCTCATCACACAGCTATGTGCTGAACACCATGGATGAAGATGAGACATTTGTCGGCGTCCCCCAATTCACATTCATCTCTGATATGAGCAGTTTGTTGGTTTATCAGGAAACTGTCACCTTTAAGTGCTGGACGGCCCGTGTCACGTCACCTCCGAAGAAACGCAACGCTTCCTGGCATTTTTCTGGCGTCACGCCATGGACCTGCTCCTCCACCTGCAGCAAAGTAGATCATAGACATTAGATGTCGGCATCAGCCAGGATTCAGTGGTGCCTGCAAAATGCATTGTTTATATTAAAGTGTACCTGTCATGAAAGTAACATGGAGATTGCTGTTCTGGGTCAGTGCCCGAGAAACAGCCATGAATAAATTCGCTTCACTTTTGATCTGATGATTCCACATATTTAATTGGATGGATTATTTGTGGATCTGTCAGCATCGAAGTGGACTGGCGAGGGTGCCCTATATAGGCCCTATAAATGGATCCACATTTTGATTTTGTAGCGCACTCATATGGCCGAGCCCCATGTTAATACACTAGGAAAACACCCATTACTCCATTCAAAAGGGAATGCAGGACCATTTTAGCAGACTGAAGCCCTGTACACACGGCCGTGATTCCCGGCGGTATAAAGTCCACCGGGAATACCGACTGGAAAACTGCGGGGAGAGCTTTGGCCGGGAATCCCGGCCGTGTGTACAGGGCTTATGTGAAAAAAAAAACGCCGGGAAACCCGGCGGGAAAACAGAGAGCAGGTTCTCTATTTTCCCCGTCGGGATTCCCGGCAGTTTTCCCGGCGAGGGAGCATACACACGCCCAGTTTTCACGGCAAAAAGTTCTCCCAGCAGTTTTCTTGCCGGTAAAACTGGTCGTGTGTACGAGGCTTGAGCCAGTCTGAGTATTGATCAGCAAACAATGAAGAAAATCCACAGATGAGGCTAACCTGGGCCAAATGCCATCTCCTATGCAACATTCCGCTCATCACTACTCACAAAGTACTGAAGTCAGAGGATCACCAAGACTCCCAATCATTCAGATGAAGGAATCAATAATGGGGTTACATCTAAAAAGGAAGACAAACTCCATGAAGACCTACTCCATGTAGATTGGCTGGAGAGAGGCAGAGGTGCCCCTCTGCTCCATCTCTCTGTCTCACACATAGAATTTCCTGGTTCTGATCTCTTCCAGTCACATGTCTGACAGAAGACTATGAGGAGCCAGAGGAGGCAAAGGGGCATCAGGAGAGATGGAGGGGTGCTTGCCACCAGAACCCCAGAACATGGGCGTCCGCAGAACCTTTTTCAGGGGGGGCATCATTTTAGGGTCACCCATGCGCCACCCCTTTTCGACAATGTCATTATCACATTATCAAGGTCAGAGACTGCAGATGTAGTACAGTCCCTAGGATAAGTAATGGATAATAGCCGACAGGCCCTGTTACCAGACCCAGTGATCTCTCCGGCTGGATGAGATCACTTACTCTGGGTCCCCCGGGAGCGATTCTGGTCAGTAATGTAGCATGTCTGTACCCTGGCAGTGGCTCAGTCCTTCTCTCTCTGGTGGCGCTGGGGCAGCATGGCTCTCTCTCTGGTGGTGCTGGGGCAGCGTGGCTCTCTCTCTGGTGGCGCTGGGGCAGTGTGGCTCTCTCTCTGGTGGCGCTGGGGCAGCGTGGCTCACTCTATGGCTTTTGCCCAGCACACTCCTTTTTCTTTGTCCTGTAGCACTCACTCCCTCTGCTTTTTTCCAGGCTGCAGTCTCTCAATCTCTCTTGATTGAGCTGTAGCCTCCTTCCTGTGCCGCCAATCTTCGGGACTACATGTGCCATGATGCTCTCCTCTCCTAGTATCCTTTGATTGGCCCCCAGTTATGGCCAATGGGGAATGGACAGAGCGGGCAGGAAGCTGGGCGGGGAACCTGGTGAGAGCCCACAGTTCGCCTTTCTCCTGACACAGCGCCGCCGAGTTCTCTGCTGGACTGAGCAGGGAAAAGAGCCCGCAGTCACACTACACTGATGGGGGGCTTGACAGCACTTTGATGGTATCACCCCGCTGGCTACCTGCACCCCCATAGCGACGCCACTGTGCTGAATGTGCCAATCCAATCCCTGATTCCAGGGGGGGCACTTGACCCCCTTGCCCTGACCTGCGGACGCCCATGCCCCAGAACAACAAAACAAATTAAATTTCACCCCTCAACCAAATTTCCTCCTCCCGCCCACCCAAAATGTTTGCACAATTTATTTATTAACATGCAGACCACTCGGTGTCCTCACCTCTCTGATCCGTCTCTGCAGTTCGCTGTTTGTCATCTTGCTGCTGCATCTTCGAGATGTAGATACTTGTGAAGGTCGGTGGACAATCAGGGTCTCTCCTGGACCCAAGGCTGTGGTAGACGAAACTCTATCTCTCCTATTAAAGCTTGAGGACCGTCTAGGGCAATTCATGGGGGTGGGCACAGCCAGAAACTGATCCTTGGAGGATGTGGTTTTGGGAGGAGCTGAGCAGTGGGGAGTATCCACTAAAAGGTGTGGGGGCTGCTCACTCCTTCTTCTCATAGAGGACCTATGGGTCATAGGTGTTATGCAATCCATATCTCGCATACATGGCTCAGGTGTGAGCAGCCCATGAGGCTTGCTATTTATTTCCCAGTCAGAGATGTTTTCCATACTTTTAGACATACCTGTAGGTGTAATTCACAAGAATGTGAGAGGAAGGACAATAGAAGAAAAAGACCAAAGTAAATAGAATTATTGATGATGGTTGGAATATGAGAATGTGTCATATATTTGAACTTTTCAGGAGTGTATAACGCTCCTGTTCAATGGCAGCTGCTTGTCCCAATCCAGCATCCTGATTTTGGCCGGACTGCGCTCTCCCTGTCTGTCTGTCCGCCTGCAGGGTGATTGGTGTAGACACAGCCTCTTGGTGGAGACCAACCTGTTTATAGCCTGCCAAACCCTCAGTCTCATGCTTGTGATAGTGTTTGCATTTGCGCTTCAAGCTCCCTGCTCGCCTGCCTTGTTCCCTAAAGCCCCATACACACGGTCGGACTTCCATCGGACTGTTCCGTGGTTTTTTGTCCGAACTGAGTTGGTCAGGAACACCCATAGTATACACACGCTCAGACTTTTCTGCAAACTTTCCCAAAACTTTTTGCAACATCACGTGGTTTTTCTGCTCTTTTCTGCTCTTTACCGCCACCCTTTGGTCAACTTTTGCTATTGTTGGTTGATTTTAACAATAGTTGTTTTGTCCATCGGACAAAAGTCCGATGGTTTTCTGTACACACGGTCAGACTTTGCTCCATCGGACTTTTGTTGGGCAAAAGTTTGTCCATTTGCAGACCCAACTTTTGTCCGATGAAAACAAGAAAAAAGCAAAAAAAAGTTTGTCCGATGGAGCGTACACACGGTCGGATTGTTGGTCCAACTTGCTCAAAATGAGGTTTGTTGGCCAAAAGTCCGACCGTGTGTACAGGACTATACTTTAACTCTTGCCTTTGCTTGATCCCCATCCTGTCAGCTAGTTTGGATTCCCTTGTTATCAACCTCGGATTGGACTTTGGACTACTCTCTGAACTCTGCCTGCCTATTGACCACGGATTTGACCCTGACTATTCGCTGAACGTTGCCTGCCTAATCCCGGACTGCTATTACACCACTCTGCCTGTCTGCCAACCCCAAGTACCTGTTTGCTGTGTTTAAATCGCACCTGCCTTGGCGTGGTAGCCAGGCACTATAGCATTGTGTATAAGGCCTCAGGACAACCAAGTCCTTGAAGGCCTGCTTGCCTTATGGGTAAGGGGGCTGTTTAAGGTGAAGAACACAGAGCCAGCTATAGTGCCAGACCACCAATACTAGGCAGTAGGTGTGACAGAACTGAGGTGAAGAAGAGGAGAGGAGGTGGTAAGGGTTAATGAATACAACATATAAACACACTTACCTCGACTAAGCATTCCTTTTCCACCTCTATGTTGATAATGACCAAACCTTTTGTCCTCCTTTTCTCTGGCTCTCATGCTGATAGAAGTATCGTTACTTCCTTTTACTTGGAGGTAGTAAAAGACGTACTTTTTCTGCGAGTCATCATTCCTAAGAGAAAGCTTCTCCAGATGATTGGACAAGTGCACAGAAGAACACGCATGGGCAAAGTCCTCCGGGCAGATTGTGGCAGCGGGAAAAGATGCAATCTTAAGAGTCCGCTGACTCTGCCCTCTCCAGATGTTGGTGTCTAACCTGGAGGAAGGAATTTCGAAAAGTCTTATCGAGCAATATTATGAACATAAAAATATTAGTAAGAATTAAAAATGATATATATATTGTAACGAAAACCTCCCACACTCCGCTTGAGTGCTTTCAGATATTTCACCCGCTATCAACAACAATACTCGTTTGATTGCTGAATATGAACTGTTTTTTAGAACCAGAATACAAGTCTTATATACAGTAGAAGAGGAGGTTCCCCCCTCCTGCTCATATTACTCTAACAATACACCTGTAACCAGAAACATAAATTAACATGAGCTAATTAACTAATCCCTTGAAGCAGCCGATGTGACTCCCTAACTACAATACACATTATCATACATATCAACACAGAACTTCTTCATACAATTGCAGAGTTATTTAGCACAAACAACAATGGGTGAAAGTCTCTTATGCCGTGTACACACGATCGGTTTTATCGATGAAAACAGTCCGATGGACTTTTTTCATCGGACAAACCGATCGTGTATGGGCCCCATCAGTCTTTTTTCCATCGGTGAGAAAAAATAGAACAAGTTTTAAATTTATCCAATGGGAAAAAAAACAATAGCAAATTCCGATCAACTGTGTAGAACTCCATCGGAGAAAAAACCCACGCATTCTCAGAATCAAGTCGACGCATGCTCAGAAGCATTGAACTTCATTTTTCTCGGCTAGTCGAAGTGTTTTACGTCACGGCGTTTGGGACGGTCGGATTTATGACTGATGGTGTGTAGTCAAGACTGATGGAAGTCAGCTTCATCGGAATTCTGATGGAAAAATCCATCGGATTTGAATCCATAGGAAATCCGCTCGTGTGTACAGGGCTTTAGACGTTACACTAGACTCATTTACAATTCTAACAGACAACAGACAGGTGGCTGGAGTCTACATTAGCATCTTCTAACAGAATGTGTCCCAACATTATGAATCGGTTACTATTTCTAATATGACATATACAGGGTTCCCAGAGTCTGTGTGTCTTGGGGGGACATCCACCTGAATCCAAAGTAACACCACCTCAGTGGTCCCCAGGCATACAGCTCACAAAGAGCACCGTTCCCCCAAATGCAAGGGGCCATGATTAGTAGGTAAGAGGCTAGCATTCAGTCCTCTCCAAAAGCCTCTGTCCCGACTAGGTTTGTTACATAAATGTACTGTAGTTGCCATCTGAGAAGCTCGTGCTGGAGCAGTCCTGGACATCTTAAATATTGAGGACCAGGCCTAGAATTAAACTCTTAGGAATAGGGTTGCTACCTGTCTGGGATTCACCCGGTTTTGAATCATGCGTCTGGTTTTCAGTCTCTGGACACATTATTCAGACCGGACTGTGGCTCCCTAAGATAGCTGGAGAGAGGATTATGTGTTCTCCTCCCTTCAGCCTGCAGGAGGCGATAGAGAGCTCGCACTGAGATTGACAACTCACCTGAGTCTCAGCGTGGCACTGCAGGGGAGTAAAGAAAGACTGTCTGGAGACTGGAGAGAGGAAGGATGGACTTTCTTTGCAGTTTGTGATATGTGACTACAGAGGGAAAGGAGGGGACAACTCTGATGTGTGAATGAGGGACACCTGGGGGCACCTAATGTAGGGGGGGGGGGCATCTGATGTATATTGGACTCTGATGGGGACACCAGATGTAAGTGAAACTGTGATGGGGCACCTGATGTATATGGGGACTCTGATGGGGGCACCAGACATAAATGGGCACTCTACTGGTGACACCTGATGTAAAGGGGCACTCTACTGGAGGCACCAGATGTATAGGGGGACTCTTATGGGGACACCAGATGTAAGGGGGGACTCTGATGGGTACACTAGATGTAAGGAGGGACTCTGGTGGGGACACCAGATGTAAGGGGGGACACTGGTGGTGACACCAGATGTAAGGGGGGGACTCTGGTGGGGACACCAGATGTAAAGGGGGACACCAGATGTAAGGGGGGACTCTAGTGGGGACGCCAGATTTAAGGGGGGACTCTGGTGGGGACGCCAGATTTAAGGGGGGACTCTGGTGGGGACACCACATGTAAGGAGGGACCCTGATGGGGTCACCAGATGTAAGGGGCACTCTGATAGGGACACCTTATGTAAGGTGGTTTTATTTTATTTTACTTGAAATATCTATGTGATTGGCCTACATTTATGTTTTATTAGAGGGAAATTCAGGCCTCAACTGGAAGAAAATTTTAGAAACTTGACCTCCTTGAATTTTAATTTATAGCCCCCACACTTGGTGGACATTATTGCATTGCAGGAATGTTGGAATGCACAAAAACACACACAGCCCCTTTCGCAGTTGTGCACTGGTGCCATCAAGTCTTAATGGCACAACCACACACCTTGCTTTTGCTCTCTTTCACCTGTGGCAAAGCTTACAGTAACAAAATACCATGCATTTTGGTGCAGCACAATTTTTAGAAAGGTTATACAGGTTTTACTACTGTACTACATTTTGTTTTTCATTTGTTTTGTATACTACAAAAAAAAGAAAAAAATTGCAACGCGCCGTTAAAGTGTTTGGGTTTGGTTTAAAGAAAAGGTGGCAACCCTACTTAGGAATCCACTTTTGGCAAACTAGAGTCTATTGACCTGCTGCTGACATGACCTCCTCCAGATCAAGTAGATGGACAATGGATAAGGAACAGTATATAGAAGTAACAGGTGGTAATGATGGATTGATAAAGACTGATCAGCAAGGGATAAGGAGATGATATTGATGATGGATGTTCATTTATGAAAAGCAGAAAATAAATGATGAGTAGTTATGTCAGGGCCTGGACTTGAACCTGGAGCCTCTACTGTGTCTGGCAATGATGCTCCTTGCTGAGCTACCTGAGTTGCTGGACATCACCTTGTCTGATCCATTGGACAGTCCTGCCTTGTGCCTTGATGTCTGCTGAACATTGAACTCTTTGCTCCTCCCATGAACTTCCTGATTCAAGCCGAGTCACTGCACTTCTTGTTTGCCAGGTTATTGTGCTCTCTTCAGCCAGTATCTTGCTCTTGTCTTACCTGCTGCTGTCCATATTTTGCTACCACCTGTTTACCAATCCTTGGCTTGTTCCTCGACTATGCTTATGCCTGATCCCAACCTGCAACTACTTGTTACTGACCTTTGGATTGTTTACCGACTACGCTTCTGTTTGATCCTTACCTGCTTATCTGCTACTGGACCCTGGCTTGATCACCTCCTGGTGGGGACCACAACCAGCAAAATCCATCTCCACCATCAGAAGCTCTGGTGAACACCAGTTAGTACCTATACTCCGCACCTAGGGTGACCACATTTCCAAACTACCATTCAGGGACACCCTCCCTTCCCAAAAATCAGCTTGTGTGTAACGAATCACAGCACAGTGATTGGACACGAGAGGCGGGATTTATGATTTCTCCAATCACAAGCAGGGGGTGGGGATTGTGCTCCTCCAGGCTTTCCCAGCCAGGACAAGTACTGTTAGTGAGTAAAGAAGTGATGTGGCGGCTTTTTTTGGGGGGCATCAGATTGGGCCGGGGGGGGGGGGGGTAGCTGTATCAGTTTCATTCCAGGACACTGTATTGTCCTGGAATGAATGTGCCCGGGACAGACCTGCAAAATGCGGGACTGTCCCGGGCAATCCGGGACACGTGGTCACCCTATCCGTACCTCGGGTGAGCTCATGTCATCGGCCGGGGTGACAGCCAGTGTACCTATTCTGCTGTTTGGTGGTAGTCGCGCTACTGCTATAGCAACTGGTCTTCTAGCCTGACCCCTGATCGTGACAAGTTCTGAATCGTGTATGATGGGAGATAAAAGGTTGATGGTTGTACATAGAAATAGAGAACATACATTTGTATCTTACCCAGCCTCAATAACAGTGATAACATCCCCAGCATCCAGGGGCAGCCGGAAAGGATTGTTACCGTCCTTAAGGAGCCTAACCTCCAGAGGTTTCACCTGGAGAAGGAAGAAGTTGTCTATCAAATAATGGACTAACAAGAGAGGAAAATTTGAGTGCCGTTTCTTCATAAGTAACATCTCAGATCATCGTATTAAGTGTAAGCTCTCTTCCAAAAATAAAGCATAAAATACAGATGAAAGACCTCCTAGAAATTGGATGAAAAATAATGTATTCAAACATCAATAGTATCTCCACCCCAGAACCACCTTCTCCCTACTGTGTTTTTATCAACAAATAGCTTGATCACATCCTTGTATTCAAGCCATTTGTTGGCGAAACACGTTAGGGGGATGGTGCTTCCGGAGTGGAAACACTAAGGCTGTAGCTATAATGAAGATGTTTGATTAAATTACTTGCAAGAGCAAAGATCGGAGTGCGGCTCTCATTCATCTATGAAGCACTACCCTCATAGGAGCCGCTGATTAGGATGGGTCCTCTGTTCTTTGCCCCAACCTTTTTAACAACCTCAGCCCCTCTGACACACTAGGCTGAGGGTATAATCATACAATATCACAGGAAATGAATAAAGGTAATACTTGGTTCCTGGTAGAAATACTATATCAAAGAAAACCGTCACCAAACTAGTTAGCAAAAGAAAACTTAATGTATTGTCACCCAATCTGGTTGGTAACTAGGCAAGCATTAAAATGGATTAGGAAGGGTAAAAACACGATTTAACATACAAAGTAATTAACAGTAAGGACTAGTCAATAGATGACATTTGGTGTCCAGATCAACATTAACTATAGCAAGGCCACCTCAAGTGCAGCAGTGAGCAGTAGTAATGTTTAATCTACCTATAGCTGAAAGTATACTGCCAGAGCGTGTTTATGGCAGCAATGCTAGTCTTAGACTGACCGGGTAAGCACTGACCAAAAGAAAAGGAGGGTGGTAGAGAAGGGGCAGGGAAACAAAGGGGACTTTATTGATTATTACGGGAGGGGCAATCCTTTGAGGTGTTCTTCTGCTGGCTAACGTTGGGGCCCTTTAAGAGTGTTGGTGCACTTAACGACAGTCCCATGCAGTATAGGTACAGAATAGTCTCGGAACAGGTGCAAGGTAGATGTGGTTCAGATTTGGTAAAGGTTTGGTATAATACAGTATATGGTTGGTATAGGAGTAGTCTAGGTTTGGAATAAGTGCGGTATAGGGTGCAGTATGGGTGTGGAATGGATTGGGTACACTTGGTGTCTTGCTCTCAGTGGCTTAGTCCCTGCTATCAGTATCAGAAATTGGGTGAATAGCCCTCTCAGTAGTCCCCGGTATGTTGTGGTGACTTCTCGCTGTAGAAGGGGGCCCCCCTCGGTCCATCCCTGAAAGCTTGTGGTGATCAGCAGTGGGAAGTAGAGGGTTAGTGGCAGGGCTTTTTTTTTCAGAGAATAGGTGAAGGAACTCCTCCTTTCTGAGTCACCCCTTGACTCCGCCCCCTACCCACCTTCAAGCACTGTTCCTTGGTTCCACCTCCTACCCACCTCCCAGTACCACCCCTTTTAGAGAATACAGAACCAAGTATCATTTTATAATGCTAAGTATTTTGTATGGAATTTGTTAATGATAACAAGTAAAGCAGTAAAATGGATCTAGCAACAATGGACACCCTAGTGACAATACACTCCCAACAGCCAGAATCAATAGACCCTCCAGCAGCCAGCAATATTAGACCCCTCCTTCAACAGTAGATCCCTCCAGCAATAATTGACCCCCTGCAACATAAGACCCACCCCAGAAACAATACAACCCCCACTGGCAACAACAGACCTCCACAGCAACAATACCCCCCCCCCTGCAAAAATAAGTCCCCTCCAGCAACAATAGATTCCCCAATAGCCAGCATTAATAGACCCTCCAGCAGCCAGCAACAAAGACCCTTTCATTTAACAGTAAATCCCTCCCAGCAACATAAGACTCACCCAGCAACAATAGATCCCCATGAACAATAGAAGACCAACCCAGCAACAATAGATCCCCCATCCTCAGTAAATAGAAAAACAGATTCCACAACACCAGCATCAATAGATCCTCCAGCACCCCTTGCCATTACATATATTCAGTTCTGGAGGTGCCGGAACTGCGTTCCCCCGTGTTCTTGCTGAAAAAAAGCCCTGGTTAGAGGATACTCCAGTCTCCCTGGGGCAGCGCTGCATGCGCTGTGAAGTGGGCGGTGCTGCACTGCCCCCAGGTGTCCTCACTCCCAGTCTCAGCCTTAGATTTTATGTATCATCTCCTACTGGCAGGCAAATGTCCAGACAGAGGTGATCTCTCTCTCTAACTCCCTCGGCGTCAAGAGGAAGATCTTTCCTGGGCAGTTTAATAAAAGTCAACCCTCACTCCTCCTACTGTACAGTGCCTATAATGATCTGTAGGGTCCATTGGACACATTATATGACTGCTGTCTCGAACTACAACTCCCAGGATTCTCAGCACTCTGCATAGAAGCCTTTGCTTTAGCTCTCCCCCTGCTGGCTGGAGGAAAATTGTGCAGCATAACATCAGTATCTCAGTACAGGGAGAGAAGAATAAAAGGCGATGTTTCATTCTCCATATTGCTGTAGCCCATAAAATAATAACCTATAATAATGGGCGAAGATAGGCTTCCTTAAGTGGGCACCTTGTCAGTCTGTAGATAAGGAGAAGAGCGGGTTCGGAGCGGCGCTGTGGACCGAGGATGTTTCACCTCCTTGAAATTGTTATAGTATAAAAAGTAATATTGGCGATAGACCTTCAAGATCAGAGCAGAGGGAAATGTTAGAAATATAAAACCCAGATCCGTAGAAGATGAATCTACAACATGTATACATGGAGTATTTTACACCAGAGAAAAGACCAATGTTAAAGACAGACCACCAGCAGGATTCATGAAAAATAAAAGCAGTGGGCAAGCATGGAAATACACTTCTAGACCATTACAGATCAGAGTAAAGGCCTGTGACAGATCCTGCTGTCACTGTGTGTTTTGGAGGGGGCTGTGGGCTGGTCTCCTACCCACAGACTATGGCCCAGCAGAAAACGAGAGACTTGGGGACAAAATAGCCTTCTCCCCCATCCCCCCTTCTTGTTATTGTGTTTAATTATGTTGGGTCATGGCACGTAGACAAAAGGTGTGGAGACGCATCCCAGCGGGGGATGTGTAAGAAGGGGCTGCCTGCTTATCATAATCCCTTTATGCGTTTCAACTGTAGTTGTTTAAAGTGTCGAGTTTCCATTGGTTCTTCCTTGTCCCCTACCTCCTCTATGACAAGGCTAAGGAGAGTGTCCCTAACTGTGTTTAAAGGTGTATGTTTTGTACTTAATAAACTGTTTTATCCTCTGCATGTTTAACCCTCAACACCTGTGTGATTTGCCTCGTGATTGGGGGGGTTAAGGGCTGAGTCTGCCAGCTGGAGAATAGGAGACACAGGTCTGGCGGAGGTGCCCAGCCGGGGTATCCGAGATCCGTCACAAGGCCAATGTTTAGGACAGACCACCCGGACCCATGGAGGATAGGATTAGAGGCCAAAAATAGCAAAAGTCCTCCTAGATCCATCACAAATCAGAGTAGAGGCAGGCCCGGATTTACTCCCTTTGCCGCCCCAAGGCCGGGTCCTTCAATGCCGCCCCCCCACCATCACATAGGGGGGGGCGGGGGGGCGACGCGTGGGGGGGGTAATCGATTTTTCGCAGACAATGACTGGTGTTAGTGCTTCAATCATTCCGGCACCATGGTTGTTATGGTGTCCAGGATGATTGAAATGCATTGTTTCTATCATTACATTGTAATATAAAATGAAATAGTTCAACTCACCATAAAGCAGAATGAGTGGGAGCTCTGAGCGTGTCACTTGCCACCGTCGCTTGTCACCAGATGGGATTGTCACTTGCCACGCTGCCTGCCACCACATTGGAATGTCACTTGCCACGCTGCCTGCCACCAGATGGGAATGTCACTTGCACTCTCTGCCCCCGTCTCTCACTCTCTATCTGCCTCTGTCTCTCTCTGCCTCTCTCTCTTTGCCTCTCTCTCTGCCTCTCTCTCTCTTTGCCTCTGTGTGTCTCTCTCTCTTTGCCTCTGTGTGTCTCTCTCTCTTTGCCTCTCTCTCTCTCTCTGCCTCTCTCTCTCTCTATGCCTCTCTCTTTGCCTCTCTCTCTCTCTTTGGATCTCTCTCTCTTTGCCTCTCTCTCCCTCTGTCTCTCTCTGCCTCTGCCTCTGTCTCTCTCTTTGCCTCTGTCTCTCGCTCTCTCTTTGCCTCTGTCTCTCGCTCTCTCTTTGCCTCTGTCTCTCGCTCTCTCTTTGCCTCTGTCTCTCGCTCTCTCTTTGCCTCTGTCTCTTGCTCTCTCTTTGCCTCTGTCTCTCGCTCTCTCTTTGCCTCTGTCTCTCACTCTCTCTTTGCCTCTGTCTCTCGCTCTCTCTTTGCCTCTGTCTCTCGCTCTCTCTGTGCCTCTGTCTCTCTCTCTCTGTGCCTCTGTCTCTCTCAGTGCCTGTCTCTCTCTCTCAGTGCCTCTGTGTCTCTCTCTCTCTCTCTCTCAGTGCCTCTGTCTCTCTCTCTCTCAGTGCCTCTGTCTCTCTACCTCACTCTCTCTCTCTCTCTCAGTGCCTCTGTCTCTCTGCCTCACTCTCTCTTTGCCTCTGCCGCTCTGTCTCTGCCTCCGTTTTTCTCCCCAGTCTGTGTTCCTCCTCACCTGCTTGTCCTGCATCATGGACATAGGCCTGGAGGATAGGAGGAGGCGGCCGCCATGTTTGTTTAGTGTCCCGGGCACTGTGATTGGGCGTATGGAGGTCATGTGCAGAGGGGGGAGTTCAAGATCACGGACAGGCCAGCCCCACGCCGCACATGACCCCCATGGCCCAATCACAGGGCGCCGGACTTTGAAAAATGGCGGCCGGAGCTTCAGGCGGCCGGGGACACAGTAAATGAATTTTAGGAGGACTAGTCTCCTCCGCGGCGCCGCCCTTTCACACAGTGCCGCCCCGAGGCCTGGCCTTGTTGGCCTTGTGGGAAATCCGGCCCTGAGTAGAGGGCAATATTGGAGACACATGTCCTAAATGCATTTTACATTAAAGTACAGACCAATGTTAAAGACAGACTTTTAGGACCCATGAAAGATAAGAATTGAGGGCAAAACGGTAAAAGTCTTTCTAGATCTATTACAGATTATTGCAGAGAGCAATAGCAGAGTTGGATCTTCTGAATCCAAACATCAGCTCCCTCTGGATCCATCAGAGGATACACTACAGGACAGCAGTACTGGGCCAGGGTCATCCAGTGCCCAGGGCAAGGACCCAGAATTGCACCCCCCCCCCAATAATACATGCTGTAGAATGGGTGTACCACTCTCCGCCCATTCTTTTGCCCCTTTGCGTCACTGCGCCCAGGGCAGCTTCCCATCCTGCCCACTGTAGGGTTCACATATTGTCCTGTACGGCCCCCTTGTCCCGACCCTACAGGACAGTATTGGAGACAATCTTTCAAATTAGAAGACAGCATGTGAGATAGATCTCTTTGATACAATTGTCAGATCACTTACCTCTTGAAGAAGGCTGATGATAGAGGTAAAATTTGGCCTCTCTTTCGGAATGTACGCCCAACATTTCATCATCACATTGTACAAAGCAGGAGGACAATCTACAGGACACTCCAGCCGCTCATGACTTCTTTCAATTGCAGCTAAAATCTGGAGAAATGGAAGATGGGAAGGTGATTGGTAGAGATGTGCGCGACAGAAACATTTGTTTTCTTTCGTTTCGGATTCTTCATTAAGTTACTAATTGAATTTCCTAATTTCCTATTTTTTATGTTAGAATGATTCGTTTTCGGAATTTGCTTCATATATTTGATTTAGTTTCGTATATTGATTATTTTAAAATCAATGCAAATTTTTAATTTAAAAAATAGAATTTCGTAAGACGGCTATATTCGTTTTATTTTATTCTATTCTATTTTATTCTATTTTTTTTATTTTATTAAATTTTTCTTTTCTATTCTTTTCTTTTATTTTCTATTCTATTCTTTTATTTTCTATTCTTTTCTATTTTATATTATTTTGTTCTGTTTTATTATATTCTATTCCTTTGTTTTATATTCTATTCTATTTTGATGAGCGGGTTTTACCCCAAACTCGCCCTCACATGTCTTTATTGACTTTTCTTTGTGCACTGGTGTGCAGTGATGTTGGAACAGGAAAGGGCAGTCCCCAAACTGTTCCTACAAAGTTGGGAGCATGAAATTGTCCAAAATGTCTTGGTATGCTGACGCCTTAAAGCCCTGTACACACGATCGGTTTGACTGATGAAAACCGTCCGATGGATGGTTTTCATCAGACCAACCGATCGTGTATGGGACCCATCAGTCTTTTTTCCATCGGTTTTAAAAAATAGAACATGTTTTAAATTTTTCCGATGGATAAAAAACCGATCGAAAACTCCGATCGTCTATGGGCAAGTCGATCGGATCAAAAACCCACGCATGCTCAGAATCAAGTCGACGCATGCTCAGAAGCATTAAACTTCATTTTTCTCGGCTCATCAGAGTGTTTTACGTCACCGCGTTTGGAACGGTCGGTTTTTTGACTGATGGTGTGTGGGCAAGACTGATGAAAAACAGTTTCATCGGATTTCCGATGGACAAATCCATCGGACGAAAATCCATAGGTTATCCGATCGTGTGTACGAGGCTTAAGAGTTCCCTTCACTGGAACTAAGGGGCCAAGCCCAACCCCTGAAAAACAACCCCCACACCATAATCCCCCCTCCACCGAATAATTTGGACCAGTGCACAAAGCAAGGTCCATAAAGACATGGAGGAGCGAGTTTGGGGTGGAGGAACTTGACTGGCCTGATCTCAACCCGATAGAACACCTTATTAGGAGAATTAGAGCAGAGACTGCGAGCCAGGCCTTCTCACCCAACATCAGTGCCTGACCTCACAAATGCGCTTCTGGAAGAACTAGGGTTGTCCCGATACCACTTTTTTAAGACCGAGTACAAGTACCGATACTTTTTTCCAAGTACTCGCCGATACCGAATACCGATACTTTTTTTTTTATCTCTTTTAAAAAAAAAAATTTTTTTTTTTTACAATTTTTTTTTTTTTTTTACAATTTTTTAAATGTATTTATTGATTGATTTTTTATAATGTTTTCTTTTTTTAAGGGGTGGGGGGTGGACAGTGTCAGTGTGTTTTTTCTTCTATTTTATTTTATTTATTTTTTACAATTCATTTCTTTATTATTTATTTTTTTATTAAATTTTTTATTTTTTTGTCAGCCCTGTTGGGGGGCTTTGGTGAGATATCAGGGGTCTTAACAGACCTCTGACATCTCCCCTTTTGAGCCAGAGAAAGGGACTAGGGACAGATTCCCCAGTCCCTTTCTCAGCAGCCTCTGCTGCGCTGAAAATGAATGGAGAGAAGACCGCGGCTTCTCTTCATTCATAAACTAAAACATTGTAAACACAGTTTACGATGTTTCAGTTATGTGAATGGACAGAGTCAGTGATCACTGACTCTGTACATTCCGAACAGTAAGGAGCCGGATTTACCGGCTCTTACCTCCGCTCTCCATCCTGACAGATGGAGGGGGTGGAGGAGGAGAACAGAGGGGGATGGCAGCACAGAGGGGGACACGGATTGGGACGGCAGCACGGAGGGGGACACGGATTGGGACGGCGGCACGGAGGGACACACGGATTGGGACGGCAGCAAAACGGAGGGGGCTGGAGGAGGATACGGGGACAATCAGCGGTGATCGTGTGTGGGGGAGCTACAAGCACCGATCACCGCTGATTTTAAAGCAGCTGATACCCGCGCGAGGGAAACTACTTTTAAATATATACAGCGGTGATTGGTGCTGGTAACTTCCCCCACCGCACTGATCACTACTGATCACAAGTATCGGGTGAAGCATCGGGAGCATTTGCCCGAGTACAAGTACTCAGGCAAATGCTCGGTATCGGTGCCGATACCGATACTAGTATCGGTATCGGGACATCCCTAGGAAGAACGGTCAAACATCCCCATAGACACACTCCTAAACCTTGTGGACATCCTTCCCAGATGAGTTGAAGCTGTTATAGCTGAAAAGGGCGGGGCCAACTCAATATTGAACCCTACGGACTAAGACTGGGATGCCATTAAAGTTCATGTTGCTTGTAAAGGCCGGCGTCCCAATACTTTTGACCATATAGTGTATGAAGTACATTATTATTAATCAGTTGGTACTAAGTTGTATTTGTGAATATTGCACATTTATATTTTTTGGAGAATGGGAGCGTAGCAGATTTTTATTTTATTTTTATTTATGAATTCTTTGAACACAATTTTGTGCATGCAGCAACCCACGGATTATTATTTGATTTATTTGTTAGGTTTATTTTTATAATTTGAGAGCCATCACTTGGTAACGCAGGAGTTACTCACTCACACATACAGGATCTATACATTACCTTCATAGGTATGGCTGCAATGGTGGGCACAGTGTGGCTGCAATGGTGAGCACAGTGTGGCTGCAATGGTGGGCACAGTGTGGCTGCAATGGTGGGCACAGTGAGGCTGCAATGGTGGGCACAGTGAGGCTGCAATGGTGGGCACAGTGAGGCTGCAATGGTGGACACAGTGAGGCTGCAATGGTGGGCACAGTGAGGCTGCAATGGTGGGGACAGTGAGGCTGCAATTGTGGGCAGAGTGTGGCTACAATGGTGGGCACTGTGAGGCTGCAATGGTAGGCACAGTGTGGCTGCAATGGTGGGCACAGCGAGGCTGCAATGGTGAACACAGTGAGGCTGCAATGGTGGGCACAGTGTGGCTGCAATAGTGGGCACAGTGAGGCTGCAATGGTAGGCACAGTGTGGCTGCAATGGTGGGCACAGTGTGGCTGCAATGGTGGGCACAGTGTGGCTGCAATGGTGGGCACAGTGAGGCTGCAATGGTGGGCACAGTGAGGCTGCAATGGTGGGCACAGTGTGGCTGCAATGGTGTGCACAGTGTGGCTGCAATGGTGGGCACAGTGTGGCTGCAATGGTGGGCACAGTGAGGCTGCAATGGTGGGCACAGTGAGGCTGCAATGGTGGGCACAGTGAGGCTGCAATGCTAGGCACAGTTTGGCTGCAATGATGGGCACAGTGAGGCTACAATGGTGGGCATATATGTAGCGGGGTGTTCCCCTTTAATGCAGAGAGACAAGAAGTTCCAGGTGAGAGGTGAGTCGGGAGGAAGTAAAGAGACATTATGGAAGTGAAAGCAGAGGAGAGAGAGACTACATCTCCCAGTACATCTTGCAGCACCCAGGGTGCATTGCTCCAGAACAGAGACTGCTGGGGCAGACTTTATAAAGGGGAGGCGGAGTTTTGGTCGGTCTCTTTGGACACCCCTCTCCTAGCAAGAGGATCTCTGTGCTGAACTGCTGTGTGCACAAGGCCTGAAGCCTGGGCCGTGTGCTCCTTTCCAAAGAGCCCTCTGCCAGCCTAGCAGAGCCTTAGAGACATCTAATCCTCCTTGCTGCAGTACACCAGAAGGATTGAAGACTTGGATGTCGGTGGATTCCTGTTCCTAGACGAATCGATGGAGGAAACGGACTTGGACTTGTCCCGGTGGTGAGAGCTGTTTAAAGACAGATCCTTTATCTTTACTATTCGTTGGGATTACAAAGTTGTTCTTCAAGTGCACCACCGAAAAGATTGCTAGTGAATATTGTTTCACTGAACTTCCATTTAGATCAGTCAGGCCTGACTGCATAGGTAGACATTGCTGGGTGTTAGTCTACCCATGAGGGGAAGTAGCTGTAAAAGGGCAGCGCTAGAGTTGCATAGCAATACTTTATTATTCTGATTACTCTGTTTATCTTTATTACTGTTTATTGCAGGGATCTGCAACTTGTTATACTGTTGTTTATTACTTGCCCATTAGCCTCAGTAAAATATCTGGGTAAAGTACATTTGGTGTCAGTTCCGCTTACTTTAATAGGAGTTTTAAAGTATATTCTGTGTATGTTTGTTATAGGACTGCGTCACCAACAGTTGCGGTCACGCGGTCCTATCCCTCTATCACTAGCTGTGCCAGAGTGGGTAGAGCCGATTGCCGGTGGGTTGGAGAGCTGTAGTCAGGGCCCAAATTAAACCTTGCGGCCCGCTTAAGCTGAGGGTATCGCTACACGTGGGGGCTCGTACATCCGGGATTACTGAGACAGCGGTGAAACCGCCAGAAGCTACCGGCATGGACCCGATAGAGGTGGGACAGTGGTACAAGAGATGGGGCGTAGACCCAGCCAGGACGGCAGTTATAGAACTCCCGGGGATATGGCAGACACAAGCAATGATACAACTCATAATGTCCCTATCACCGATCCACAAACCATGGGTGATAGATGTGAAAACTAGTGGTGGACTTTCACATGTCTTACTGGAATGGCAGGCAGAAATTCCTGAACAGTTTAGAGGCAACAGCATACAAGATGAGGACGATCAGGTCTATCATTTGCTGCATGCGCTGCCGCGCACAAGAGACAGCCCTCAGACAAAAATAACACTGTCACCGCAGCCATCTTCCCCGTCATCCCCACAGAAGGACACAAAGAGTCCCAAGACAAGCCCAGGCACCCTTAGTGCAGAATTATGCGCTGTTCTGGGGGAGATTGTAGCTCAGTGCAAGAAAGAGCCCACAGATTACCCGATGTCGGGGTACAGGAAACTCCGGATGTTTTCAGGGAGGAAACCAGTACCTTTGGAAGAAGAGGGATTTGAGGAGTGGCTAGACAGCGCAACTCAGGCACTAGAGGAATGGGAAGTTCCGGACCGCAGAAAAAAACAGAGGGTTGTGGAAAGTTTGAAAGGGCCTGCTCTAGAGGCCGTACGCAACCTGAAGATGAGCAAGGCAGATTGTACTGCACAAGAGTGCCTCGATGTGTTACAGAATGTGTTTGGTGGGACAGAGAAAGTAACGGAGCTTGCTTATCAGCTGGAACATTGCTACCAGAAGGAAGGTGAGAAACTATCAGACTATATGGGACGCCTGGACAAAATACTGCATAGGATGATCCTAAAGAAGGGGATCACCCCAGAGAAAGTAGATGAGGCCCGTGCTCAACAGGTAGTGAGGGGAGCTCAACCCATGGATCCAATTGCATGGACACTGCGTGCCCGGCAGGATGGGAGGAATCTAGAGTACCCTGACCTCATCCGAATGATCAGAGAAGAAGAGGCTATATTGGAAGAAAAAAAAAAAAGAACGCCTGATAGAGCCCGTCAAACAGCCGGTAGCAATAGTTACACCGGCCATGACTCCCGATAGGGGAGCGGAGGTGGACACTTTGAAGTTGCAGATGTCCCAGATGATGGAGATGATGAATGCTATAATGGCAAAAGGTCAAGGTGGAGCAGAAAAACCAAGCCCCAGAAAGGAGTTGTTCCCAGATACGTCAATACCGAGTCCCACTCGGGACCAAGAAGAGAGGTTATGCTACAACTGCGGAGGCAGTGGCCACTTTGCCAGTAGGTGTTCCAGTCCTAAGAAGAAGAAAATGGATAATCGCCAGCCGGCGGGAAACGCCAGAGGGCCCCGGTGAGGGAGTCAACCGGGTGCCCATCTCTTTCAGTGAGCTCCAAACTGAATAGAAGGAAGAGGAAGAGAGAAAACACGACCCTTGAGAAGGAATTTAGGGTCTCTCAACCAAGATACACACCAGAGAGAGGGGACAAGACCCCTCAGAAGAAATTTAGCACTCCCAAGAAGGAATGCCTACAACCAAGAGACAATAACATCCCTCAGCGGGTTTGTAATCCCATTAGGGTGGCGGGGGTCAATGCATACCAGGCTCAGGGGAGAACAAAGTCAAAAAACCAACTGGATGAAGACAAGTTCTCAGAAGAGAGTGACCTCAACCCGGCCGTACCCAGAAGAACTGGTCGGCCCGTCCCCCACGGTATCTATCCAGGTGGAAGGAGTATATACAAAGGCCCTTCTGGATACTGGAGCTCAAGTGACTTTATTGTATAGAGACTTCTATGATAGGCACTTAAGCCATTTGCCTATACGGAAGATAGAAGAGCTGGAGATATGGGGCCTGGGAACGCAGAGTTTCCCTTATGATGGTTATCTACCCATAAAGCTGACATTCGACCCCTCTGTGGCTGGGAAGACAGAAGTATTCGACACCCTGGTGGTTGTGTGTCCTAGACCACCCGGGGCCAACCAGATGTCCCTCATCATAGGCACCAATACGGATCTAGTGAGAAGACTTCTGACCCCCCTGGTGAAGATGAGGAGCCATCAAGATCCAAACATCCATCCCATGCTGAAGACAGCCTACCAACGGTTAGTGTTGGAGCAGAAGACCCCAGGAGAGGGGATAGGGAAGGTGTGGAGACTGGGGAGAGAAGGAGTGGTGCTGCAGCCCGGACAGGTGGCTTGCCTCAAGGCCACTGTGAAGCTCACCTGGGAGCAGCCTGGCCCCTTTGTCATGCTGGAATCCGACCCAAGGGAAGATCACTCAGGCCTGGAAGTGATACCGGAAGTGATTCCAATCAAGGCCTTGAAGAAAGCCAGGGGAAGAGTCCCGGTGAGTGTAAGGAACTCTACAGGAAGGGCCATAGAGATACCTGCCCGGATGTAGTTGGGACAGGTGAGTCCTGCTGTCCCAGTCAGCTGGTCAGAAGTGAAGCAAGCGGGTGAAGAAGGAGATGTGTGGGAAAAACTTTCCATTGAAAACCCGAACTTACCTGGGGCCTGGAAGGAGAGAGCCAAGGCCCAGCTGACTAGATGGGAGAAGATTTTCTCAAAAGATGAATTCGATGTGGGGCGTGCGAGGAGTGCTACCCACCGCATCCGCCTGCAAGAAGACAAACCGTTCAGGGAAAGAGTCAGGCGGGTTCCGCTGGCAGATCTGGAGGATCTGAGAGAACAGCTTGCAGAACTGAAAAAGACTGGGGTGATTCGAGAGTCCCGAAGCCCTTATGCCTCTCCAATAGTGGTGGTCAGGAAGAAGAATGGGTCGCTGAGGCTCTGCATTGACTACAGAACTCTCAACAGGAGGACCACCCCTGATCAGTACACCAAGCCAAGGATAGAGGACGCCTTACAGAGTTTGTCTGGAGCTAAGTGGTTCAGCGTGATGGACCTCAAGAGTGGGTACTATCAAATTCCCATGCACCCAGAGGATAGGGAAAAGACCGCTTTCATAACTCCTGTGGGATTCTTTGAGTTTAACAGAATGCCCCAGGGCCTATCTGGAGCCCCAGCTACTTTCCAACGACTCATGGAGAAGACTGTCGGAGACATGAACCTCATAGAAGTCCTAGTGTACCTGGACGATGTCATTGTTTTCGGGAGAACTCTGGAGGAACATGAGGCCCGATTGGAGAAAGTGTTGAGGAGACTTAGTGAAGAGGGGTTGAAGCTTTCCCCCGAGAAGTGTCGGTTCTACCAGTCTTCGGTGAATTATCTGGGACACGTAGTGTCTGAAAAAGGGGTGGCGACTGATCCTGAGAAGTTGGAGGCGGTTACCTCCTGGCCAAGACCCACAACAGTCACCGAACTTAGATCTTTCCTGGGGTTCTGCTCCTATTACAGGAGGTTTGTGGATGGGTTTGCCCGTATTGCCAAGCCTTTAAATGAACTGCTCCGGACTGAAGAGGAAGAGGATGGCTTGGGCCCTAGAAGACCCGGGGAGTCGGTTCAAGATCAGTGGACCCCCAGGTGTGAAGAGGCCTTCAGAACCTTGAAGAGGAGCCTCACCACAGCCCCAGTATTGGCCTATGCTGATCCCACCAGACCCTACGAGTTACATGTTGATGCTAGTCATGAAGGCCTAGGGGGAGTGCTCTATCAGGAGCATGAAGAGCAAATGCGACCAGTGGCTTATGTGAGTCGAAGTCTGACCCCCTCGGAGAAAAACTACCCCACCCATAAGTTGGAGTTCTTGGCCCTCAAATGGGCAGTTGTGGACAAACTAAGAGACTACCTTTATGGAGCAGAGTTTACAGTGAAAACAGATAACAACCCCCTAACCTACCTGTTCACCACTGCCAAGTTGGATGCCACAGGACACAGGTGGCTAGCTGCATTATCTGGGTTCAACTTCAGTCTGAAGTACAGACCAGGGATGCAGATGCCCTATCCCGAAGATCTCATGCCATGGCTGATGACTGGGAAGACTGGACTCAGGTAGCACCGGACGGGGTGCGGGCCCTTTGTCAAGGAGCTGAATTCCAAGCCCGAGGAGGCTCCAGAGCAGAGGAAATAGGAGTTACCACAGTGGGAGTTCCAAAACACTACTGTGGGGTGACTCAACTTGAAGAGGAAGGCTTGTCGAAGCTGTCTAAGAAGGAACTGAGGTGCGACCAATTGGAAGACCCCATAGGGAGATTGGTCTTTGAAGCATTGGAAAACGAGAGTCCAGGGAAACTTCGACATCACCCCTCCAAGGAGGCTCGTCTGCTATGGAAGGAGCTAGACAAGCTACAGGTCCATCAGGGAGTGGTCTACCGAAGGGGCCCCTCTGATGACTCCGAGGATAAATGGCAGTTGTTTCTCCCAGAGAAGCACCGAGAGACTGTGCTGGTTGCCTTACATGACCAGCATGGTCACCTGGGAGCTGAAAGAACCTTCCAACTTGTCAGAAGCCGGTTCTATTGGCCCTGTATGAGGGCTGAAGTGGAGGAATATTGCCACTCCTGTGCGCGATGCATCCAGAGGAAGACTCTACCCCATCAAGCTGCCCCAATGGGCCACCTACAGAGTCAAGGCCCAATGGATCTGGTGTGCATTGACTTTCTCTGCCTCGAACCCGATTTGAGTGGATTGGGAAATGTTCTGGTGGTAACCGATCATTTCACCCGTTATGCACAGGCGTTCCCCACCAGAGACCAGAAGGCTTCCACTGTAGCTAAGGTGCTTCTAGAAAAATACTTCGTCCACTATGGATTACCACAGAGAATCCACTCCGACCAAGGAAGGGACTTTGAGAGTCGCCTGATCCGGAACCTACTGGACTCCCTGGGAGTGGAAAAGACCAGGACTACCCCTTATCATCCACAAGGAGATGCCCAGCCTGAGAGGTTTAATCGGACTTTGTTAAACATGCTGGGGACTCTGGAGACAGAGAAGAAGCAGCATTGGAGTCAACACATATCCACTTTGGTGCATGCCTACAATTGCACCACCAGTGATGTGACGGGTTACTCTCCCTACCGCCTCATGTTTGGGAGAGAAGCAAGATTGCCAGTGGATCTGGCCTTTGGCATTTCCCTAGACTATACCTCTGCTACCTCTCACAAAGGATATGTGGACCGACTTAGGTATAAACTGAAAGCGGCCTATGAACAAGCCCAAGCGGCCTCAGACCGGAGAGGGGTCAGAAATAAAAGGAACTTTGACCTGAAGGTTCGAGTGCAAGACCTGCAGCCTGGAGACCGTGTGCTGCTACGCAACCTAGGGATCCCAGGGAAGCATAAACTTGCTGATAGATGGAGGTCTGAGCCTTATGTCATTTGTAGAAAACTTCCTGGACTACCGGTGTATAAGTTAAAGCCAGAGGGGAGAGTGGGACCCTTGAAAACCTGGCACAGAAATCACTTACTCCCACTTAAAGAGGCAGTCAGGATACCTTCAGTGAAGAACCTGACGGAATCTGTTTCCATCTTGGATACCCCCAGACCCAACACTCGGTCTCAGACCCTCCGAGCTAGGGATGGACAGGCTTCCCAATCAAGTGAAGATGGGAGGGGAGAACTTGAGTGGCTATGGCCCTCCTCAACTCCAGGGAGTTCCGCCATAGACCTTCCACCCACTGAAGATACACAGGATGGGACCCTGAACCCAGAGGCTACAGAGTTCATTCCATCCAGTGATGTGCCTGAATGCTGGGAAGATATTCCGGGCTTTTACTCAGAAGCAGAGGAGGAAGAGGCCCCAGAATCAGTGATGGTGTCAGAAAGTGTTCCTGACGCAGAGCCTGTGGTACCTGAGCCTGAAGTCCCAAGGGAGCAAAGAACTTACAGAGTCGTGAGGCCTCCCAGGAGATTAACCTACCCTCAATTGGGAAAAAGTTCAGAGGACTCTGTTGCCACTGCCAGAAGAAGTACTAAGTGCTCAGATCCTTCCACTGTTCATTTGGTGGAAGGCAACCCCAGCTCACTCTCTGGCACAGTTAGACAGGCCACCCATACTAGTGTGACCTGTGGTATAGGGAACCCCACCTCTGAGTTTTGGTGGAAATTCCCTGTACCAACATAATACTCCGCATTCAGTAAATTGGTTCAGAATTGTTGTTGAATTGTTTATCTTTGGGGACCAAAGAGTTTTAGTGGGGGGAGTGTGTAGCGGGGTGTTCCCCTTTAATGCAGAGAGACAAGAAGTTCCAGGTGAGAGGTGAGTCGGGAGGAAGTAAAGAGACATTATGGAAGTGAAAGCAGAGGAGAGAGAGACTACATCTCCCAGTACATCTTGCAGCACCCAGGGTGCATTGCTCCAGAACAGAGACTGCTGGGGCAGACTTTATAAAGGGGAGGCAGAGTTTTGGTCGGTCTCTTTGGACACCCCTCTCCTAGCAAGAGGATCTCTGTGCTGAACTGCTGTGTGCACAAGGCCTGAAGCCTGGGCCGTGTGCTCCTTTCCAAAGAGCCCTCTGCCAGCCTAGCAGAGCCTTAGAGACATCTAATCCTCCTTGCTGCAGTACACCAGAAGGATTGAAGACTTGGATGTCGGTGGATTCCTGTTCCTAGACGAATCGATGGAGGAAACGGACTTGGACTTGTCCCGGTGGTAAGAGCTGTTTAAAGACAGATCCTTTATCTTTACTATTCGTTGGGATTACAAAGTTGTTCTTCAAGTGCACCACCGAAAAGATTGCTAGTGAATATTGTTTCACTGAACTTCCATTTAGATCAGTCAGGCCTGACTGCATAGGTAGACATTGCTGGGTGTTAGTCTACCCATGAGGGGAAGTAGCTGTAAAAGGGCAGCGCTAGAGTTGCATAGCAATACTTTATTATTCTGATTACTCTGTTTATCTTTATTACTGTTTATTGCAGGGATCTGCAACTTGTTATACTGTTGTTTATTACTTGCCCATTAGCCTCAGTAAAATATCTGGGTAAAGTACATTTGGTGTCAGTTCCGCTTACTTTAATAGGAGTTTTAAAGTATATTCTGTGTATGTTTGTTATAGGACTGCGTCACCAACAGTTGCGGTCACGCGGTCCTATCCCTCTATCACTAGCTGTGCCAGAGTGGGTAGAGCCGATTGCCGGTGGGTTGGAGAGCTGTACTCAGGGCCCAAATTAAACCTTGCGGCCCGCTTAAGCTGAGGGTATCGCTACATATATATATATATATATATATATATACTGATGGTGTGCACAGTGTGGCTGCAATGGTGGGCACAGTGAGGCTGCAATGGTGGGCACAGTGAGGCTGCAATGGTGGGCACAGTGAGGCTGCAATGGTGGGCACAGTGAGGCTGCAATGGTGGGCACAGTGAGGCTGCAATGCTAGGCACAGTTTGGCTGCAATGATGGGCACAGTGAGGCTACAATGGTGGGCATATATATATATATATATATATATATATATACTGATGGTGTCAGTAGAGCAGTAGATGGTGTTATAAGGGCAGAGATTGGTGTGAGTAGGGCAGTGGACGGTGTCAGTAGTGTTCATTTTTTTATTCTTCGTTTACAATTTTTATTTTAGGAGAATTATTTATTATATTTTTTATTATTTTTTATTTGGTGAAATAACAGGGGTCTAAACAGGGGAAATGTGCACCACACGGGGCACACCTTGCATACCCTTTGCGCACGCCTATGATTACCTGTCTCGAATTTAAGCCAAACCAAGGTTCCTGTCCATAGGTGAACATCTCCCACATGGTGACCCCGAACATCCAGACATCACTTGAGTGTGAAAAGTTGCCAAACTTCAAGCTCTCCGGAGCGCACCTACAACACAGAGGGATAATAATGGACTCATTAGTGTTTAGAACTTTCCAAACATAACCCAACCTAAAGGCCCATTCACACGATCAGACTTTTCGAAAACAACGGTCTGACGGACGTGTTTTATCGGACAATCCGACCGTCTGTACGCTCCATCGGACAATTGTTTTCGTTTTTTCAACGGACAAATGTTTGCTGTGCATGCTCTCAAACTTTCCAACAACAAATGTCCGATGGAGCATCATCCGATCGTGTGTACACAAGTCCATCGGACTAAAGTCCAAAGTACAAACACGCATTCTCCCAACCAATGCTAAAGATCAGCCAACAATAGCAGAAGTTGCCCAAAGGGTGGTGGTAAAGAGCTGAAAAAACACGTGATTTGGTGAATGTTGGCTGTAAAAGTTCTGCCGTGTGTATGCATACCAAGCTCACGGCCAACGCCCCCTTCAGACCAAAATCCACGGAAAAGTCTGATGGCAGTCCGATCGTGTGTATGAGGCTTTAGATTTGGTCAGCATCTTACTCCTTACTGATCCTTCACTCTATGACACAACAATGTGCTGAATTCCTTCCTCACCATGCAAAGGGCATCTTTCGACCGGGAGATGCGGTGTAAAGATCATCATTTGTCTCCACAATCCTTGTCAATCCAAAATCTCCAATCTTTACCAAATGTTCACTGATCACCAAAACATTCCGAGTTGCCAGGTCCCTGTGGATGAAATTATGGGTCTCAAGGTAGCTCATCCCAGAGGCAATCTGGATGGCATATGACCACAGGAGTTGCAGAGAATACACGCCATTATAGGAGTGCAGATGACTGAGTAAGGATCCGAGAGGTGCCAACTCTGTAACCTGAGACACAAGAAAGAAAGCGAGACAGAATGCCCTTATTATAATGTTATACATATCATACCTCTGTAACCAATCAGGGGCAGGAGGGACAGACTTATAAATTACTTCTGTGCCACCCTGCAAGGGGGAGGGACACCCATATCTCCCTTCTGTCAAGATACCCCTTTTGTGCAGATGAAATTTCCCTTTGTGTAGATGAAATTTGCTCTTCCACAGTTACCCTAGCCTGGATAGTGTTATTTTTTTGAATCGTGCCATTGCTGCACTGAAATAGATTTCTTCCGGCCCAAAACCAGGATGTATGTTCTATTCTGCCTCTGACCCAAATTCAAAGTGATGTGAATGCATGCATGCAAAAAGGATCACACTGGGACACACTGGTCAGTATGAGCTCTTCTCATCAACAGGCCTTTATTCAGGGTTACAGCCCCTTATATAAACAAAGTGACATAAGCAAACGTCATCACATATGTGTGTATATCATTGGTTCATCTGTATATGGTCCTTTTCCTGTCGACATCTGTTTTGGCCACGAGGCTGCATTCCAGAGCTCAGCCGCCATCTTTTAGTAGACGATGGGAGGGGCAGAAAAGAGGGAGTAAGGAGTGGATAAAACATCTGTTTGTCATTTTTGAGTAAGGATAGATACTGCTGGCTGGTTATAAGATTACTAAGATATATATATATATATATATATATATATATATCGCAACAAGAAAGAAAAGAAACAATAAAAATAATAAAGACGAAAAGAAAATAATAATAATTGAGTGGTTAGAAGAGACATAACATAGTCAATTTATTAGTTCCATCACAGCACCTGCACTCAAATGTATCCACTGCAGCCACAGCCTTGCCATTGCTGCAACCATAGCCCAAGTCTCCTCTGCACCCAAACCTGGTCCTTGTGCAGCCACCTGTCAGGAAAGGACCATTCGTGTGTGCAGATGCACAAACCTGAGAAATCCTGCCTGGGGCTGGTTAAAGGGTGCGCGCGCACGCAAGCGCACAAGCGCGCATTGGCACCAGAAGGGCTATTTACACTGCACTAGTGCAGTGTGTCAGTGCTGTTTGGTCTATTACGTTCCTGTGTTCCTGTTACCAGTTCCTGTTGCCGACCTGATCCTGCCCCTGACTCTGCCTGAACGCCGCCCGTACCAACCCCTGGCTTGTCCCTGGAATACGCTTCTGCCTGTCCCTTCTACTCATGCGTTCTGCTTCTGCTGACCCCAGCCTGTCTTCTGACTACTCTCCTGCCTGCTGTCTGAACCTGATCTGCTTGCTAGTTGCTGACCCAAACTATCCAACTCTGTCTTATGCACATCTTGCATCCGCACCTGCCTATCTGCATTCTTCACTGGCTCCTGTTCCTTCCCCAGCGTGTCAGGGCCTTTTATCCTGCGTTGAAGACGCACACCAGCACCTGCCAGCAAGAGACTTACCGGCTATTTATGCCACTCTGAGCTCTGGCGTTCCCTGTCACCTTACCAGGAACTCCAGAGACAGGGCTGTAAGAGAGCCCTTCCCCTTGCTCCTCCGGCTCCACCAACAGGTACGTTACACCACCGTTGCACCTGCTAAGTGCCTCTGTGTCTCCTCAAAGTAAAGAAAATTTCATCAGCGTGCCAAGAATTTCTCGAAAGGGTCCAAAGCTTTGTTTTGTGGCCACATGATAGAGATACAGCAACGTTTCAGAGCCACGCAGGGCCCCTTCATCAGGCAAGTGACCGTGACGGGTCACTTGCCTAATTAAGGGGCCGTGAGTGGCTTCTGAAACGTTGCTGTATCTCTATCATGTGGCCACAAAATAAAGCTTTGGACCCTTTAGAAGAATCCTTGGTGTGCTGATGACATTTTCTTCACTTTCAGTATCCACGGTTTCCATACTATGGTCCTTACAGCACCCAGTATCACTGAACAGCCGGCTTTCTTGAATGTGTGCGTGGGGAACATTGCGCTTGGATCTGTGTCTCCTCAGGTGCCTTGCAGCCTCAGAAGCACCCAAATTCTTGGCCTCACCATTTCTGCACCCAAAGTTTTCACAGTCTATGTCTCTGCTGTGCCTTCTCTGCACTTACAGCTTCCAGCCTCACTCTTGCCTACGGCAGTAGCTCTCTGCTAAGTCCAAGCTCCTATGAGAAGGCAAAAAACTGCTAAACCTTATGCCGCGTACACACGGTCGGAAATTCCACCAGCAAAAGTCCGATGTGAGCTTTTGGTTGGAAATTCCGACCGTGTGTAGGCTCCATCGGACTTTTGCTGTCGTTATTTCCACCAGCAAAAGTTTGAGAGCTGGTTCTCAAAATTTTCTGACGGAACAAATTCCGATCGGAAATTCCGATCGTCTGTAGCAATTCCGATGCACAAAATTCCGACGCATGCTCGGAAACAATTTGACGCATGCTCGGAAGCATTGTACTTTGTTTTCTCGCCTCGTCGTAGTGTTGTACGTCACCGCGTTCCTGACGGTCAAAAGTTCCGAGAACTTTTGTGTGTCCGTGTGTATGCAAGCCAAGCTTGAGCGAAATTCCATCCAAGGTTTTTCCGACGGAAAATCCGACCGTGTGTACGGGGCATCAGACTCCACTTGCATGGAAAGCAGGAGGGCCAACATCTCGGTTTGCAACAAATGTCAGCCACTCACCATTTTCATTGGCTGTGTAAGAACCACGCCGTAGAGTCGGATGAGATGTGGGTGATCCAGGGCGTACATCGCATTCACTTCCTGCAGAAAATCCTGAAGGACCACAGGGTTAAAGCTGGCATCCGCACGGAGGGTTTTCACTGCAACACTCACCTGTAAAGATGGAGTAGATGATTGAGACAGAACATGACAGAAGGGCAGAGAACTCAGAGAACCAACAGAGATAAAAGGAAAGAGATACTTACTGTCCTTTCACTGGAAATCCTCCATTCTCCTTTCCGGACTACCCCAAAGCAGCCGTCCCCCAAATGCTCCGACAGGTGCAGGTCTCGGTCATTGACAAGACACCCCAGGGAGCTATCAGTGTCCCTTTGAGGGGTGATAGGTGAAACTGAGCTTGTGGGTGATAGGGGTGGAGGAAATAGGCCAGAGGGTGATTGGGAAGTGGGTGATAGGATAGTGGGAGTCTGGGCAGAGGACGACCTGTAATGCTTTGAGTTATTCATGTCCTGATGAAGTGGTGGGTGGGCTTACGGTCTTCTCAATGTGAAAATCTAAAGAAGAGGAAAAGCAGAAATAAGACAATGTTTAGTCTTTATTGAGTTGCATTCAGCAAATTCAAGGTTTGGGCAGATTTGTTGGGAGGAGATGATGCAAGTGTAGTGCTACTACCCCCATAGGGACCTCTGGTGATGACTGGTCCTTCCCTGATAGCAGAGGCTACACACCACTGCAAGCCCCAGTCCATTCACACTAGTTTTTTTTTAGCCTTGAAGGTCTGATGTTCTTCTAACATTTACAGTCTCTTTCCCTGCATAACCCATGCAGACTATTGCTCCTCCTCCTCTGCATTAACTCCTGCAGACCGTTGCTCTCAGGACTTCTCTCCTCCTGCACAAAACTTCCACTGTAAAACTATTAGGTTCCCGTTCCATCATCTCCATTATGACAAAAGGGGACCACTCTGAATAATCCCAGCTTGCTGGCTGTAATTGGATGCTGTTACTAGGCCAGAGGTCTGCAGTACCTCTTCCCGGCAGCCTAGTAATTTAGTAGCATGTGCTGGTTTGTGGACTACTACTCCCAAGCTAGTCCCTTCTGCAAATCCTGCGCCCTCAGGCAGCATCGATTTGACACATTCCCCACAGTCTCTTCTCTGGCCCCGCACCTAGCTCCCCTGGCATGCCACATCCAGAAATCCACTGTGATCCACTCACTGACCTTTTTCTGTCCATGATGGAGAACTGTAGCTGGACACATGTTCCGACAGCTTCTCCAGCCCCTCTGTTCCAGGACACTTCATCCATGACCGTGTATGGATGTAGCTCCCTCCGGGCTCTCCCGGGCTCCTCCGCGATCGGCACCCCCCCCAGATGAGGATGGCCTCCTGCTGCTGCCTAATGCTCTATTCTCCACGTCTCCCAGCCGACAACTCCTCCCCAGTGGGCTGGGACCTGAGCCTATATGGGAGGCCTGCCCCCTGCCAATACCAAATGGGGATTGGTCAGCGGTCCTCACATGAGCTCCCTGTCACTCCAGCCCTGTGCCCTACCCCTCTTCCAGATCATTCTCCCTGGAAGCAGGGGAGGCGCCCCAGAACTAGAGCGCAGGTGATCACACCCACTGCTACACTAACCACTCCCTGCCCCCAGATCAAAACAAGCCTGAAGCATAGGCCTGCCTAAATTTACCTGCACTGACAGTTTCCTTAGCAAAAATCCTATTCTAGCACCTACCTACGGTAGAGGGTGCTACATAGTATTTTCAGAAACACTTCCCGTGCCAGGGGCCACACCAAAAGGAGTAATGGGAAAAACTGGTGTAAGAAGGAGAAATTTGGGTTCCTGGAGGCAGACTTTTTGGTTGGTTACTGACTCTACTGTAGGGACAGACTGCATCCAAATTTTGGAAGGTGCAGATCTGTTGAGGGAGAAAATAATGAGAAGGTTCCTTCTTCTAGTCTGAGCTCTGCCGATACCAGGTCACATTCAGATACTTGCATTAATGAATACAGAGCTACCTCTCCGACCCTGCAAGTGAAATGTTCCTTTTCATAGTGTGGCACCCTGGTGTTTAGACAGGGCTGCTAACAAATTTAGTTTGCCAGGTAGTAATTGTCCTGGCTGATTGATAGAAGATCCACTGATTCCCCCCTAAATTCTGGAATTTCTGCACCTTCTCTCTTCTGTCACTAGGCGGCACTGTGGCTGGTGACATTAGTTTGACAGGGGCTTAGCAAGGTCAGATCATGAATGGATGGGGTGTCTCAGTCAATTGGCAGGGGTTTCTTTAGTCCCTTGGCCTACTGGGAGAGCCTATTTATTTGGGTGGAGTCAGGTGATTGGGGTTCTGTGCCACCTGGACGGCTGTCTGGGTGGATGTGTGTTATGTCGCCCCGGGTTGCTAGGCCGGTAGGGTGACCACGTGTCCCGGATTGCCCGGGACAGTCCCGCATTTTGCAGGTCTGTCCCGGGCACCTTCATTCCAGGTCAATTCAGTGTCCCAGAATGAAACTGACACAGCCACCCCCCGGGCCAATCTGATGCCCCCAAAAAAGGCCGCCACATCACCGCTTTACTCACTGACAGTACTTGTCCTGGCCGGGAATGCCTGGAGGAGCACAATCCCCGCCCCCTGCTTGTGATTGGAGAAATTATAAATCCTGCCTCTTGTGTCCAATCACTGTGCTGTGATTCGTTACAGCACAAGCTGATTTCTGGGAAGGGGGGGGGTGTCCCTGAATGGTAGTTTGGAAATGTGGTCAACCTATAGGCCGGTTGCCTGAGACCTATCCCGGGGACACCTGGCTGCTAGGCTGCCTGAGTCCTATCCAGGAGCAAGGGAAGCAGTGTTGGGTTGGAAATGCAGGATTGGAGTCCAACCGAGTTGCAGAGGTTCAGCCAGACGGGGAACCAGTTGTGGTCGGAGATAGAGGGGGAAGCTGTCACCACTAAGGGACCATCCACCTTGTTACCGGAGACTACTGTGAGTAAGCTGAAGCAAGTACCTGAACAGTCTTCTCACCAGCCGGAGACAGTGAAGAAGTGGGAAAGCATCAGCAAGTGCCAAGCCAGGGACCCAGCGGGAGAGCGGGGGTGACGTTTGAGGAGTATACAGCGAAATAGCTGTGGAAGAGCTCAGGGGATGCAGTGAGGACTGGGATCTGGAAGTCTAGCGAGAGACTGGGAGCTCAGTGAGTGAAGAACTACAGTGGGATAATGTGAGATAAGAAATGGACTGTTCTGTGTTACCAAGAGTTATGTACAACTACCTTTAGTGACTGTTGCAAGATTAGTTGCCATAGGCGACAGCGGTAATACCTATACAGAAGTGTTATCCGGCTGGAGGCCTTCCACTGTATAGCTGTCTACCTATAGAAGTCTCGGAGTCTGCCAATTATCATTGCATCTACTCAAGGGTGTCCTGGCCCTAGCCCTCTCTCCCACAGTACTGTTAACCACTTTTATGGACCGCCCGCCGCAGGAATACATCGGCTGTTTGAAGAGGAATACCGTTGTTATGGTAGCAGCTAGCTACCATAACCCCTGTATCCTCTTCTTCGGCGGGCGGTCCTCTACAAGATATAAGTGGTCTCTGCGGCGGATACGCCTGGAGATCACTCTTATCGGCGGCGGGAGAGGGGCCCCCCCTCCTGCCGCTCTCCGGTGCCCTCCTCCACTTACCGGAGCTGTCGGCAGCGGTGGAGGCGATCAGATGTTGCCCCTTGCCTGACATGGAGAGGAGTGAGGGTAAGATGGCCCCCACCCGTCTCCATATCACTGCAGGGCGGAAGCGACATGAAAACGTCACTTCCGCCCAATGCTCTTGAAGGGACTTTTATTTTATTTTATTTTTTATTTCATTTTAGTGTAAATATGAGATGTGAAGTCTTTTTGACCCCCCAGATCTCATATTTAAGAGAACCTGTCATGCTTTTTTCTATTACAAGGGATGTTACAGGGATCCCCCTGAAGATGACCACCGAATGGTCGAAACGCGTCGGGAATTTACACCCACATACATTTGTTATGCAATTTTGTTTCACATTTTGCATGTATGGCAATATTGGAATATGCAGGAATTTATCTGGCCAGACGGTTTTACGTATTTTATTCATTGTAACCTAACTGTGTCTTTTGACAACTTTCAAATAAATATGTTTTATAATTTTATTCGACATACAATTTTTCGATCACATTTATATTGCTGTCCAAAGCACCATTGGGGAAAAACTTCCATTATAATTCTAGTCCTAGACCTCCTCTGTAACTCAAAACATGCATCCTGTAGAATTTTTTAAACGTCGCCTATGGACAGTTTTAAGGGTAAAAGTTTGTCGCAATTCCACGAGCAGGTGCAACTTTGAAACGTGACATGTTGGGTATCAATTTACTTGGCGTAACATTATCTTTCACAATATAAAAAAATAAAAATTGAGCTAACTTTACTGTTGTCTTATTTTTTAATTGAAAAAAGTGATTCCCCCCCCCCCCCCAAAAAAAGTGCGCAAATACGGTGTAACAAAAAGTATTGCAACTACCGCCATTTTATTCTCTAGGGTGTTCGAAAAAACAAAAATATACAATGTTTGGGGGTTCTAAGTAATTTTCTAGCAAAAACATTTTTTTTTAAATTTGGAAACACCAAATCTCAGAAAGAGGCTCGGTCCTGAAGCGGTTAAGAGACAATAAATATCTTGTTCGCATTGAAAAGTGACTGGCGCCCATCATTTCTTTTTGCATCACACCCACCATGCCTGGTAACCCACTCTACAAGGAAGGATGTCAGCTCTCCCTAACCCTTGAGGTCACCATTAGGCCTCTGGGGCCCTGGAACCTTGCTACAATAGCAGTACTTGTAGTTAAGACATGCTAGACAGTCCCAAATGCAAAGTACGCCTCCTTTCTGCTCTTGATCGATCCCGATCACTATAAAATCTGCAATACCCTTCTCTCCGCAAGTCTTACCAATGCCATGGCAAAAAGTGAAGCCAAATGGCAGGAACAGGTAGGTACCCCCACAGCTGAGGAATGGTCTACGGCCCTGAAATTCATACCCCTTACCCATACCCAACACAAAAACAAACTCAGTTGTCCATAGGGCCTACCATAGATCTAATTGGGGGCCCTTCTCTTCCCCTGACTGCTCTAGATGAGGCGAGGCTGCTGGGACTCTCATCCATATGATGTGGAGACGTCCAAAGTTTTTTAGATACTGGCAGTCAATATTTAAAAAAAAAAATCAATAACATTTTCAAAACAACTAATACCAAATACAATACAAAAAACCCCCACACACCTTCCTAATAAAGAATAAAAAATAAAGTCAACAAAACACACATTTAAAAAAAATAAAAATAAAAAAAGAATGAAATATACAAAACTATACACTACGAAAAAAGACTCCTTCTAAATAAATAATAATAAAAAAACAATAGAGAGAAAACACACCTTCTAAATAAAGAATTAAAAAAAAAAAGTACAAAAAATCAATTTCTAAGTAAAAAGTTAAAAATACAAAACCAAAAAACACACACCTGCCAAAGAATAAAAAATCAAATTTAAAAAAAACAAAAAAAAAAAATAAACCTACTAAACAAAGAATGAAAAAAATACAAAAATAAAGTACAACAAAATCCATTTCTACATAAAGAGTTAAAGATACAAAAAAAAAGAAAACCTTTTAAGTATAAGATAAGAATAAGGGTAGATTTTTTTTCTCTCAACCCTCACCTAAACAGCCAACGGCAAAATCTATTTTTGCCAAAATATAATTATTTCTCCTTAGAATGGAACTATGATGGTGAACCGGTTTTCATTGTAATACTATAGTTTCTGTTAAATACATTGAAATTCATATGAAAAATTGCCTTTTTCCGGCACTGCCCTCCACCATCCACACTACATTCTCCGACAGCTCTCCTCCACCATTCACACTACATTCTCCGACAGCTATTCTCCACCAGCCACACTACACTCTCCGACAGCTATTCTCCACTAGTGATGAGCCGAACACCCCCCTGTTCGGTTCGCACCAGAACCCGCGAACGGACCGAAAGTTCGAACGAACATTAGAACCCTATTAAATAGAATGGATGCGAACGTTCGAATTCTAAAGTGCTAATTATAACAACTATTATGCATGTTATTGTCCTAAAAAGGGTTTGGGAACCCGGGTTCTGCACCAGGGGACATGTATCAATGCAAAAAGAAGTTTTAAAAACGGTCGTTTTTCGGGAGCAGTCATTTTAATGATGCATAAAGTGAAAAAAAAAAAGTCAAATATTCCTTTAAATATCGTACCTGGGGGGTGTCTAAAGTATGCCTGTGAAGTGCCACGTGTTTCCCGTGTTTAGAACTGTCCCTGCACAAAATGACACTTCTAAAGGAAAAAAAAGCCATTTAAAACTGCTTGCGGCTTTAATGTAATGTCTGGTCCCGGTAATATGGATGAAATTCTTTAAGAAAAATGGCATAGCTACCCCATGACCCCCCCCCCCCCCTACCCCAGCCCATTACCAGCCCCTTTGGGTCTTGTATGGATATTAAGGGGAACCCCGCACATAAAATAAAAAAGGCCCTATATACTCTGAACAGCCCTATACAGGCGGTGCATACAAGACAGGGACTGTAGGTTTGTTCTTATGTAGAATCTGTTTGTAATTTTGAACAGGTACATTGTTGAAGTGTAGCTCCAGACCAAAAATCTATTTTTAAACTTTTTGGAAAACATAGGTAAGGGTTATCACCCCTGTAACATTTGTTTTGCTGTCTGTGCCCCTGTTCAGAACATTTCACCTCACTTTCCGTCCCAATGACAACTGTTTTTGAAATGTGGTGTTTTTCTTGAAACAAGGATTGCTGATAAAGCATCAGTACAGAGGAGACACCTTTCTCCCATATTTATTCTTACAGGAGAGAATTTTCCTTCCTAGTGGTAGATTTCCTCTCACTTCCTGTTGTCTTCTTGCGTTTGCAAGTAGGAGTCGTTTGTAAGTTGGATGTTTGAAAGTAGGGACCTGCCGTATATACTCTGCAGAAATAGGCCCCTTAGTTGTTGGTGTTGGCACAACACTGTAAGCACTCACAGTTACTCTTGGTTGGTGCTGGAACGCCCTGCTGTCAACTATTATATCAGGAATTTTAATTACATATAATTGTTGAACAGTGGTAGTAAAAATTGGGCCTTTGATGGTGGTGCTGGTGCCACAACACTGTAAGCCCTGACAGTTACTCTTGGTGGGTGCAGCAATGGGCCCTGCTGTGAATTATTAGATCAAGAATTGTAATTACATGCCCCTGTTGAACAGGGGCTGAAAAATTGGGCCTTAGGCACTGGTGGCACAACACTGCAACCCCTCACAGATACTGTACTTGGAGCACAGCAATGAGCCCTGTTGCAAAGTATTGCTTCAAAAATTGTAATGACACGCCCCTGTTAAACAGGGGCTGAAAAATTGGGCCTTAGGCACTGGTGGCACAACACTGCAACTCCTCACAGATACTGTACTTGGAGTACAGCAATGAGCCCTGTTGCAAAGTATTGCTTCAAAAATTGTAATTACACGCCCCTGTTAAACAGGGGCTGAAAAATTGGGCGTTAGGCACTGGTGGCGGCACCCATAAACAAAAATGATCTTCCAAGCTATCATCATCAATCGTATCATTGAGGACTCGGAGGAGGAGGATAGCCAGTCAACATAACAGCACAGGCACTCAGCATCAGCATCAGTCTTGAAGGGATGTGACATGTTAAAATCAATTAGTCTGTTATATCAGCATCAGGTGTGTGGTAGCTGGTGGTGATCCAAGACTGGTTCATCTTGATGAAAGTCAGTCGATCAACCGAGTCGGTGGACAGGCGCACCCTGTGATCCGTGACAAATCCTCCAGCAGCACTGAATGTGCGTTCCGAAAGAACGCTGGATGCAGGACAGGCCAGTAGCTCAATTGCATACTGTGCAAGCTCTGGCCAGTGATCCATCCTCAAGACCCAGTAAGCCAGAGGATTTTCGGTGGGGAAGGTGTCCAAGTCTGACCTTGCCCCTAGATATTCCTGCACCATGTTTATCAGACGCTGGCGATGGTTGCTGGAACCGATCATACTTTGGGGCTGCGGACTAAAGAATTGTCTGAACGCATCGGTCAGACGGCCACCTTCCCCACCGCTCCTTCTTTGACTGGCCGAAGCCTCAGCAACTCGTTGTCCAGGACCAGGAGTTTGCAACCTCCCAGTCTCTGGGAACGCGTTGCACAGACCTTTCTGCAAGGCCTCCCGGAGTTGTCTCATCCTCTGCTCCCTCTGCGACGGTAACATAAGGTCCGCAACCTTACCCTTGTACCGTGGATCAAGGAGAGTGGCCAGCCAGTAATGGTCCCTCTCCTTGATCCGAAGAATACGAGGATCCTTCCGCAGACTTTGCAGGATCAGGGAGGCCATGCAGCGTAGGTTTGCTGAGGCATTCGCTCCGGAGTCCTCTGGGTCACTAAGGACGACATGATCCGCAGCCACCTCCTCCCAGCCACGTACAAGTCCACTGGTTTCTTGGGACTGTAAATCATCCCTAAAAGACTGCTGCTGATGATGATGAGTGCCAGCCTCCACCTCCATGCTGACACAATCCTCCTCCTCCTCCTCCTCCTCCTCTTCCTGTGCGATGGGTGGGACAGAAGGAACACTGTCTGGGTAAAGGGGGCCTTGAGAGGCAAGGAAGTCCTCCTCTTCCTGCCTCTGTTCTGCCTCAAGTGCCCTGTCCATTATTCCACGCAGCGTGTGCTCCAACAGGTGGACAAGAGGTACAGTGTCACTGATGCATGCACTGTCACTGCTCACCATCCTCGTGGCCTCCTCAAATGGTGCCAGGACAGTGCATGCATCCCTGATCATGCCCCACTGGCGTGGAGAAAAAAAACCAAGCTCCCCTGACCCTGTCCTGGTGCCGTAGTCGCACAGGTACTCATTGATGGCCCTCTGCTGCGTGTGCAGCCGCTGCAGCATGGCCAACGTTGAGTTCCACCTGGTGGGCATGTCACATATAAGGCGGTTCTTGGGCAGGTTCAACTCCTTTTGCAGCTCAGCCAGGCGAGCACTGGCATTATAAGATCTGCGGAAATGCACACAGACTTTCCTGGCCTGCCTCAGGACATCCTGTAAGCCCGGGTACCTGCCCAAGAACCGCTGCACCACCAGGTTAAGGACGTGAGCCACACAGGGCACATGGGTCAGTTGTCCCTGTCGGAGGGCGGAGAGGAGGTTGGTGCCATTGTCGCAAACCACCATTCCTGGCTTAAGCTGGCGTGGCGTCAACCACCTCTCGGCCTGGCCCTGCAGAGCAGACAGGACCTCTGCCCCAGTGTGGCTTCTGTCCCCCAAACACACCAGCGCAAGCACGGCATGGCATCTTTTTGCCTGCGTACTTGCGTAGCCCCGTGAACGGCTACGGAGCACCGCTGGTTCATAGGACAAACCACAGGAAGAGGCCATGGAGGAAGAAGAAGAGGAGGGGGTGGAGGAGAGAGGTGTGTCACAACCAGTAGTAGCATTTTGGAGGCGTGGCGGTGGGACAACCTCCAACACTACTGCACCTTGTCCTGAATCCTTCCCAGCTGCCAAAAGAGTGACCCAATGGGCCGTGAAAGAAAGGTAACGTCCCTGTCCATGCCTGCTGGACCATGAGTCAGCGGTAATATGCACCTTACCGCTGACCGCCCTGTCCAGCGAGGCCAAGACATTGCCTTCCACATGCCGGTAGAGAGCCGGAATAGCCTTCCGTGCGAAAAAGTGGCGTTTGGGAACCTGCCACTGAGGAACCGCACATTGCACAAACTCACGGAAGGGGGCCGAGTCTACCAACTGAAAAGGCAGCAGTTGAAGCGCTAGCAATTTAGCCAAGCTAGCATTCAACCGCTGGGCATGTGGATGGCTGGGAGTGAACTTCTTTCGACGGTCCAGCAGCTGGGGCAGGGAAATTTGCCTGCTAGAATCGGACGTCGGTGTACTGCTAGCAGAGTGGGCGCAAGTACTTGGCTGTGACACACCTAATTCTACACCTTCATTCCTCTCAGTGCATGTTTCAGAGAGGACTGAAGTTATAGTGGGGTTGGAGATCCCAGCTGATGCGGTGCAAGGAGAGGTCCGCTTTGTTCTTTGGTGTGGGTCTTTGAGGTAGGCTTGCCAACGAGCTGCATGGCAGGTCAACATATGTCTGGTCAGGCATGTGGTACCCAAGCGGCTGATGTTTTGGCCACGCGATATACGCTTGAGACATATGTTGCAAACAGCAGCTGTGCGATCTGATGCACTAGCCTCAAAAAAGGCCCACACCAAAGAACTTTTTGAATGACGGGCAGAGGCAGCGCCCTGCACAGGCGGAGCTCTGCGGTGTGATTCCGTCGGTGTACTGCCCTTACGCTGGCCACCAAAGGGCATCCTGCCTCGTTGGAGATGTGCCTCCTCCTCATCCTCCTCCTCCTCCTCTCTCCTATTAGGCACCCACGTGGAGTCAGTGACCTCATCATCCCCTCCCTCCTCATCACTGGAGCCAATCTGGCAGTATGCTGCAGCTGCTGGAACATGACTGCCAGATTGGTGTCCTTCTTGAGCATCCCCTCTGTCTGCTCTCACGCTACTGCCTTCCTCTAGCTGGGTTTCATCATCAGACCCTTCGAAACGCTGGGCATCCTCCTGGAGCATGTACCCAACACTGTGCTCAAACAGTTCGGGGGACTCCTCAGGAGGAGGACATGGTGGGTCTAGGGAAGGAGTGACTGATGATTTGTCTGACATTGATACCAGGGAAGACGACGCTTTGGCAGCTGCTTTTCCAGTACCCTGAGCCTGGGTGAGAGAGGATGAGGAGGAGGAGGAGGGCTTGGTCATCCACTCTACCAAGTCTTCGGCATGATGTGGCTCAACATGTCCAGCTGCCGAAAAGAAGGACAAGCGTGTCCCATGGCCATGTGCTGATGACAATGCAACGCGTCCACGACCAGCACTGTTGCCCCCAGACACAGAGCCTGCTTGCCCTCTTTTATTGCCTCCTGACTGTCTGCCTCTCCTTGTTTGCCTTCCAGACATTCTAATAGATGGCCTGCAGGGAGATGGGAAAAAAGCAATAAGGGCTACCTTCAGGTGTCCTTCTCTGTCCCTTGAAACAAGGACTTTCACAGTGAAAGAAACTGACACTCTCCCTACCTACAGTTTTCTGTCCCTAGAATAAATGTTTTTTTTAAGCACAATATAGCACAAGGACAATTCACTCACTGTCCTTACAGGTCCCTGGAAACAAGGACTTGCAGAGTGAAAGAAAAAAAACACTCTCCCTACCTACAGTTTTCTGTCCCTAGAAAAAATGTTTTTTTTAATCACAATATAGCACAAGAAAAATTCACTCACTGTCCTTACAGGTCCCTGGAAACAAGGACTTGCAGAGTGAAAGAAAAAAAACACTCTCCCTACCTACAGTTTTCTGTCCCTAGAAAAAATGTTTTTTTTAATCACAATATAGCACAAGAAAAATTCACTCACTGTCCTTACAGGTCCCTGGAAACAAGGACTTGCAGAGTGAAAGAAAAAAAACACTCTCCCTACCTACAGTTTTCTGTCCCTAGAAAAAATGTTTTTTTTAATCACAATATAGCACAAGAAAAATTCACTCACTGTCCTTACAGGTCCCTGGAAACAAGGACTTGCAGAGTGAAAGAAAAAAAACACTCTCCCTACCTACAGTTTTCTGTCCCTAGAAAAAATGTTTTTTTTAATCACAATATAGCACAAGAAAAATTCACTCACTGTCCTTACAGGTCCCTGGAAACAAGGACTTGCAGAGTGAAAGAAAAAAAACACTCTCCCTACCTACAGTTTTCTGTCCCTAGAAAAAATGTTTTTTTTAATCACAATATAGCACAAGAAAAATTCACTCACTGTCCTTACAGGTTCCTGGAAACAAGGACTTGCAGAGTGAAAGAAAAAAAACACTCTCCCTACCTACAGTTTTCTGTCCCTAGAAAAAATGTTTTTTTTAATCACAATATAGCACAAGAAAAATTCACTCACTGTCCTTACAGGTCCCTGGAAACAAGGACTTGCAGAGTGAAAGAAAAAAAACACTCTCCCTACCTACAGTTTTCTGTCCCTAGAAAAAATGTTTTTTTTAATCACAATATAGCACAAGAAAAATTCACTCACTGTCCTTACAGGTCCCTGGAAACAAGGACTTGCAGAGTGAAAGAAAAAAAACACTCTCCCTACCTACAGTTTTCTGTCCCTAGAAAAAATGTTTTTTTTAATCACAATATAGCACAAGAAAAATTCACTCACTGTCCTTACAGGTCCCTGGAAACAAGGACTTGCAGAGTGAAAGAAAAAAAACACTCTCCCTACCTACAGTTTTCTGTCCCTAGAAAAAATGTTTTTTTTAATCACAATATAGCACAAGAAAAATTCACTCACTGTCCTTACAGGTCCCTGGAAACAAGGACTTGCAGAGTGAAAGAAAAAAAACACTCTCCCTACCTACAGTTTTCTGTCCCTAGAAAAAATGTTTTTTTTAATCACAATATAGCACAAGAAAAATTCACTCACTGTCCTTACAGGTTCCTGGAAACAAGGACTTGCAGAGTGAAAGAAAAAAAACACTCTCCCTACCTACAGTTTTCTGTCCCTAGAAAAAATGTTTTTTTTAATCACAATATAGCACAAGAAAAATTCACTCACTGTCCTTACAGGTCCCTGGAAACAAGGACTTGCAGAGTGAAAGAAAAAAAACACTCTCCCTACCTACAGTTTTCTGTCCCTAGAAAAAATGTTTTTTTTAATCACAATATAGCACAAGAAAAATTCACTCACTGTCCTTACAGGTCCCTGGAAACAAGGACTTGCAGAGTGAAAGAAAAAAAACACTCTCCCTACCTACAGTTTTCTGTCCCTAGAAAAAATGTTTTTTTTAATCACAATATAGCACAAGAAAAATTCACTCACTGTCCTTACAGGTCCCTGGAAACAAGGACTTGCAGAGTGAAAGAAAAAAAACACTCTCCCTACCTACAGTTTTCTGTCCCTAGAAAAAATGTTTTTTTTAATCACAATATAGCACAAGAAAAATTCACTCACTGTCCTTACAGGTCCCTGGAAACAAGGACTTGCAGAGTGAAAGAAAAAAAACACTCTCCCTACCTACAGTTTTCTGTCCCTAGAAAAAATGTTTTTTTTAATCACAATATAGCACAAGAAAAATTCACTCACTGTCCTTACAGGTTCCTGGAAACAAGGACTTGCAGAGTGAAAGAAAAAAAACACTCTCCCTACCTACAGTTTTCTGTCCCTAGAAAAAATGTTTTTTTTAATCACAATATAGCACAAGAAAAATTCACTCACTGTCCTTACAGGTCCCTGGAAACAAGGACTTGCAGAGTGAAAGAAAAAAAACACTCTCCCTACCTACAGTTTTCTGTCCCTAGAAAAAATGTTTTTTTTAATCACAATATAGCACAAGAAAAATTCACTCACTGTCCTTACAGGTCCCTGGAAACAAGGACTTGCAGAGTGAAAGAAAAAAAACACTCTCCCTACCTACAGTTTTCTGTCCCTAGAAAAAATGTTTTTTTTAATCACAATATAGCACAAGAAAAATTCACTCACTGTCCTTACAGGTCCCTGGAAACAAGGACTTGCAGAGTGAAAGAAAAAAAACACTCTCCCTACCTACAGTTTTCTGTCCCTAGAAAAAATGTTTTTTTTAATCACAATATAGCACAAGAAAAATTCACTCACTGTCCTTACAGGTCCCTGGAAACAAGGACTTGCAGAGTGAAAGAAAAAAAACACTCTCCCTACCTACAGTTTTCTGTCCCTAGAAAAAATGTTTTTTTTAATCACAATATAGCACAAGAAAAATTCACTCACTGTCCTTACAGGTTCCTGGAAACAAGGACTTGCAGAGTGAAAGAAAAAAAACACTCTCCCTACCTACAGTTTTCTGTCCCTAGAAAAAATGTTTTTTTTAATCACAATATAGCACAAGAAAAATTCACTCACTGTCCTTACAGGTCCCTGGAAACAAGGACTTGCAGAGTGAAAGAAAAAAAACACTCTCCCTACCTACAGTTTTCTGTCCCTAGAAAAAATGTTTTTTTTAATCACAATATAGCACAAGAAAAATTCACTCACTGTCCTTACAGGTCCCTGGAAACAAGGACTTGCAGAGTGAAAGAAAAAAAAACACTCTCCCTACCTACAGTTTTCTGTCCCTAGAAAAAATGTTTTTTTTAATCACAATATAGCACAAGAAAAATTCACTCACTGTCCTTACAGGTCCCTGGAAACAAGGACTTGCAGAGTGAAAGAAAAAAAACACTCTCCCTACCTACAGTTTTCTGTCCCTAGAAAAAATGTTTTTTTTAATCACAATATAGCACAAGAAAAATTCACTCACTGTCCTTACAGGTCCCTGGAAACAAGGACTTGCAGAGTGAAAGAAAAAAAACACTCTCCCTACCTACAGTTTTCTGTCCCTAGAAAAAATGTTTTTTTTAATCACAATATAGCACAAGAAAAATTCACTCACTGTCCTTACAGGTTCCTGGAAACAAGGACTTGCAGAGTGAAAGAAAAAAAACACTCTCCCTACCTACAGTTTTCTGTCCCTAGAAAAAATGTTTTTTTTAATCACAATATAGCACAAGAAAAATTCACTCACTGTCCTTACAGGTCCCTGGAAACAAGGACTTGCAGAGTGAAAGAAAAAAAACACTCTCCCTACCTACAGTTTTCTGTCCCTAGAAAAAATGTTTTTTTTAATCACAATATAGCACAAGAAAAATTCACTCACTGTCCTTACAGGTCCCTGGAAACAAGGACTTGCAGAGTGAAAGAAAAAAAACACTCTCCCTACCTACAGTTTTCTGTCCCTAGAAAAAATGTTTTTTTTAATCACAATATAGCACAAGAAAAATTCACTCACTGTCCTTACAGGTCCCTGGAAACAAGGACTTGCAGAGTGAAAGAAAAAAAACACTCTCCCTACCTACAGTTTTCTGTCCCTAGAAAAAATGTTTTTTTTAATCACAATATAGCACAAGAAAAATTCACTCACTGTCCTTACAGGTCCCTGGAAACAAGGACTTGCAGAGTGAAAGAAAAAAAACACTCTCCCTACCTACAGTTTTCTGTCCCTAGAAAAAATGTTTTTTTTAATCACAATATAGCACAAGAAAAATTCACTCACTGTCCTTACAGGTCCCTGGAAACAAGGACTTGCAGAGTGAAAGAAAAAAAACACTCTCCCTACCTACAGTTTTCTGTCCCTAGAAAAAATGTTTTTTTTAATCACAATATAGCACAAGAAAAATTCACTCACTGTCCTTACAGGTCCCTGGAAACAAGGACTTGCAGAGTGAAAGAAAAAAAACACTCTCCCTACCTACAGTTTTCTGTCCCTAGAAAAAATGTTTTTTTTAATCACAATATAGCACAAGAAAAATTCACTCACTGTCCTTACAGGTCCCTGGAAACAAGGACTTGCAGAGTGAAAGAAAAAAAACACTCTCCCTACCTACAGTTTTCTGTCCCTAGAAAAAATGTTTTTTTTAATCACAATATAGCACAAGAAAAATTCACTCACTGTCCTTACAGGTCCCTGGAAACAAGGACTTGCAGAGTGAAAGAAAAAAAACACTCTCCCTACCTACAGTTTTCTGTCCCTAGAAAAAATGTTTTTTTTAATCACAATATAGCACAAGAAAAATTCACTCACTGTCCTTACAGGTCCCTGGAAACAAGGACTTGCAGAGTGAAAGAAAAAAAACACTCTCCCTACCTACAGTTTTCTGTCCCTAGAAAAAATGTTTTTTTTAATCACAATATAGCACAAGGACAATTCACTCACTGTCCTTACAGGTCCCTGGAAACAAGGACTTGCAGAGTGAAATAAACTGACACTCTCCCTACCTACAGTTTTCTGTCCCTAGAATAAATGTTTTTTTAAGCACAATATAGCACAAGGACAATTCACTCACTGTCCTTCCAGGTCCCTGGAAACAAGGACTTGCAGAGTGAAAGAAAAAAAACACTCTCCCTACCTACAGTTTTCTGTCCCTAGAAAAAATGTTTTTTTTAATCACAATATAGCACAAGGACAATTCACTCACTGTCCTTCCAGGTCCCTGGAAACAAGGACTTGCAGAGTGAAAGAAACTGACACTCTCCCTACCTACAGTTTTCTGTCCCTAGAATAAATGTTTTTTTAAGCACAATATAGCACAAGGACAATTCACTCACTGTCCTTCCAGGTCCCTGGAAACAAGGACTTGCAGAGTGAAAGAAACTGACACTGTCCCTACCTACAGTTTTCTGTCCCTAGAATAAATGTTTTTTTTAAGCACACTATAGCACAAGCACAAAACACACTGACACTCTCCCTACCTATCCTTCTCTTTCCCTAAACTAAAGGAATCCAGGTTAAGCAAGAAAGAAATAACAGTCACTGTCCCTGCCTATGCTGCTCTATCCCTGCTCCGGAACACACTACACTAGGCCGCCGTGCTGGCGGCCTTTTATAGTGTGGGGCGTGTACTAAACACCCTCAGCAATAATTGGCCACAGGCATCCTGCCTGTGGCCAATCATTGCTCTCCTCGCTGCCGGCGCTGTGATTGGCCAAGCATGCGGGGTCACAGTGCATGCTTGGCCAATCACAGCGCCTGGATGACACTGCGATGGCGTAGTGCATTGTGGGCCGTTCGCGTCACTCGAATTTGGCGCGAACGGCCCAAATCGTTCGATCTTCGTCGAACGATCGAACAGCCGATGTTCGAGTCGAACGTATGTTCGACTCGAACACGAAGCTCATCCCTATTCTCCACCATCCACACTACACTCTCCAACAGCTCTCCTCCACCATCCACACTACACTCTCCGACAGCTCTCCTCCACCATCCACACTACACTCTCCGACAGCTCTCCTCCACCATCCACACTACACTCTCCGACAGCTATTCTCCACCATCCACACTACACTCTCCAACAGCTATTCTCCAGCATCCACACTACACTCTCCGACAGCTTTTCTCCACCATCCACACTACACTCTCCAACAGCTATTCTCCACCATCCACACTAAATTCTCCGACAGCTCTCCTCCACCATTCACACTACACTCTCCGACAGCTCTCCTCCACCATCCACACTACACTCTCGGACAGCCCTCCTCCACCATCCACACTACACTCTCCGACAGCTCTCCTCCACCATCCACACTACACTCTCCGACAGCTCTCCTCCACCATTCACACTACATTCTCCGACAGCTCTCCTCCACCATTCACACTACATTCTCCGACAGCTCTCCTCCACCATTCACACTACATTCTCCGACAGCTATTCTCCACCATCCACACTACACTCTCCGACAGCTATTCTCCAGCATCCACACTACACTCTCCGACAGCTATTCTCCACCATCCACACTACACTCTCCGACAGCTCTCCTCCACCATCCACACTAAATTCTCCGACAGCTCTCCTCCACCATTCACACTACACTCTCCGACAGCTCTCCTCCACCATCCACACTACACTCTCGGACAGCCCTCCTCCACCATCCACACTACACTCTCCGACAGCTCTCCTCCACCATCCACACTACACTCTCCGACAGCTCTCCTCCACCATTCACACTACATTCTCCGACAGCTCTCCTCCACCATTCACACTACATTCTCCGACAGCTCTCCTCCACCATCCACACTACACTCTCCGACAGCTATTCTCCACCATCCACACTACACTCTCTGACAGCTCTCCTCCACCATCCACACTACACTCTCTGACAGCTCTCCTCCACCATCCACACTACACTCTCCGACAGCTCTCCTCCACCATCCACACTACACTCTCCGACAGCTCTCCTCCACCATCCGCACTACACTCTCCGACAGCTCTCCTCCACCATCCGCACTACACTCTCCGACAGCTCTCCTCCACCATCCACACTACACTCTCCAACAGCTATTCTCCAGCATCCACACTACACTCTCCGACAGCTCTCCTCCACCATCCGCACTACACTCTCCAACAGCTATTCTCCACCATCCACACTAAATTCTCCGACAGCTCTCCTCCACCATTCACACTACACTCTCCGACAGCTCTCCTCCACCATCCACACTACACTCTCGGACAGCCCTCCTCCACCATCCACACTACACTCTCCGACAGCTCTCCTCCACCATCCACACTACACTCTCCGACAGCTCTCCTCCACCATTCACACTACATTCTCCGACAGCTCTCCTCCACCATTCACACTACATTCTCCGACAGCTCTCCTCCACCATTCACACTACATTCTCCGACAGCTATTCTCCACCATCCACACTACACTCTCCTACAGCTATTCTCCAGCATCCACACTACACTCTCCGACAGCTATTCTCCACCATCCACACTACACTCTCCGACAGCTCTCCTCCACCATCCACACTAAATTCTCCGACAGCTCTCCTCCACCATTCACACTACACTCTCCGACAGCTCTCCTCCACCATCCACACTACACTCTCGGACAGCCCTCCTCCACCATCCACACTACACTCTCTGACAGCTCTCCTCCACCATCCACACTACACTCTCCGACAGCTCTCCTCCACCATTCACACTACATTCTCCGACAACTCTCCTCCACCATTCACACTACATTCTCCGACAGCTCTCCTCCACCATCCACACTACACTCTCCGACAGCTATTCTCCACCATCCACACTACACTCTCTGACAGCTCTCCTCCACCATCCACACTACACTCTCTGACAGCTCTCCTCCACCATCCACACTACACTCTCCGACAGCTCTCCTCCACCATCCACACTACACTCTCCGACAGCTCTCCTCCACCATCCGCACTACACTCTCCGACAGCTCTCCTCCACCATCCGCACTACACTCTCCGACAGCTCTCCTCCACCATCCACACTACACTCTCCAACAGCTATTCTCCAGCATCCACACTACACTCTTCGACAGCTCTCCTCCACCATCCGCACTACACTCTCCAACAGCTATTCTCCACCATCCACACTAAATTCTCCGACAGCTCTCCTCCACCATTCACACTACACTCTCCGACAGCTCTCCTCCACCATCCACACTACACTCTCGGACAGCCCTCCTCCACCATCCACACTACACTCTCCGACAGCTCTCCTCCACCATCCACACTACACTCTCCGACAGCTCTCCTCCACCATTCACACTACATTCTCCGACAGCTCTCCTCCACCATTCACACTACATTCTCCGACAGCTCTCCTCCACCATTCACACTACATTCTCCGACAGCTATTCTCCACCATCCACACTACACTCTCCGACAGCTATTCTCCAGCATCCACACTACACTCTCCGACAGCTATTCTCGACCATCCACACTACACTCTCCGACAGCTCTCCTCCACCATCCACACTAAATTCTCCGACAGCTCTCCTCCACCATTCACACTACACTCTCCGACAGCTCTCCTCCACCATCCACACTACACTCTCGGACAGCCCTCCTCCACCATCCACACTACACTCTCCGACAGCTCTCCTCCACCATCCACACTACACTCTCCGACAGCTCTCCTCCACCATTCACACTACATTCTCCGACAGCTCTCCTCCACCATTCACACTACATTCTCCGACAGCTCTCCTCCACCATCCACACTACACTCTCCGACAGCTATTCTCCACCATCCACACTACACTCTCTGACAGCTCTCCTCCACCATCCACACTACACTCTCTGACAGCTCTCCTCCACCATCCACACTACACTCTCCGACAGCTCTCCTCCACCATCCACACTACACTCTCCGACAGCTCTCCTCCACCATCCGCACTACACTCTCCGACAGCTCTCCTCCACCATCCACACTACACTCTCCGACAGCTCTCCTCCACCATCCACACTACACTCTCCAACAGCTATTCTCCAGCATCCACACTACACTCTCCGACAGCTATTCTCCACCATCCACACTACACTCTCCAACAGCTATTCTCCACCATCCACACTAAATTCTCCGACAGCTCTCCTCCACCATTCACACTACACTCTCCGACAGCTCTCCTCCACCATCCACACTACACTCTCGGACAGCCCTCCTCCACCATCCACACTACACTCTCCGACAGCTCTCCTCCACCATCCACACTACACTCTCCGACAGCTCTCCTCCACCATTCACACTACATTCTCCGACAGCTCTCCTCCACCATTCACACTACATTCTCCGACAGCTATTCTCCACCATCCACACTACACTCTCCGACAGCTATTCTCCAGCATCCACACTACACTCTCCGACAGCTATTCTCCACCATCCACACTACACTCTCCGACAGCTCTCCTCCACCATCCACACTAAATTCTCCGACAGCTCTCCTCCACCATTCACACTACACTCTCCGACAGCTCTCCTCCACCATCCACACTACAATCTCGGACAGCCCTCCTCCACCATCCACACTACACTCTCCGACAGCTCTCCTCCACCATCCACACTACACTCTCCGACAGCTCTCCTCCACCATTCACACTACATTCTCCGACAGCTCTCCTCCACCATTCACACTACATTCTCCGACAGCTCTCCTCCACCATCCACACTACACTCTCCGACAGCTATTCTCCACCATCCACACTACACTCTCTGACAGCTCTCCTCCACCATCCACACTACACTCTCTGACAGCTCTCCTCCACCATCCACACTACACTCTCCGACAGCTCTCCTCCACCATCCGCACTACACTCTCCGACAGCTCTCCTCCACCATCCACACTACACTCTCCGACAGCTCTCCTCCACCATCCACACTACACTCTCCGACAGCTCTCCTCCACCATCCGCACTACACTCTCCGACAGCTCTCCTCCACCATCCGCACTACACTCTCCGACAGCTCTCCTCCACCATTCACACTACACTCTCCGACAGCTCTCCTCCACCATCCACACTACACTCTCCGACAGCTCTCCTCCACCATCCACACTACACTCTCCGACAGCTCTCCTCCACCATTCACACTACATTCTCCGACAGCTCTCCTCCACCATCCACACTACACTCTCCGACAGCTATTCTCCACCATCCACACTACACTCTCCGACAGCTATTCTCCACCATCCACAATACACTCTCTGACAGCTCTCCTCCACCATCCACACTACACTCTCCGACAGCTCTCCTCCACCATCCGCACTACACTCTCCGACAGCTCTCCTCCACCATCCACACTACACTCTCCGACAGCTCTCCTCCACCATCCACACTACACTCTCCGACAGCTCTCCTCCACCATCCACACTACACTCTCCGACAGCTCTCCTCCACCATCCGCACTACACTCTCCGACAGCTCTCCTCCACCATCCACACTACACTCTCTGACAGCTCTCCTCCACCATCCACACTACACTCTCCGACAGCTCTCCTCCACCATCCACACTACACTCTCCGACAGCTCTCCTCCACCATCCGCACTACACTCTCCGACAGCTCTCCTCCACCATCCACACTACACTCTCCGACAGCTATTCTCCACCATCCACACTACACTCTCTGACAGCTATTCTCCACCATCCACACTAAATTCTCCGACAGCTCTCCTCCACCATTCACACTACGTTCTCCGACAGCTCTCCTCCACCATTCACACTACATTCTCCGACAGCTCTCCTCCACCATCCACACTACACTCTCTGACAGCTATTCTCCACCATCCACACTACACTCTCCGACAGCTATTCTCCACCATCCACACTACACTCTCTGACAGCTCTCCTCCACCATCCACACTACACTCTCTGACAGCTCTCCTCCACCATCCACACTACACTCTCCGACAGCTCTCCTCCACCATCCACACTACACTCTCCGACAGCTCTCCTCCACCATCCACACTACACTCTCCGACAGCTCTCCTCCACCATCCGCACTACACTCTCCGACAGCTCTCCTCCACCATCCGCACTACACTCTCCGACAGCTCTCCTCCACCATTCACACTACACTCTCCGACAGCTCTCCTCCACCATCCACACTACACTCTCCGACAGCTCTCCTCCACCATCCACACTACACTCTCCGACAGCTCTCCTCCACCATTCACACTACATTCTCCGACAGCTCTCCTCCACCATCCACACTACACTCTCCGACAGCTATTCTCCACCATCCACACTACACTCTCCGACAGCTATTCTCCACCATCCACAATACACTCTCTGACAGCTCTCCTCCACCATCCACACTACACTCTCCGACAGCTCTCCTCCACCATCCGCACTACACTCTCCGACAGCTCACCTCCACCATCCACACTACACTCTCCGACAGCTCTCCTCCACCATCCACACTACACTCTCCGACAGCTCTCCTCCACCATCCACACTACACTCTCCGACAGCTCTCCTCCACCATCCGCACTACACTCTCCGACAGCTCTCCTCCACCATCCACACTACACTCTCTGACAGCTCTCCTCCACCATCCACACTACACTCTCCGACAGCTCTCCTCCACCATCCACACTACACTCTCCGACAGCTCTCCTCCACCATCCGCACTACACTCTCCGACAGCTCTCCTCCACCATCCACACTACACTCTCCGACAGCTATTCTCCACCATCCACACTACACTCTCTGACAGCTATTCTCCACCATCCACACTAAATTCTCCGACAGCTCTCCTCCACCATTCACACTACGTTCTCCGACAGCTCTCCTCCACCATTCACACTACATTCTCCGACAGCTCTCCTCCACCATCCACACTACACTCTCTGACAGCTATTCTCCACCATCCACACTACACTCTCCGACAGCTATTCTCCACCATCCACACTACACTCTCTGACAGCTCTCCTCCACCATCCACACTACACTCTCTGACAGCTCTCCTCCACCATCCACACTACACTCTCCGACAGCTCTCCTCCACCATCCGCACTACACTCTCCGACAGCTCTCCTCCACCATCCGCACTACACTCTCCGACAGCTCTCCTCCACCATCCGCACTACACTCTCCGACAGCTCTCCTCCACCATCCACACTACACTCTCCGACAGCTCTCCTCCACCATCCGCACTACACTCTCCGACAGCTCTCCTCCACCATCCGCACTACACTCTCCGACAGCTCTCCTCCACCATTCACACTACACTCTCCGACAGCTCTCCTCCACCATCCACACTACACTCTCCGACAGCTCTCCTCCACCATCCACACTACACTCTCCGACAGCTCTCCTCCACCATTCACACTACATTCTCCGACAGCTATTCTCCACCATCCACACTACACTCTCCGACAGCTCTCCTCCACCATCCACACTACACTCTCCGACAGCTCTCCTCCACCATCCACACTACACTCTCCGACAGCTATTCTCCACCATCCACACTACACTCTCCGACAGCTATTCTCCACCATCCACACTACACTCTCCGACAGCTATTCTCCACCATCCACAATACACTCTCTGACAGCTCTCCTCCACCATTCACAATACATTCTCCGACAGCTCTCCTCCACCATTCACACTACATTCTCCGACAGCTCTCCTCCACCATCCACACTACACTCTCCGACAGCTATTCTCCACCATCCACACTACACTCTCCGACAGCTATTCTCCACCATCCACACTACACTCTCCGACAGCTATTCTCCACCATCCACACTACACTCTCCGACAGCTATTCTCCACCATCCACACTACAGTCTCTGACAGCTCTCCTCCACCATCCACACTACACTCTCCGACAGCTCTCCTCCACCATCCACACTACATTCTTCGACAGCTCTCCTCCACCATTCACACTACATTCTCCGACAGCTATTCTCCACCATCCACACTACACTCTCCAACAGCTATTCTCCACCATCCACACTACACTCTCCGACAGCTATTCTCCACCATCCACACTACACTCTCCGACAGCTCTCCTCCACCATCCACACTAAATTCTCCGACAGCTCTCCTCCACCATTCACACTACACTCTCCGACAGCTCTCCTCCACCATCCACACTACACTCTCGGACAGCCCTCCTCCACCATCCACACTACACTCTCCGACAGCTCTCCTCCACCATCCACACTACACTCTCCGACAGCTCTCCTCCACCATTCACACTACATTCTCCGACAGCTCTCCTCCACCATTCACACTACATTCTCCGACAGCTCTCCTCCACCATCCACACTACACTCTCCGACAGCTATTCTCCACCATCCACACTACACTCTCTGACAGCTCTCCTCCACCATCCACACTACACTCTCTGACAGCTCTCCTCCACCATCCACACTACACTCTCCGACAGCTCTCCTCCACCATCCGCACTACACTCTCCGACAGCTCTCCTCCACCATCCACACTACACTCTCCGACAGCTCTCCTCCACCATCCACACTACACTCTCCGACAGCTCTCCTCCACCATCCGCACTACACTCTCCGACAGCTCTCCTCCACCATCCGCACTACACTCTCCGACAGCTCTCCTCCACCATTCACACTACACTCTCCGACAGCTCTCCTCCACCATCCACACTACACTCTCCGACAGCTCTCCTCCACCATCCACACTACACTCTCCGACAGCTCTCCTCCACCATTCACACTACATTCTCTGACAGCTCTCCTCCACCATCCACACTACACTCTCCGACAGCTATTCTCCACCATCCACACTACACTCTCCGACAGCTATTCTCCACCATCCACAATACACTCTCTGACAGCTCTCCTCCACCATCCACACTACACTCTCCGACAGCTCTCCTCCACCATCCACACTACACTCTCCGACAGCTATTCTCCACCATCCACACTACACTCTCCGACAGCTGTTCTCCACCATCCACACTACACTCTCCGACAGCTATTCTCCACCATCCACAATACACTCTCTGACAGCTCTCCTCCACCATTCACAATACATTCTCCGACAGCTCTCCTCCACCATTCACACTACATTCTCCGACAGCTCTCCTCCACCATCCACACTACACTCTCCGACAGCTATTCTCCACCATCCACACTACACTCTCCGACAGCTATTCTCCACCATCCACACTACACTCTCCGACAGCTATTCTCCACCATCCACACTACACTCTCCGACAGCTATTCTCCACCATCCACACTACAGTCTCTGACAGCTCTCCTCCACCATCCACACTACACTCTCCGACAGCTCTCCTCCACCATCCACACTACATTCTTCGACAGCTCTCCTCCACCATTCACACTACATTCTCCGACAGCTATTCTCCACCATCCACACTACACTCTCCAACAGCTATTCTCCACCATCCACACTACACTCTCCGACAGCTATTCTCCACCATCCACACTACACTCTCCGACAGCTCTCCTCCACCATCCACACTAAATTCTCCGACAGCTCTCCTCCACCATCCACACTACAATCTCGGACAGCCCTCCTCCACCATCCACACTACACTCTCCGACAGCTCTCCTCCACCATCCACACTACACTCTCCGACAGCTCTCCTCCACCATCCACACTACACTCTCCGACAGCTCTCCTCCACCATCCACACTACACTCTCTGACAGCTATTCTCCACCATCCACACTACACTCTCCGACAGCTATTCTCCACCATCCACACTACACTCTCTGACAGCTCTCCTCCACCATCCACACTACACTCTCTGACAGCTCTCCTCCACCATCCACACTACACTCTCCGACAGCTCTCCTCCACCATCCGCACTACACTCTCCGACAGCTCTCCTCCACCATCCGCACTACACTCTCCGACAGCTCTCCTCCACCATCCGCACTACACTCTCCGACAGCTCTCCTCCACCATCCACACTACACTCTCCGACAGCTCTCCTCCACCATCCGCACTACACTCTCCGACAGCTCTCCTCCACCATCCGCACTACACTCTCCGACAGCTCTCCTCCACCATTCACACTACACTCTCCGACAGCTCTCCTCCACCATCCACACTACACTCTCCGACAGCTCTCCTCCACCATCCACACTACACTCTCCGACAGCTCTCCTCCACCATTCACACTACATTCTCCGACAGCTATTCTCCACCATCCACACTACACTCTCCGACAGCTCTCCTCCACCATCCACACTACACTCTCCGACAGCTCTCCTCCACCATCCACACTACACTCTCCGACAGCTATTCTCCACCATCCACACTACACTCTCCGACAGCTATTCTCCACCATCCACACTACACTCTCCGACAGCTATTCTCCACCATCCACAATACACTCTCTGACAGCTCTCCTCCACCATTCACAATACATTCTCCGACAGCTCTCCTCCACCATTCACACTACATTCTCCGACAGCTCTCCTCCACCATCCACACTACACTCTCCGACAGCTATTCTCCACCATCCACACTACACTCTCCGACAGCTATTCTCCACCATCCACACTACACTCTCCGACAGCTATTCTCCACCATCCACACTACACTCTCCGACAGCTATTCTCCACCATCCACACTACAGTCTCTGACAGCTCTCCTCCACCATCCACACTACACTCTCCGACAGCTCTCCTCCACCATCCACACTACATTCTTCGACAGCTCTCCTCCACCATTCACACTACATTCTCCGACAGCTATTCTCCACCATCCACACTACACTCTCCAACAGCTATTCTCCACCATCCACACTACACTCTCCGACAGCTATTCTCCACCATCCACACTACACTCTCCGACAGCTCTCCTCCACCATCCACACTAAATTCTCCGACAGCTCTCCTCCACCATTCACACTACACTCTCCGACAGCTCTCCTCCACCATCCACACTACACTCTCGGACAGCCCTCCTCCACCATCCACACTACACTCTCCGACAGCTCTCCTCCACCATCCACACTACACTCTCCGACAGCTCTCCTCCACCATTCACACTACATTCTCCGACAGCTCTCCTCCACCATTCACACTACATTCTCCGACAGCTCTCCTCCACCATCCACACTACACTCTCCGACAGCTATTCTCCACCATCCACACTACACTCTCTGACAGCTCTCCTCCACCATCCACACTACACTCTCTGACAGCTCTCCTCCACCATCCACACTACACTCTCCGACAGCTCTCCTCCACCATCCGCACTACACTCTCCGACAGCTCTCCTCCACCATCCACACTACACTCTCCGACAGCTCTCCTCCACCATCCACACTACACTCTCCGACAGCTCTCCTCCACCATCCGCACTACACTCTCCGACAGCTCTCCTCCACCATCCGCACTACACTCTCCGACAGCTCTCCTCCACCATTCACACTACACTCTCCGACAGCTCTCCTCCACCATCCACACTACACTCTCCGACAGCTCTCCTCCACCATCCACACTACACTCTCCGACAGCTCTCCTCCACCATTCACACTACATTCTCTGACAGCTCTCCTCCACCATCCACACTACACTCTCCGACAGCTATTCTCCACCATCCACACTACACTCTCCGACAGCTATTCTCCACCATCCACAATACACTCTCTGACAGCTCTCCTCCACCATCCACACTACACTCTCCGACAGCTCTCCTCCACCATCCACACTACACTCTCCGACAGCTATTCTCCACCATCCACACTACACTCTCCGACAGCTATTCTCCACCATCCACACTACACTCTCCGACAGCTATTCTCCACCATCCACAATACACTCTCTGACAGCTCTCCTCCACCATTCACAATACATTCTCCGACAGCTCTCCTCCACCATTCACACTACATTCTCCGACAGCTCTCCTCCACCATCCACACTACACTCTCCGACAGCTATTCTCCACCATCCACACTACACTCTCCGACAGCTATTCTCCACCATCCACACTACACTCTCCGACAGCTATTCTCCACCATCCACACTACACTCTCCGACAGCTATTCTCCACCATCCACACTACAGTCTCTGACAGCTCTCCTCCACCATCCACACTACACTCTCCGACAGCTCTCCTCCACCATCCACACTACATTCTTCGACAGCTCTCCTCCACCATTCACACTACATTCTCCGACAGCTATTCTCCACCATCCACACTACACTCTCCAACAGCTATTCTCCACCATCCACACTACACTCTCCGACAGCTATTCTCCACCATCCACACTACACTCTCCGACAGCTCTCCTCCACCATCCACACTAAATTCTCCGACAGCTCTCCTCCACCATTCACACTACACTCTCCGACAGCTCTCCTCCACCATCCACACTACACTCTCCGACAGCCCTCCTCCACCATCCACACTACACTCTCCGACAGCTCTCCTCCACCATCCACACTACACTCTCCGACAGCTCTCCTCCACCATTCACACTACATTCTCCGACAGCTCTCCTCCACCATTCACACTACATTCTCCGTCAGCTCTCCTCCACCATCCACACTACACTCTCCGACAGCTATTCTCCACCATCCACACTACACTCTCTGACAGCTCTCCTCCACCATCCACACTACACTCTCTGACAGCTCTCCTCCACCATCCACACTACACTCTCCGACAGCTCTCCTCCACCATCCGCACTACACTCTCCGACAGCTCTCCTCCACCATCCGCACTACACTCTCCGACAGCTCTCCTCCACCATCCACACTACACTCTCCGACAGCTCTCCTCCACCATCCACACTACACTCTCCGACAGCTCTCCTCCACCATCCGCACTACACTCTCCGACAGCTCTCCTCCACCATCCGCACTACACTCTCCGACAGCTCTCCTCCACCATTCACACTACACTCTCCGACAGCTCTCCTCCACCATCCACACTACACTCTCCGACAGCTCTCCTCCACCATCCACACTACACTCTCCAACAGCTCTCCTCCACCATTCACACTACATTCTCCGACAGCTCTCCTCCACCATCCACACTACACTCTCCGACAGCTATTCTCCACCATCCACACTACACTCTCCGACAGCTATTCTCCACCATCCACAATACACTCTCTGACAGCTCTCCTCCACCATCCACACTACACTCTCCGACAGCTCTCCTCCACCATCCACACTACACTCTCCGATAGCTATTCTTCACCATCCACACTACACTCTCCGACAGCTCTCCTCCACCATCCACACTACACTCTCCGACAGCTCTCCTCCACCATCCACACTACACTCTCCGACAGCTCTCCTCCACCATCCACACTACACTCTCCGACAGCTATTCTCCACCATCCACACTACACTCTCTGACAGCTCTCCTCCACCATCCACACTACACTCTCCGACAGCTATTCTCCACCATCCACACTACACTCTCTGGCAGCTATTCTCCACCATCCACACTACACTCTCTGACAGCTCTCCTCCACCAACCATACTACACTCTCCGACAGCTCTCCTCCACCATGCACACTACACTCTCCGACAGCTGTTCGCCACCATCCACACTACACTCTCCGACAGCTCTCCTCCACCATCCACACTACACTCTTCGACAGCTCTCCTCCACCATTCACACTACACTTTCCGACAGCTCTCCTCCACCATCCACACTACACTCTCCGACAGCTCTCCTCCACCATCCACACTACACTCTCCGACAGCTCTCCTCCACCATCCACACTACACTCTCCGACAGCTATTCTCCACCATCCACACTACACTCTCCGACAGCTCTCCTCCACCATCCACACTACACTCTCCGACAGCTCTCCTCCACCATCCACACTACACTCTCCGACAGCTCTCCTCCACCATCCACAGTACACTCTCCGACAGCTCTCCTCCACCATCCACACTACACTCTCCGACAGCTATTCTCCACCATCCACACTACACTCTCTGGCAGCTATTCTCCACCATCCACACTACACTCTCTGACAGCTCTCCTCCACCATCCACACTACACTCTCCGACAGCTATTCTCCACCATCCACACTACACTCTCCGACAGCTATTCTCACCCATCCACACTACACTCTTCGACAGCTCTCCTCCACCATTCACACTACACTTTCCGACAGCTCTCCTCCACCATCCACACTACACTCTCCGACAGCTCTCCTCCACCATCCACACTACACTCTCCGACAGCTCTCCTCCACCATCCACACTACACTCTCCGACAGCTCTCCTCCACCATCCACACTACACTCTCCGACAGCTCTTCTCCACCATCCACTCTCCATTCTGTGACAGTTCTTCTCCAATATTTATAACCTAAAACCATTCTTCAGCCTTGAAATTAAGGTACCTTATAACTCATATTGTACCGGAAGCGCACTCCATATTTTGCCCCAGCATGGAGACCAGTGACTGGCTATCACAATGATCAGTCACACTATAGCCTGCCGCTGTACTCTTTCCCCTCTTGAATGAAGGAAAAAATACATTGTATTGAAAGAGGAGAAGAGTAGAAAACAAAATTAAAAAAATAAAAAGGTAATGAAATATAGAAGTCAAAATTCTCCAAATGTGTACCTAACTACCCTCCTGAAAGTTTTCGGGGTTGTGGTGAATAGGGTACACGCTCTAACATAGTGCCGTGTTGTTGGGCAAAAATTTCGCTGTTCGCACTGTTGAATCATTGCTCTCTTGACTTCACAAAAACCCAGCTGAAAACTCTCCCTACAGGTCATGGTGGCCTCCAAGCAAACTATTGTAAAGGCCTGAAGGCCCTGACATTATGGAGATGGAAAACCAGGTTACAAAGGCCACGATTCACAGTAAGATTGAGGTGAGTCTACTGGACTCAGTCCCTAAAAATTTGAAAGTTTGGCAACCATGGGTGGATAATTTTTTACCACCAGGTTTTGGCTCTGATTTTCTGGTTTCTCATAGGCGTACTGGGTGCAGCCCCAACCCAGTACCTACCTTCATCCTGCATGTTTCTCTTTACTCTCTGGTGAATGTTACTTGGTTTATTGAGCCTATTAAGTGCTTCAGGTTCCCCTGGATTAACTGTTTTAATGTTCTACCTGCTTTTCTATGAACAAGAAAAAATAAAATAGCTAGATCAGGCCTTGATCTATGTTAGTGTCAGGGTCAAAGTCAGAGTTGGGGGTCAAAAAGGTGGTCAGCTCTCCCGATGTCATCAGAGGTCAGCTCTCCCGATGTCATCAGAAGTCAGCTCTCCCGATGTCATCAGAGGTCAGCTCTCCCAGTGTCATCAGAGGTCAGCTCTCCCAGTGTCATCAGAGGTCAGCTCTCCCGATGTCATCAGAGGTCAGCTCTCCCGGTGTCATCAGAGGTCAGCTCTCCCAGTGTCATCAGAGGTCAGCTCTCCGATGTCATCAGAGGTCAGCTCTCCTGATGTCATCAGAGGTCAGCTCTCCCGATGTCATCAGAGGTCAGCTCTCCCGATGTCATCAGAGGTCAGCTCTCCCGATGTCATCAGAGGTCAGCTCTCCCAATGTCATCAGAGGTCAGCTCTCCCAATGTCATCAGAGATCAGCTCTCTCAATGTTATCAGAGGTAGGCTCTCCCGAAGTTTGCAGTGCTCAGCTCTCCTGCCGCCATTAGTGATTGGCTCTACTGGCTTCATCAGAGATCAGCTCTCCTGCCACCATCAGAGATTGGCTCGCCTGGCTTCATTAGTGATCACCTCCCTTTGCCTCCTCAAAGGTCTGCTCTCCCGATGTCATCAGAGGTCAGCTCTCCCGATGTCATCAGAGGTCAGCTCTCCCGATGTCATCAGAGGTCAGCTCTCCCGATGTCATCAGAGGTCAGCTCTCCCGATGTCATCAGAGATCAGCTCTCCCGATGTCATCAGAGGTCAGCTCTCCCGATGTCATCAGAGGTCAGCTCTCCCGGTGTCATTAGAGATTAGCTCTCCCGATGTCATCAGAGGTCAGCTCTCCCGATGTCATCAGAGGTCAGCTCTCCCGATGTCATCAGAGATCAGCTCTCCTGCCGCCATCAGCGATTGGCTCTACTGGCTTCATCAGAGATCAGCTCTCCTGGCTTCATCAGAGATCAGCACTCCTGTCGCCATCAGCGATTGGCTCTTCTGGCTTCATCAGAGATCAGCTCTCCTGCCGCCATCAGAGATCAGCTCTCCTTGCCTCATCAGAGGTCAGCTCTTTTCCGATGTCATCAGAGGTCAGCTCTCCCGATGTCATCAGAGGTCAGCTCTCCCGATGTCATCAGAGATCAGCTCTCCTGCTGCCATCAGCGATTGGCTCTACTGGCTTCATCAGAGATAAGCTCTCCTGCCGCCATCAGAGATCAACTCTCCTTGCCTCATCAGAGGTTAGCTCTTTTCCGATGTCATCAGAGGTCAGCTCTCCCAATGTCATCAGAGGTCAGTTCTCCTGATGTCATCAGAGGTCAGCTCACCCAATGTCATCAGAGATCAGCTCTCCTGCCGCCATCAGCGGTTGGCTCTACTGGCTCCATCAGAGATAAGCTCTCCTGCCGCCATCAGAGATCAACTCTCCTTGCCTCATCAGAGGTCAGCTCTTTTCCGATGTCATCAGAGGTCAGCTCTCCCAATATCATCAGAGGTCAGCTTTCCCCATGCCACCAGCGATTGGATCTCCCAGTGCAATCAAAGGAACTGCGATGTCCATGTCATGACTATCCTCTGCACTCTGCTTATCAAGAGATTTTGATAAAGTGCAGAGACAGCCATCATATGGACTTTGGGGCCCCAATGATTATAAATGAAGAGCCAATCTACTTGTGCAAACAGTCAGCAAAGTGCAGGACACAGCCAGAGAGATTTAGACCCAGCAAAACCCTCCACACCTTAGCCCCCCAAGGCCGTTGCCTCTTCTGCCTCTGGGTCAGCCCAGCCCTATCAGTGGCATCTTGTCACAACCTGACACACAGGTTATCACCAGAACACTGAGAAAAAACATGAATAAAGCCTAGACAGAGTTTCTAACCCCTCCCTACGCCATCCAAAACCTAGAAAGCCGATTTTGGCTGTAAGCCGAGACCTGAACTTTGCAGCTAATGAAATGTCATTACACTGACCTCCACCCCAGCCTAGGGGCCCTATGTGCCCTGAGCTTTTCTATAAAGATATATATAGACACATAGACCGGAGAGAGTGTACCGGAACATAGAGGACAGGAAGACTGGCGCCCTTCGCTGGACTGCAGGGCCCATGACTCAGGGTTGGGGTATAACTAGAAATAGTGTTTTGGTTGTGTTGGCTCTGTTGATGTTTGGGAAAGGTTATGGCTAATAATTTGGCTTCATTGGAAGCTTTCAGTTGGGTTCCCATCTTTCTGTATATTTTTCACTTTATTGGCTGCGTTTTGTTTTCACTCCCCGTATAATAATAGACAATTAACCTGTAGATTTCTCTCAGTCCACAGGACAAAAGGGGTTCAGTGTTATTACTGGTGTTCCCCAAGGTTGTGTTATTAATGGTGTACCCCAAGGTTGTGTTATTGATGGTGTACCCCAAGGTTGTGTTATTAATGGTGTACCCCAAGGTTGTGTTATTAATGGTTGTAACGGGTGGGCCCGTGGAACCCAGAAGTTCTTAGAAAGTGTGAGCCAGGAAATAATGGACATTGAGAATATGTATTGGATTGCTTTAAAATGGGTCTGTAATATTATTCCACAATATTTCCCAGGATATCTGTAAATAACTATCTTTGTTGATCCTGAACTCAACAGGTTAATTGAAAAGGGCTGATGTGTTCTAAAGATCCTTTCATTGTGAATAGAGATAATTAACTCTGTACTTGTGTGTATATAAAGGTCAGGCCTAGTCATTTAAACTGAAAAGGGATTAGCTAACGAACCCACCTATTGTCTCTTAAGAGATGTCAAAATAATGTGTATTGTAGGAGACCGTAATGCTAGCCTAAAGGTCATGTGTCTGAGTCATCAGCTGTAGTTAATTAGCTCATGTAAATTAGGTCTGGTCAGAAGTGCTTTGTGAGAGGAAAGAAAAGAAACTCCTCTCTGTGTGTATAAAACTTGCAGTGTTTCAATAAAAAGTGTCAGTCGAGTTGGAAAGATACAGAGCGTTTGTCTCATATGTTTGGAAGGATTAATCCTATGGGAAGCGGTCGCCTGACTGTGGAGGATCGGCAGTGGATGTGTGTCCAGAGAGGGAATATCCTAAACGGCGTTAACCCTTTTCATACTTGGGGTGCCGTTACAATGGTGTACCCCAAGGTTGTGTTATTAATGGTTGTGCTATTAATGGTGTACCCCAAGGTTGTGTTATTTTTATTTTATTGGGTTTAATCAAGTAACTTTTATTGGAAAAGTATAAGGCATTACAATGCACAGACAGGCAGTCATTTGGCATTCAATAACAAGAGTTATGCCGCGTACACACGATGGGACCTTTGTCCGACCAAGCTTACATCGGAATTCTGATGGAATTCCATCAGAGAAAAATAAAACAGGTTCTATATTTAAACTCCGATGGAATTCATTGGGATTATCTCCGATGGGGCACACACACGGTAGGAATTTCTGAAGGGAAAAAGTCCGTCTGACTTTTTCCATCGGAAATTCCTATCGTGTGTACAAGGCATTACTACATGTCAATGTATGTCATTTCCACACCAACGGCATAGCTGTCTGTAGATAGATTAGTTATTATATCCAACAGATAACACCTCATACTTGTAGTACAAAAAATATATATATATGTATTTTTTTATTTTTTATTTTTTTTAACCACTTGAGGCCCGGGCCAATTCTGGCACTTCTCTCCTACATGTAAAAATCATCATTTTTTTGCTAGAAAATAACATAGAACCCCCAAACATTATGTATGTTTTTTTTTAGCAGAGACCCTAAAGAAAACAATGGCGGTCGTTGCAACTTTCTATCTCGCACGGTATTTGCGCATCAATTTTTCAAATACTTTTTTTTGGGGAAAAAAACAGTTTCATGCTTTAAAAAAAGAAAATAATGAAAGTTACCCCAATTTTTTTATATAATGTAAAAGATGAAGTTACGCCGAGTAAAAAGATACCTAACATGTCACGCTTAAAGATTGCATACGCTCGTGGAATGGCGCCAAACTTTGGTACTTAAAAATCCTCATAGACAACGCTTTAATTTTTTTTTACTGGTTACATGTTTTGAGTTACAGAGGAGGTCTAGGGCTAGAAATATTGCTCTCGCTCTAACGTTCGCGGCGATAGCTCACATGCGTGGTTTGAACACCATTTTCATATGTGGGAGGGACTTACGTATGCGTTCGCTTCTGTATGCGAGCACACGGGGACAGGGGCACTTTAAATATTTATTTATTTTTTTGTTAATTTTACTTTTCTTTTTTTAGTTTGACACTTTAAAAAAAAAAAAATGTTTAATCACTTCTATTCGTATTACAAGGAATGTAAATATCCCTTGTAATAGGAATATGGCATGACAGGTCCTCTTTACAGTGAGATATGAAGTCAATAAGTCCCCAAATCTCACCTCTAGGCTGGGAAGCCTGAAATAAGAAAAAAATAAATAAAACGATCCTGGCTTCCCAGCTGAGGCGGGGCCATTTGTTTGAATGCAGAGGCCGGCGTGACGTCCTAACATCGCGCCCGGCCTCTGAACGATCATTGAGACTCTGGCGACCATCTGGTCCGCCGGAAATCTCTATGGTAAACATCCGCATTGGTGAGTCGGTAGAATAAGATTTTTTAAATGAAATCCGGGGACATTTTTTTTTTTACTAGTAATGGTGGCAATCAGTGCCTCTCTGCCCATCGCCGCCGTGGGGAAGTGGGGAGCGGAGGAAGATCACTCCGCCAGGGAAGGCAAGGAGATAAGCAGGCAGGCGGCTGGCCGGGACTTGAGCCAAGGCAGAAGAACATGAGAGCGGAGCTGAATGGGCATGCGCCCGAAACTCAAGAAATATTCCCTCCGCTCCGACCAGCACATGATCATCAGAAAGGGGCACAGATAATGGAAAAAATACACCCCCTAAGCTAGTAAGAGCTGCAGAGCGGGGGTGTAATTCAGATTTTGTTTTTAATTCTGCACTGACTGTCCTTGAAATTGCCCCAGCCCCTGTTCAAATCCAATCAAGGGACAAAACCAGGGACAGACTTGGTCCGGGGACAGTGTCCTCAATCCGGGGACTGTCCCCAGAAACCGGGGATGTCTGGTCACCCTACAGTAGAAGCACCGGAGGGCAGCGGGAGGGGGAGATGTCCCCTCTCGCCGCCCGTAAGAACGATCAAGCGGTGGAACAGCCGCTTTGATCAATCTTATGGTGTAGGGAATCTCCTGCTAAAAAAGGCCGATATCTGAATTATGCCTGTAGCTGCACCCATCATTCAGATATCCCCCCACAAAGTCAAGGACGCCCTATTACGTACCTTGGGCGGGAAGTGGAAAACAGTTACACAACAAACAACTGAGCAGCCTAGAATACTATACTGGACAGCCTTCCAATAGACACACCCCTAAACCTTGTGGACGGCCTTTCCAGAAGAGTTGAAGCTGTTATAGCTGCAAAGGGCGGGGCCAACTCAATATTGAACCCTACAGACTAAGACTGGGATGCCATTAAAATTCATGTGCATGTAAAGGCAGGCGTCCCAATACTTTTGACAGTATAGTGTAACCATGTCTGTAACAATCTATAAAGAACAAGTTGTGGAGGTGCTAAATGTTTGGATCCACCATGTGCTTGTTGGAGATTGTGCTGAGAGCCAGTACCTCACTTTTTCTAGCTAGGTATAAAAGCCGAATAAGAGCAGGAGGGGGGGGGGGGGATATAACTCATCTCATTAGGACTTCCCAGCAAGCACCTCAGTGGATCCACTGCTAGTTGAACTTGATAAACTTGGTTAATGATGGACACTATTCCAAGATACTACTCCTACGATTCCAATATCTCACTCATTTAGGACATTTCCATAGCATATGGATAATATCCCCAGAATGAATCCAACATTTAGGGCAGATGGGGGGTTCTCACCTACCCTACTCATGAAGCTGAACTGGAGTCCAATACAGTGGAACCTCGGATTGCGAGTGACGCGGTTAACGAGCGTTTCGCAATACGAGCGCTGTATTTTGAAAAATCCTAACTCAGTTTGTGAGTGTTGTCTCGAAAAACGAGCAGGATTCAGGCCGAGGTGGTTGGGGGGGGTGGGCGCCGGAGCCGATCGTAGCTGTTCGGCACCGTTCGGAGCTGTTCGGAAAGACTCGGAAATAGTCTGTTCCTGAGCCTTTCCGAGGTTTGCCGAGGTCAGCCGAGCTGTCCTCGGGCCTTTCCGGCTGTTTCCGAGGCTCTCCGGCGCCCCCCCCCCTGTACCCCTGGCCACATGCGATATTGCATGCCATTGAAGTCAATGCGGAACAAATTATTTTCGTTTCCATTGACTTCAATGGGGAAACTCACTTTGATATGCGAGTGCTTTGGATTATGAGCATTCTCCTGGAACGGATTATCCTCGTAATCCGAGGTTCCACTGTATGTGTGATGTAGGATAAACCGATGGGATCATTTTTGAGCTGTTGACAACGACACCAGAGGACCAGCCTCAAGTATTTGTTCCAATTTTTCCCCATCTATAGGCCCAAAATATCTCTCCCTTTTCCCTCGATAGGGCAAAAGGTCAGGTGTCTGAATGTAGGTCAGTAGATGTGCATAAATCCCAGATATAATACCCTTTTTTTCTGGATCAGTAAAAATGGACTCAAGAAAAGAAGAATCCGTCAAGCGCATGGAGGAGTATCTGCTTTGACTACCAACAGCGTGACGCAGCTGTAAATACTGATAATGGTAATTCCTTAGCAATGGAAATTCTACCAACAACTGATCATGTGATTTCAGCCCGGAATCGTCAAACAGTTGGGACATGTAATTGACTCCGGCATTCAGACACACAGAGTGTTCTCTAAGTTTAGTCAGTTCCGTGTAAAATCGGTTACCCCAAATAGGCGTTCTGCAAAGGAACCCCGTTAATCCCAATCTATACTTAGTGTTTCTCCATAGCTTCATCAGTAGCTGCACAGTGGGACAATGGGAGGGGCCCGGGGGTAGTAGGAAAACCCATTCCAATGTGAGACAGAGCTGAGTATTCTGTAGATGGGCAGGTCAACAAGTCTCTGGAAGAGTCTTCCATAGTGTAAGTCCCAGCCTGTAAAGTGCTGTAATTGTGCAGCAAAAAGGTATGTTTGTAGGTGTGGGACAGCCAGACCACCTTGATCCTTGATCCTTAAGGTTCAATGTTATTGGTAGTGTACCCCAAGGTTCAGTGTTATTGGTAGTGTACCCCAAGCTTCAGTGTTATTGGTGGTGTACCCCAAGGTTCAGTGTTATTAGTGGTGTACCCCAAGGTTCAGTGTTATTAGTGGTGTACCCCAAGGTCCGGTGTTATTAGTGGTGTACCCCAAGGTCCGGTGTTATTAGTGGTGTACCCCAAGGTTCAGTTGTTATTAGTGGTGTACCCCAAGGTTCAGTGTTATTAGTGGTGTACCCCAAGGTCCGGTGTTATTAGTGGTGTACCCCAAGGTTCAGTTGTTATTAGTGGTGTACCCCAAGGTTCAGTGTTATTAGTGGTGTACCCCAAGGTTCAGTGTTATTAGTGGGGTACCCCAAGGTTCAGTGTTATTAGTGTTGTACCCTAAGGTTCAGTGTTATTAGTGGGGTACCCCAAGTTTCAGTGTTATTAGTGCTGTACCACAAGGTTCAGTGTTATCAGTGGTGTACCCCAAGGTTCAGTGTTATTAGTGGTGTACACCAAGGTTCACTGTTATTAGTGTTGTACCCCAAGGTTCAGTGTTATTAGTGGTGTACCCCAAGGTTCAGTGTTATTAGTGGGATACCCCAAGGATCAGTGTTATTAGTGAGGCCCCTTAAGGATCAGTGTTTTTAGTGGGGAATCCCAAGGGTCAGTGTTATTAGAGTTGTACCCCAAGGATCAGTGTTATTAGTAGGGTACCCCAAGGCTCAGTGTTATTAGTAGTGTACCCTGTGACAGCAGGAAGGTAAAGTCACCTGGTTGCATCCAGGGGGGTAGATATATTTCGCCCAGATTCAGGCTTTACGCCGACTTATACAACTAGGTGGAGAGTTGTATAAGGCTAGTGGGCTCATGGATGACTCATACCTCTAGGGAGAGGGCTGGGCGTCGTGCAGACAGGGAGTTGATGAGACCAGCTGAAGCTTGTCAGCTCATTTAGGCCTCTATAAGAACTCCCAGCTTCATTAGATGTTAGCTCATGCCTGGAACCAGACCTGTGTGGACTGTCTAGGGAGAGTGAACCCCTGTGCGGTGAGACAAAGCCTGTGTGGCTATTTGCTTGGACATTTAAAACCAGGGACTTAGGGACTAGGACAGCACTAGGCTGATCCCAGTTGTTAGTTAGGAAACCTGTATGTTTAGTCAGAGGTCAACTTGACCAGGATTTATTTTGGTTATGTTTCTTTTGCTTTGCTGTGTTTTGTCACTGTAAATAGAAAATAAACCGCACCTTTTTGATTTTGAAAACCACAACCTCCGTTTGCTGGGCCTGTTTTGTGTGGGGAGCCCATCCCGGGGGTCACACACACCCGCTGCCGAGCTAACCCCCTCACAGTTGGTGGAGAACCAGTGGCAGTTTTTTTTTAAGCCAGCATGGAGGAGATACTGAAACAGCTGGCTCTAGCAAATGCCAATCAACAGCAGACAAATGCAGGTTTGCAAAGGAGCCTTGCAGCCCAGCAGCAAGCTCATCAACAGAGCCTTGCAGCCCAGCAGCAAGCTCACCAACAGAGTCTGGAAGCTCAGCAACAAGCCCAGCAGCAATCTGAGGCCCGCTTCATAGACCTGTTACAGAAGCAAGAGCAGAGACTACAACAAATGGAAGCAGTAATGCAGCAACGTCCGCAGACCAGTGAGGAAAGCCGTCCCACTAATACCGCGTCCTTTGGGGTGAGTCGTTTATTGACAAAAATGACTGGAGAGGATGATCCAGAGGTATTTTTGACCACAGTTGAAAGACCCCGCCCTAATAAAGGCACGGGAAAACGTAGTGAAAATAGATGGCGAGTTAGTGAACCCAGATAATACCTGCACTTACCCATACTTCAGCGTAGAGAAGGACCTACTGTATCGGGTGGCAAAAAGGGCAGAAGAAACCGTTGAGCAGCTTGTGGTGCCCAAACCTTACAGGAAGTTGGTGTTGGAGTTGGCCCATGGGCACATTCTTGGAGGTCATCTGGGGACAGAGAAAACCCGAGAGAGGGTATTACAGAGATTCTATTGGCCGGGGGTGATGAAGGACGTAGAAAATTATTGTTCCTCCTGCCCTGTGTGTCAGAGGTTGGCCCCGATGCCACATTTCCGTAGCCCGCTGGTCCCTCTACCCATCATTGAGGTCCCGTTTGAGAGGATCGCCATGGATTTGGTAGGTCCTATAATCAAGTCCGCTAGGGGGCACCAGTACATATTAGTTATAATGGACTATGCCACCCGTTATCCAGAAGCGATCCCTCTCCGAAATACCTCGGCCAAAACCATAGCCAAAGAGCTATCTCTTGTTTTTAGCCGGGTGGGTATTTGTAAAGAACTGCTTACGGACCAAGGTACACCCTTTATGTCCCGGGTTATGAAAGAGCTGTGTAAATTGTTCAAAGTGACGCAATTGCGTACGTCTGTGTATCACCCCCAAACCGATGGGCTGGTTGAAAGATTCAACAAAACCCTAAAACAAATGTTGAAGAAAGTGGTGGATAGAGATGGAAAGGATTGGGACTGTTTACTTCCTTATTTGATGTTTGCTATTAGGGAGGTGCCCCAATCCTCTACGGGATTCTCCCCCTTTGAGTTACTGTATGGGAGACACCCAAGAGGGCTGTTGGATATTGCCAAGGAAACTTGGGAAAGTGAGAGTTCTCCCCACAGGAGTGTGATTGAGCATGTCGCCCTGATGCAAGATCGAATTGCACAGGTAATGCCCATCGTGAAGGAACATTTGGCCCAAGCGCAGTTGGCACAGCAGAGAGTGTACAACCGTGGAGCCAAGACCCGTACCTTTTCCCCGGGGGATAGGATATTGGTACTTGTCCCTACGGTTGAAAGTAAATTCCTTGCCAAATGGCAAGGCCCCTACGAGATAATGGAAAAAGTGAGCGAAGTGAATTACAAGGTCAGACAACCAGGAAGGCGAAAGCCCGAACAGATCTATCACGTTAATCTGTTGAAAGCCTGGAGGGATAGAGAGTCCCTAGTCGCAGACACTTGGTCACCAGCTCAAACTGGTTGCGTGATTCCTGAGGTTGGAATAGCAGCCACCTTGTCACAACCCCAACAACAGGAGGTTAAGGAGTTTGTGCTTCGCAACAAGGAGGTATTCTCTGAGCTGCCGGGACAAACATCTGGGGTAGAGCATGACATCATTACCCCGCCCGGTGAAAGGGTGAAGTTAAAACCCTATCGGATCCCAGAGGCTCGACGGGAGGCAATACGGGAGGAAGTACAGAAAATGCTGAACTTAGGGGTGATAGAGGAGTCCCAAAGTGATTGGTCTAGTCCCATCGTGTTGGTGCCTAAACCGGATGGGAGCTGGCGATTTTGTAACGATTTTCGTCAGTTGAACAAAGTTACAAAATTTGACACCTACCCCATGCCACGTATAGATGAGTTGATCGACCGGCTGGGAACAGCCCGATACATGACGACTCTTGACCTCACAAAAGGGTATTGGCAAATCCCCCTGGCCAAGTCGGCCAAAGAGAAAACCGCATTTGTAACCCCAGACGGGGCGTTCCAATATAAAAGAATGCCGTTCGGGTTACAGAATGCGCCGGCCACATTCCAGCGGAAAATGGACCAGATGCTGAGGCCCCATCGGAAGTATGCTGCGGCTTACCTGGATGACGTAATTGTCCATAGCACAGATTGGGCCTCACATCTGCCAAAAGTGCAAGCAGTCCTGGACTCTGTTCGGGAAGCGGGGTTTACGGCTAACCCCAAGAAGTGTACCATTGGGCAGGAGGAGGCCAAATATCTTGGGTACACCATTGGGAGGGGAGTAATAAAACCCCAACTCAACAAAGTCGAGGCCATCCAGAGTTGGCCACGTCCCAACAGCAAGAAGCAGGTACGAGCCTTTCTGGGAATCGCTGGGTATTATCGGCGATTCATTCCCCACTTTGCTTCTAAGGCTGTGCCCCTAACCAACCTGACGAAGGGGAAAGGGTCGGTCATGATTAAATGGACCCCCGAGGCTGAGGCAGCATTCCAATTCTTGAAACAAGCCTTATGTAGCCAGCCAGTGTTGTACTCACCCGACTTCTCTAAAGACTTTGTCGTACAAAGTGATGCGTCAGATGTGGGGTTAGGAGCAGTATTGTCCCAGGTCTGGAACGGGGAAGAGCACCCAGTCATTTACCTCAGCAGGAAGTTGAAGTCCCATGAGGTAAATTACGCCACCGTTGAAAAGGAGTGTTTAGCGGTGAAGTGGGCTCTAGATTCCCTTCGGTACTACCTGCTAGGTAGGCACTTTGACATGGTTACGGATCACGCTCCGTTAAAGTGGATGGCTCAAAACAAGGAAACAAATAGAAGAGTGAATAGGTGGTTCCTGGCCCTCCAGGAATTCAACTTCACAGTAAAGCATCGCCCTGGCGTTCAAATGGGGAATGTGGATGCTTTGTCTCGAGTACATGAATGCCTGATTGCTGGTGTTCCAACCCCGAGGTTAAAACAAGAGGGGGGGGGGGTATGTGACAGCAGGAAGGTAAAGTCACCTGGTTGCATCCAGGGGGGTAGATATATTTCGCCCAGATTCAGGCTTTACGCCGACTTATACCACTAGGTGGAGAGTTGTATAAGCCCAGCTGAGGCTAGTGGGCTCATGGATGACTCATACCTCTAGGGAGAGTGTGGGGCGTCGTGCAGACAGGGAGTTGATGAGACCAGCTGAAGCTTGTCAGCTCATTTAGGCCTCTATAAGAACTCCCAGCTTCATTAGATGTTAGCTCATGCCTGGAACCAGACCTGTGTGGACTGTCTAGGGAGAGTGAACCCCTGTGCGGTGAGACAAAGCCTGTGTGGCTATTTGCTTGGACATTTAAAACCAGGGACTTAGGGACTAGGACAGCACTAGGCTGATCCCAGTTGTTAGTTAGGAAACCTGTATGTTTAGTCAGAGGTCAACTTGACCAGGATTTATTTTGGTTATGTTTCTTTTGCTTTGCTGTGTTTTGTCACTGTAAATAGAAAATAAACCGCACCTTTTTGATTTTGAAAACCACAACCTCCGTTTGCTGGGCCTGTTTTGTGTGGGGAGCCCATCCCGGGGGTAACACACACCCGCTGCCGAGCTAACCCCCTCACAACCCCAAAGAACAGTGTTATTAGTAGTGTACCCCAAAGATCAGTGTTATTAGTAGTGTACCCCAAGGTTCAGTGTTATTAGTCAGGTACCCCAAGGATCAGTGTTATTAGTGGGGACCCCAAGGTTCAGTGTTAATAATCAGGTACACCAAGGTTCAGTGTTATTAGTAGGGTACCCCAAGGTTCGTGTTATTAGTAGTGTACCCCAAGGATCAGTGTTATTAGTGGGGACCCCAAGGTTCAGTGTTATTAATAGGGTACCCCAAGGTTCAGTGTTATTAGTCAGGTACCTCAAGGTTCAGTGTTATTAGTCAGGTACATCAGGGTTCAGTGTTATTAGTAGGGTACCCCAAGGTTCAGTGTTATTAGTCAGGTACATCAAGGTTCAGTGTTATTGGTAGGGTACCCCAAGGTTCAGTGTTATTAGTAGTGTACCTCAAGGTTCAGTGTTATTAGTCAGGTACATCAAGGTTCAGTGTTATTAGTAGGGTACCCCAAGGTTCAGTGTTATTAGTCAGGTACATCAAGGTTCAGTGTTATTGGTAGGGTACCCCAAGGTTCAGTGTTATTAGTAGGGACCCCAAGGTTCAGTGTTATTAGTAGGGTACCCCAAGGTTCAGTGTTATTAGTCAGGTACATCAAGGTTCAGTGTTATTGGTAGGGACCCCAAGGTTCAGTCTTATTAGTCAGGTACCCCAAGATTCAGTGTTATTAGTAGGGTACCCCAAGGTTCTGTGTTATTAGTAGTGTACCCCAAGGATTAGTGTTATTGGTCAGGTACCTGAAGGTTCAGTGTTATAAGTGGTGCACCCCAAGGTTCAGTGCTGTTAATCTAAAAATAGACATATTTTAGAACTTACCTTTCAGAAAGACTGAAAGATGACAGAAGGTTTTCTTTTTTTATTTCTCAGCTCCTTCAAGGTCATATTACCTCTTCTTGGTGCCGCAGTATAATGACTTACATCCAGGGAAATATTGTGAAACGAATGCTCCCCGGGAACAGGTGCATGCAGTATGAAGAAGGTTGTAGGAAGTTGGCTGCAGGTAGGAGAGGTGAGATATGGCTGCTGGCTATCAAGACTCTTCATCTTATGGAAGGGAGGGGTGAGCAGTGAGGGAGGCGGAAATTGGTTCTCTGCATTCAACATTCTTTACTGCTATCTATTAGAACTGCTGTTCAAGTTCAGGGAGATTGTAAATTTGACCAATGAATGCAAAAATGATAGAACCAAACATCTACAATATTTGGGTGCACTTATTTCAGGCGACGTTACTGACCAAATTGAATTGATGACAGTGATAGGATTTCATTTTGCTTCCCATGCTGTCTTTTAATATATGAACTGTGATCACTTTTTATCTTTGTATGTTGGTATTTTTCTGATTAAAAACCCAATTTTTTTTGACCTACGCCATTGGAGCCCCCTATTTTTTTCTTCTCTTTGCATGAAATCGGTGAGGAAAAGTTTTTTGTTTTCTCCAGTTGGTCCTTCTACAATACCCTTGTCGGGGTATTTTCCATTTAAGTTTGATCGTATCCCATCGTCCGGTTAAATACCGGGATCCAGAGTGCCAGTCTTCTTGTGGGATCTCCAGCCTTGGGGGTATTGGAGACCCGAGAAGTACTGCATCCATCAGTTCCACCCAGGATTGAAGACATCCGATCGTCTAGCCGGTATACCTCTACATCCATCAGAGATCCGGGGACGTTCCTGTGGAGCAGCCGTTGGAGATACTCTCAAGCTCGATTGATCCGCTGTCGTATGACATTCGGGTCCAACGTTTCTGGTAAGCACACATGAATGTCACCATCCACGTGAAGAATTGTGCCAGAAGTTTAACATCCATTCCTTGTTATTTACCCACTGTTTGGACACTCTTCATTTTTTTTGTTTTTGTTCATTATTGTGGACATTTTATATATATTGGGTAGGGCGTTCAGCCTGCCCCTTCTCACTTTTTTGTGTGTTTCCATTTATGGTCACATTTGAGTTACAGTCCAGTTTTTACTGGCCTATATGTAGCGCTGTACTATTACCTTCCACTTTGTTTGAATTTGTCACATTCCAGCACAGCTGCTTCACCTCCCTCTATAGAGTTGTTATTATTTATGTGTTTTTTGGGTAGCGCATTTATTTCTTTTTACCACGCTGACAGATGATGACTCATGGTTGTTAAGGACGCAGGCAGCCAGCTTCCCGACCCTCTGTCTAACAACCAGCTATTTCTTCACACAGAATTTGAATCAGTCGATTGTTTTTCGACTGATCCGAATTCTAATTGTTCTGAAAAGTTGGAATACGTTAGAAAATAAATAAACACATTTTTTTTTTTTTTTATGGATTTCAATGAAAAAAACTATTGGTTACTATTTAATTCAGATATTCGAATACATCCGAATCTCCACATAACCAAAAATGAGTCCAAATTTGTATTCGGACCAAAACAAGTTGCACTCGTCTAATATTTAGTTCACAGCACACTGGGTAACTCTGCTTGCAACTTGGAAGGATGCAGGACAGGGCTCAGTGCTGCAGCTTGTTGTTCCCCCCCATGTCTCCATACAGCTAGTGGTGATGATGCAAGATTTGTGAGCTCCGCTTCCTCCTCCTTCTCCTCCTCCTTCCCCTCCATGCCCTCCTCTGCTCAATTGTTCTATGAGTAGGGATGGGCGAACGGTTTGGCCTGAGCATAAGTTCGGGCCGAACTTTGGTTGTTCGGATGTTCTGGCGAACACCAAACAATATGCGGAGTTCGGGGAAAATTCGAAAGCCGCGGAACCCTTTTAAAGTCTATGGGACACTAACATGAAAAACCAAAAGTGCTAATTTTAAAGGCTTATATGCAAGTTATTGTCATAAAAAGTGTTTTGGGACCCGGGTCCTGCCCCAGGGGACATGTATCAATGCAAAAAAAGTTTAAAAAATGGCTGTTTTTTCGGGAGCAGTGATTTTAATAATGCTTAAAGTGAAACAATAAAAGTGAAATATTCCTTTACCTGGGGGGTGACTATAGTATGCCTGTAAAGGGGAACATTTTTCCCGTGTTTAGAACAGTCCCTGCAGCAAAATTCCATTTCTAAAGGAAAAAAAGTAATTTAAAATTGATTGCGGCAAAAATGAATTGTCGGGTCCCGCAATACAGATATTAGCCATTGAAAAAAACCAGGCCCTACAAGTCTGATATGGATATTAACCACTTAACGACCGCCCACCGCCGATTTACGTCGGCAGAATGGCACCGACAGGCAGAATCACGTAGATCTACGTGATCGCCTTTGTGCAGTTGGGGGGTCCATCCGGACCCCCCTTCACTGCAGTGAGCGGCTGTTAAGTGTTCGGGAGCGATCAGGCATGAGGGGGCGGCCGCTCGATTCCGCCCCCCCCTCGCGATCGCTCCCGGCCAATGAAAATGCTTCCTCCTGCCTGAAATGTAAACACAGGCTGGAGGAAGTGATGTCATCTCCCTCGCCGCGGTCTTTTCGTTCCCGGCGCCGAGCAGAGAAGAAGCAGGTTAGTGCACCAACAGTCCACTGACACGTAGGTACACATAGGCACACAAATCACCCCCCAGTCACCCCCAGATCACCCCCCAGGTCACCCCAAAGCCCCCAATCACAGTGTCACTGATTGCAGTGATCATTTATTTTACTGATCACTGCATTTAGTGTCATCTGTGATTGTAAAACGTTGCAGGGCAGTTAGGATTAGGCCCCTTTAGGTCCAGGGTAGCCCCCTAACCCCCCCTAATAAAGGTTTAACCCCTTGATCACCCCCCAGGTAACCCTTTCACCCCCTAACTTCAGCGTCACTAAGCGATTGTTTTTCCGATCGCTGTATTCGTGTCGCTGGTGTTTTAGATAGGCAGTTATTTTTTTTTAGGTTCGCCGCAGGTTTTTATTAGTGTCAGGTACCCCCATATATTATTTTAACCCCCTGATTGCCCCTAGAGTTAACCCTTTCACCAGTGATCGCCGTATAAGCGTCACTGGTGTCACTGGTTAGCCAGTAAGTTATTTAGTTATTTAGGTTACCCGTCAGGTTTTTATATAGTGTCAGGTACCCCCATATTTAACCTAATAAAGGTTTTAACCCCCTGATTGCCCCTAGTTAACCCTTTCACCAGTGATCACCATATAAAGGTTACGGGTGACGCTGGTTGATTAGTTTGCTTTTTATAGCATCAGGGCACCCGCCGTATATAACCCAATAAAGGTTTAACCCCCCTGATCGCCCGGCGGGTGAGATCAATTAGGTTTTAGCGCCAGAGAGGGTCTGCGTCGCCCCAGGCAGTGTTAGGTTAGTGACAGTAACGCTAACACCCACGCGCAAAGCATACACCCCCCTTAGTGGTATAGTATCTGATCAGATCTGATCAGATCTATACTAGCATCCCCAGCGGTTTAGGGTTCCCAAAAACGCAGTGTTAGCGGGATCAGCCCAGATACCTGCTAGCGCCTGTGTTTAGCCCCTCCGCCCAGCCCAGCCCAGCCCAGCCCACCCAAGTGCAGTATCGATCGATCACTGTCACTTACCAAACACAACACACATAACTGCAGCGTTCGCAGTGCTTGGTTTTTGGGGCCCTGTACGCGGCTAGGCTCCCAAAAAGTCCCACACATGTGGTATCCCCGTACTCAGGAAAAGCAGCAGAATGTATTTTGGGGTGCAATTCCACATATAACCATGGCATGTGTGAGCAATATATCATTTAGTGACAACTTTTTGTACATTTTTTTTTTCTTTTTGTCATTATTCAATCATTTGGGACAAAAAATAAAATATTCAATGGGGTCAACAGGCCTCTCAGCAAATAGCTTGGGGTGTCTACTTTCCAAAATGGGGTCATTTGGGGGGGTTTTGTGCCGTCTTGCCATTTTATGGCCTTCGAAACTGTGATAGGTAGTGAGGAGTGAAATCAAAAATTTGCGCCCTTAGAAATCCTGAAGGCAGTGCTTGGTTTTTGGGGTCCCGTACGCGGCTAGGCTCCCAAAAAGTCCCACACATGTGGTATCCCCGTACTCAGGAGAAGCAGCAGAATGTATTTTGGGGTGTAATTTCACATATGCCCATGGCATGTGTGAGCAATATATCATTTAGTGACAACTTTGTGCAAAAAAAAAAAGTTTGTCATATTCCCGCAACTTGTGGCAAAATATAAAATATTCCATGGACTGAACATGCCTCTCAGTAAATAGCTTGGGGTGTCTACTTTCCAAAATGGGGTCATTTGGGGGGGTTTTGTGCTATTTTGGCATTTTATGGCCTTCGAAACTGTGATAGGTAGTGAGGAGTGAAATCAAAAATTTGCGCCCTTAGAAATCCTGAAGGCGGTGCTTGGTTTCCAGGGTCCCGTACGTGGCTAGGCTCCTAAAAAGTCCCACACATGTGGTATCCCCGTACTCAGGAGAAGCAGCAGAATGTATTTTGGGGTGCAATTCCACATATAACCATGGCATGTGTGAGCAATATATCATTTAGTGACAACTTTTTGTAATTTTTTTTTTTTTTGTCATTATTCAATCACTTGGGACAAAAAAAAAAAAATATTCAATGGGCTCAACATGCCTCTCAGCAATTTCCTTGGGGTGTCTACTTTCCAAAATGGGGTCATTTGGGGGGGTTTTGTACTGCCCTGCCATTTTAGCACCTCAAGAAATGAGATAGGCAGTCATAAATTTAAAGCTGTGTAAATTTCAGAAAATGTACCCTAGTTTGTAAACGCTATAACTTTTGCGCAAACCAATAAATATACGCTTATTGACATTTTTTTTACTAAAGACATGTGGCTGAATACATTTTGGCCTAAATGTATGACTAAAATTGAGTTTATTCGATTTTTCTTATAACAAAAAGTAGAAAATATCATTTTTTTCAAAATTTTCGGTCTTTTTCTGTTTATATCGCAAAAAATAAAAATCGCAGAGGCAATCAAATACCATTAAAAGAAAGCTCTATTTGTGGGAAGAAAAGGACGCAAATTTCATTTGGGTACAAAATTGCATGTCCGCACAATTTACAGTTAAAGCAGCGCAGTGCCGAATCCCAAAAACAGGCCTGGTCCTAATGGCCCGAAATGGTCCGGGGCTTAAGTGGTTAAGGGGAACCCTGCGCCAATTTTTAAAAAAAAAATGGCTTAGGGGTCCCCCTCAAAATCTATACCAGACCCTTAAGGTCTGGTATGGATTTTAAGGGGAACCCCATGCCAAAAAAAAAATGGCGTAGGGGTCCCCCCAAAAATCCATACCAGACCCTTATCCGAGCACACAACCTGGCAGGCCGCAGGAAAAGTGGGGGAGCAAGAGAGCGCCCCCCCTCCTGAACTGTACCAGGCCACATGCCCTCAACATGGGGAGGATGCTTTGGGGTCCAAAGCACCATGACCCCGCCTCCATCTGACGCCACTGGGAAACCGCAGGAAACCCTCGTGGTGTCAGAAGGGGGCGGGGTCACCCATGACTACACGGGTGACCCCGCCCTCAGCTATATAAGAGCTGTCACATCAGGAGTAGCGTCGCTCGACGGGAGTCTCCTATGGAGGCATCAGTAGCGGCTTTTTTTTTTCCGGTATCCTCGGGTTGGGTCGAGATGGATCTACATCGCTGGAATTTTTTTTTCTTTTTTAATAAAGGACTTGTCCCAAGCTGTCTCTTGTGTTTTTTAACATTTTTGAAACTTTTTTGTGAAATTCACATAGGGGGGGGCGGGATCTGGGGTTCCCCTTGTTAAAGGGGGCTTCCAGATTCCGATAAGACCCCCACAACCACCGGGCAAGGGTTGTGATGATGAGGCCCTTGTCCCCATGTTGAGGGCATGTGGCCTGGTACGGTTCAGGAGGGGAGGGGCGCTCTCTCGTCCCCCCCTCTTTTCCTGAGGCCTGCCAGGTTGTGTGCTCGGATAAGGGTCTGGTATGGATTTTGAGGGGGACCCCATGTCATTTTTTTTTTATTTGGCACAGGGTTCCCCTTAATATCCATACCAGACCCTTTGGGTCTGGTATGGAATTTGGGGGGTCCCCCACACAATTTGTTTTATATTTTGGTTCAGGGTTCCCCTTAATATTCATACCAGACCCAAAGGGCTTGGTAATGGAACGGGGGCAACCCATGCTGGTTTTTTTCAATGACTTTTATCTGTATTGCGGGTCCCGACAATTCATTATAGCCACGAGTAGTTTTAAATGACTTTTTTTCCTTTAGAAATGTCATTTTGCTGCGGGACTGTTCTAAGCACGGGAAAAATGCGCCACTTTACAGGCATACCATAGACAGCCCCCAGGTACGAAATTTAAAGGAGTATTTCACTTTTATTGTTTCACTTTAAGCATTATTAAAATCACTGCTCCTGAAAAAAATGCAGTTTTTAAAACTTTTTTTGCATTGATACATGTCCCCTGGGGCAGGACCCGGGTCCCCAAACACTTTTTATGACAATAACTTGCATATAAGCCTTTAAAATTAGCACTTTAGATTTTTCATGTTCGTGTCCCATAGACTTTAACGGTGTTAACGTGGACGAACAAATTTTTTGCCTGATCGGCAAGTTCTGGTGCGAACCGAACCGTGGGGTGTTCGGCCCATCCTTACCTATGAGCCACAAGTACCATGGGTGCTTCAGCTGGTGTGTCTAGGGGAAAGGAACCACACCGGAACAGAGATTCTTGCAGCTCTGCAGGGACAGGCCCAGAGGTGGTTCACGCCACGCCAGCTGGAGCCAGGAAGGGTGATGTCCGATAATGCACAAACCTTCTGTCCGCTTTTAGACAGGAAAAGTTGACACATGTGCCATGCCTGGCACATGCCCTTAATTTGGTGGTGCAGCATTTCCTAAATAGGTACCCAGGGTTGGAGGATTTGCTAAAGCAGGCCAGAAGAGTCTGCAGCCATTTCAGGCGGTCATACACAGCCAGTGCTCGGTTGTCTGAAATTCAGCGGGAATTCCGCCTGCCCCGTAAACCGCCTGATTTGTGACATGCCCACCAGGTGAAACTCGACTTTGGCAATGCTGCAGCGGCTGCACATGCAGCAGTCGGCCGTCAACGAGTACCTTTGTGAGTAAGGCACAACGACAGGCTCAGGCCGGCTCTGCATTTTTTCCCCACGCCAATGGCTGCTGAAGGATGCACAAGGATGGTAAGCAATGACAATGCATGCATCAGGGACACAATCCCTGTTGTGTTTCTGCTGGAGCAGATTCTGCATTGAATTATGGACAAGGCACTTGAGGCAGAGCAGCAGGAGGAAGAGGAAGACTTCCTTTCCTCTCAAAGCCCGTTTTATGCAGACACTATTCTTGCCATGCCACAGAACACACAAGAGAAGAGAAAGGAGGAAGAGAAGGATTCCGGCAATTTTGGAGGCATTGAAGCAAAGCAAGACATAAGTCAACCCTTAACAGATGGTTTTCCATCCCCAGAACTTTTGGGAGTAGTACGTGGCTGGGAGAAGGCAGTTCCAGATACTGTAATCCTCAGTGACCCTGAGGAGTCTGCTCATGCCTCCGCAAACTTGCAGTGCATGGGCTCCCTCTTTATTCAAAGCCTACAAAAGGACCGGAGAATACATGGCATCAAGGAGAAGGATCACTATTGGTTGGCAACCCTCCTTAACTACGGTTACAAGGGGAAAGTCTTGGAACTCATCCTATCCCCACAGAGGGAGCAGAAGATAACATTTCTTGAGGACACCTTAAAGAGGAGTTTATGTAACGCCTTTCCAGACTTTGGTAGATTACAATCTCATAGAAACGTAGTTGTGAGGTTTCTGTTGGTCAAGAGAGGAACGGTGGAGAAGGGGGCTGCCTCAGTGATGCTTTTCAACTTTTTTTTAGTCCTTGGAGCCCAGGGCTGTCAGCTTTCACATCCCATCGGCAGCGTCTGCATTATATGGTGGGAGATTATCTAGGGGTGAAAACAGAGATGGAGAGCTTTCCAGTTGATGTTCCACTGGGTACTTGGTCATGAGAATAGACCACCAGCCCGAACGTGCCCAGTATGCAACTGAGCTGCTGGGCTGCCCTGCATCCAGCGTGCTTTCCGGATGGGCATTCAGTGCTGCCAGAGGTTTTGTGACAGATAAGAGAGCTTGTCGGTCCACAGACTCTGTGGACCAGCTGACATTTAAAAAATGAATCATTCCAGGATTAGCAGCAGCTATCAAGCCCCTGATGCCGTTGCCACTAATTAAGTGCTTTCTGGATCTTGAATCTCTGAAAGACTGTCTAGGCTGCCTAGCTTTGTTGGTGTTAATTTCATCTGGAAGAAATTTTTTGGTATAGGTTTCATGGGCACAATTGACACCCAAGGACCAATTTTTCTGCACCTGTTTGACGGGTGCATATCATTTCAATTTTTGACAGTAAAGCTAATTCTTGCTTTCATCAAGAGTACCTCTCTATAGGGTTACGGTGTGAAGACACCACCGACACCCAAAGACAAATTTTTCTGCACCTGTTACTTCTATCCAAAGTCTGTGAAGGAGACACCAGAATTTATCCCAAAAAATCTCTAATCTTGTTCCCAGTGAACCCAACCAGTCTGTGGCCCCATCATACAGACTGGTTTCCCAAGCCGTTGCTTATAACATAAAGAAAGCTTGAATGGAAAATTTCCTTTTTTTTGCTTCATAAATATCATGATTGCTGCAGTAGGTTCTATACACGGTATAGATGTGCCACTTTACAGGCAGACTAAGGGGACCCCCCAGGCACTATATTTAAAGGACTTTTTTTTTATTGTTATTTCTTATTTTTATGGTTTCACTTTAAGCATCAGTAAATCACTGCTCATTTAAAAATTATGTCTTTTACAAACTTTTTTCTCATTGATACATGTCCCCCAGGGCAGTACCAGGACCCCTATACCCTTTCTATATCCAATTACTTGCATTTAAGCCTTCAAAATGCATGTGAAGGCTCTTTTTATTGTTACAGTTTGGGTGCCATAGACTTCAATGGGGTTCGTTTTTGGTTCCGAACTTTTGCGATATTGGAAAGTTCTGCCGCAAACTGAACATTTGGCCCATCTCTAGTGTCCAGCAGACAGTTGATTCTAAAAGGGCATTACTTAACAAAGAAAACCCCTCCCATTTCATGCTGTCAGCAATGGCACTACATGGAAGAGAAATGTCACAAGGCCTGAGACAGAAAATAATTTCTTTACACAAGAAAGGTGAAGGCTACAAGAAGATCAGCAAAGGTTTACTTATCAGTCAGAATACCGTAGCCTGAAGAAGGAGGCCCACCCCCACCCCAGCTTGTGTGTCGGCTCGTGTTCTCCCGGTTAGTGATGTGCGAGAGCTTGAGATGCCACCGGTGTTAGACTCCTGTGCGGCGGTCCGAGCTTGGATATACATTGGTCCTACAAGCATGACCGCATCAGGGGAGAACACAGCAATGGTGGTCTATCAAGTATGGTAGAAATGGTAAGTAGGGACGTCATTTCAAGACCAAAGCAATGAGTGAACTGCCTGAGAGGCATCTTGGGCAGTTCACTCATTGCTTTGGTCTTCCCTCACACCATGGCCAAACATTCTACACCTCACAATGCGGCTTAAGATGAAATCCCTTATGACGTCTGTGACAGAACCCACTGTCACTGTGTGCTTTGGAAGGGACTAAGGGCGGGCCTCCTACCCACAGATTATGGCCCAGAAGAGACTGAGACTCGGGGAGAAGCTGGCATTGAGATAATGTAATGTAATGCTACATCCCTTCTCCCCCATCCCCCCCTCTTGTTGCTGTGTTTAGCTGTGTTGAGTCATGGCACATAGACAATGGTCTGGACTGCAGACATCTCTCCGCAGGGGATGTGTATTGAGGGGTTGCCTGCTTACCATAATCCCTTTATGTTTATCTGTAGTCTCTGTTTCAATGTACAAGTGTTCAGTTCCCATTGGTTCTTCCTTGTCCCCTACCCCCCCTCTATGACAAGGCTAAGGGGAGTGTCCCTAACTGTGTCTAAAAGTGTATGTTTTGTATTTAATAAACGGTTGATGCTCTGCATGTTTAACCCTCAACACCTGTGTGGCTTGTCTCGTGATTGAGGGGTTAAGGGCTGGTTATGGCGAATCTGCAGGCTGCGGGTGTGTTTGGAGGACAGGAGACTCAAGTCTGGCGGATGTGCCCAGCTGGGGTATCTGAGATCCATCACAGTGGTGGCAGCAGTGGGATGTCTCCTGCAGTCCGGGACATCCAAACCACCACCAGGATTCAAGATCCGGGCAGCCGCCGAGGAGCAATACGGGGACCAGCCAGCATGAGAGCGGAGTTCGGGAGGAGGCTGCAAGGCATGCGGAAGCAACATCGGGGACCAGCCACAGAGTGCACCATGCTCGGCTGGGAGGATGTGATCCGCTGGCAACTCTGGCATGAGACACTAAGCCACGAGCGGCACCATCAGGGGAAGATCCTTCCCTCCTTCACAGAGATGTACTGGACGCAGTACCGTGCGCAAGAGGTGTTCCTGAGGGAACGACCGCGAGATGAGTGTAAGATAGAGCTCGGAAGATTGGTCCAGGAGGAGATGAGGCTGGACGCCAGCTACAGAGCCCTCCGGTGGTTCGCGGCTCAACTGTGGCCAAGTACAGCAGATGGCAGCCCGACAGAAGGCGTTGGCTACGGCAGCGTGGGGCTGCTCCATCAAAAAATGTATGGAGACCCAGACTTTGGGAGCGACGAAGAGTGGCGGCTGGAAGACATCCTGGACTTCCGAGATGAGGTGCTGGACTTTCCCGAAGAGGCGTGTGGCCTGGAGGAATTGGAGTTCCTGGTTGAGCAGGAATGGGAGCTCGAGATTGCCTACAAGCGGCTGTTTGACGGTGATCAGCAGCCTGGCATGGCTCCCGTTGCCTGGGACTGTCCTGGAGAAATAGCGGACAGTCGCGAAGATGCAGAGCAAATGGGGCCAGGAGTGCCCCTATGTTTTCCCATCCTAACCGCAATGGAAGAAGCGGCAATGATACAGAGGGCACTGCGAGTGCTAGAATGCCAGAATGCACCAGAGGTTTCCCAGGCAGCGAGACAAGATAAAAGCATAAAGGTCTCAGAAGGGGAAGTTGAGATGGGCGCTGGAAGGCTGGTAAATGGTGATCAGCAGCAGGTCCAGAGTATCGAATCCGGTGCCCCAGCAGAAGCGCTGGCTACAGGGCAGAGTGCCGCTGGCCACTGCCCAGCATCAGAAAAAGAGTTGGACCCGGGGAGTCTGAGAGATGCTCTTCGTGAGCCGTTTCCCCAACAGCAGATATCCCCAACGGGAGTGGAGGAAGCAATTCTCCCTCCCAGCAATTGGACAGTACCCCAATGTTCATCCCCCCAGCAGAAGCGCTGGCTGCAGGGCAGAGTGCCGCTGGCCTCTGCCCACCCTCAGAGTTGGATCCAGGGAGTCCGAGGGATGACCTCAGTGAGTTGTTTCCCCAGCACTTGGACACTACCCCAGTGTTCATCCCCCCAGCAGAAGCGCTGGCTACGGGGCAGAGTGCTGCTGACCTCTGCCCACCCTCAGAGTGCCGCTGACCTCTGCCCACCCTCAGAGTTGGATCCAGGGAGTCCGAGGGATGACCTCAGTGAGTTGGTTGCCCAGCACTTGGACACTACCCCAGTGTTTATCCCCCCAGCTGAAGCGCTGGCTGCATGGCAGAGTGCCACGGGCCCCTGCCCAGCCCTCAGTATGTCTTTGGAGGGTTTGGGAGACAGCCCCTGTCAGAAGTCGCCTCAGCAGCTGGTCACAGAACCAGGAGGGGGAAAAACCCTTCCCCCACTCCAGCGGCTGAACTCTACCGTTGTATATGTCCCCCTAGCAGAATCGCTTGCTATGGAGCAGAGCGCTGTTGGCCTCTGCCCAGCATCAGAAAAAGAGATGGAGAGTCTGGGAGATAGTCCCTGCAAGATACCTCCTCAGCGGCTGGTAACTACTCCAGGAGAAAAGCAAGAACCTTTTCCTCCCCAACTGCATAGCACTGCCAGCCTATGTTCCCTACAAGCTGAAGCGCTGGCATCGGGGCAGAGGATTATTCAGCTCCCCTCAATATCTGCAACCCAGTCCCGGATCACGGGAGTGCGGACAGCTGTTCCCACTCTGCAGCGGCTGTTTTTATTCACGGGAGACCGTATGTGCGATTTTGCTCCCCAGCGCCAGAGACGTACTTTTCCTTTTCCTGGTTGCCTGGGGTGGAAGTTTGTGACTAACGCAGGTCCAGACCAGTTGGGGGTCAGGAACCTGGTTAGTTTGTTTTTAAAAGGGGAGAAATGTGACAGAACCCACTGTCACTGTGTGCTTTGGAAGGGACTGAGGGCGGGCCTCCTACCCACAGATTATGGCCCAGAAGAGACTGAGACTCGGGGAGAAGCTGGCATTGAGATAATGTAATGTAATGCTACATCCCTTCTCCCCCATCCCCCCCCCCCCCCTCTTGTTGCTGTGTTTAGCTGTGTTGAGTCATGGCACATAGACAATGGTCTGGACTGCAGACATCTCTCCACAGGGGATGTGTATTGAGGGGTTGCCTGCTCACCATAATCCCTTTATGTTTATCTGTAGTCTCTGTTTCAATGTACAAGTATTCAGTTCCCATTGGTTCTTCCTTGTCCCTTACCCCCCCCTCTATGACAAGGCTAAGGGGAGTGTCCCTAACTGTGTCTAAAAGTGTATGTTTTGTATTTAATAAACGGTTGAGGCTCTGCATGTTTAACCCTCAACACCTGTGTGGCTTGTCTCGTGATTGAGGGGTTAAGGGCTGGTTATGGCGAATCTGCAGGCTGTGGGTGTGTTTGGAGGACAGGAGACTCAAGTCTGGCGGATGTGCCCAGCTGGGGTATCTGAGATCCATCACAACGTCCCTACTTACCATTTCTACCATACTTGATAGACCACCATTGCTGTGTTTTCCCCTGATGCGGTCATGTGGGGGTCTATCACGCCTTATGCCGCCATACTCCCGGAAAAGACTGCCTTTAGGGGTATCTCCAGCTCTCCAATGCTGCACTGCAACATGGCGGTTACAATGACATTGCTGCTCCTGACGAGTGAATATTAACACTTCACGAAACGCGTAGAGCCTCTGTATACGCAATGTTTACACCGACTATATTGTCAACATGATTCATATGTACAAATTTACATGATCACGAGTTTTAATTGGTTTGTGCAATAGGAAGTTCTCAGGTTGTGCAGGGTCGATCCCCTTCCACTGTCATGTATTATCATGTTCTTTTTTTGTATATAAATTTATTATACCGTGACATTATTTATTGAATTGTATGAACTTGTATGATATGTAATAAATGTACCGTGTCTTGATCCTCCACTGATGACTGCTTTCTTCATTCAAAGTCCCGCTCCTTCCCCCCTTTGTTCATTACAGGGATGGAGGCATGAGACTACCCCTGGCCCTTGCCTCATTTAAAGTCCCAAACCTTAGTTTTCTAATTTACAAAATACTTGATGTAGTAGTTTTTGTTTTAGGGTGTATTCATTTTTGCATCAACTAATTTGAGTAAAACTGAAGATTTTGAAATCTAAACTATATTATTAACCTTCCTTTCATGTGATGAGCCGAACAAATGTTCTTTAAAACTAAATTTCATAAAAAGTTTGGAAATTGTTCTTGTGTTCATTGAGATATTGATTAAAGTCTTACTTTTCAAAATGGTTGTACTTATGTATTTATGCTGAGCACTGTATATATATATATATTGTACAGGACGCCGTGGCTGGGTCCTGGAAGGACGCTATATTTCCCCTCTGTTTGGGCTGTGGTTCCTTTAAGGGAACAGCAATGGTTAACACACCTGTCCAAGGAAGTGGTTTAAGAGAGACAGGAAGTTGTAGGTGAGAGAGTGAAGGAGTGTAGTGAAGTCTGCATGGTGAATGGTGGACACTGCAAAAGCTGTGGAGGCTGTGAAAAGCTCTGGGAAGCTGTGAATGTACATGGCAGTGGCCTGCATTGAAGTCTGCTAGCTGGGAAACTTACCTGCAACACCAAGTAAGGACTGTTTAACTGCGACAGCAGTTATAAACTCTACAAGTCGGTGAGACTGTCATTTCTTTTGTTTTGCTGCTGTGAAGCCATTTAAGTTTAAATAAACGTCCTTTTGTTTGAAAAGCCTGTGTCCTGCGATCTAGCTGGTTCCCCGAACATTACACTGGTGCTCGAATGCGGGCAGGACAGAATAACAGGCATAAGAAGAAAGAAAAGAAAAAAAAAAACTTTTTTTTTTTTATCTTTGCATTTGAACAGTTAAAGGGACAGTACATTGGATTTATGTCCTGGGTTAAAGCTGCACAAACATTGAAATCTGAAACAATGGAGGAGCTAATTAAACAGCTGTCCCTGGCTAATATGCAAGCGCAGGCTCGCCATGAGGAAGCTAATCAGCGCTTAGCAACCCAGCTGGAGGTACAACAAAATCACCACAAAGAGGCGCTGGCTCTGCAGCAAGAAAATACTCGAGTTTTGGTGGCCCAGTTGGCAGCCCAGCAAGCGACCCAGCAAGGGGTTATGCAGGTGCAGGTTACTGTCTTAAAGGAAGCAGTACAGAAGCTGTCTCAGGGACAAGCGGCTGTTGCCCCTGGCAACCAGGTGACTGTGAGGGCAAGCCATTTTCTGCAGAAGTTGTTCCTGAGCGATGATGTAGAGGCATTTCTTGCTACATTTGAGAGGATGGCAGAGAGAGAAGGGTGGCCTCAGGACCAGTGGGCCGGCCTCATTGCTCCTTTTCTCACCGGAGATCCTCAAAAAGCCTACTTTGACTTGTCACCCGATGATGCTAAAGACTATCAAAAGTTAAAAGCAGAAATTCTGGCTCGTCTGGGGGTGACTACGGCCGTTCGGGCCCAACGAGTACACCAATGGAAGTATCGTCCAGATCGGCCACCCCGGTCTCAAATGCATGACCTGGTGCAACTGGTAAAAAAATGGCTGCAGCCTGAGGTGTTGTCGGGCCCCCAAATCGTGGAACGGGTTGTGCTGGACCGATACCTGCGATCCCTGCCAGACGACCTTCAACGGTGGGTCAGCCATGGAGACCCCAAAACAGCAAACCTTCTTGTCGAGATGGTGGAACGATATACAGTGGTGGAGGACCTGCTCGGACCTACCAAGCGCATAGGCCCCAGTCTACCACGGCCTGTTCGACCAACTGCTGCCCTTCGAAAGGATGTTCCAAGGAGTCCTGGAGCAAACACCCCGGAAGGTCAAGAGTCATTCCCGGTACCCCCTCAGCGTTCTGTTCCTGTTCGGAGAGGAGGGGATGTACAATGTTGGCGATGTCATTCCTGGGGTCATGCCCGGGCACACTGCCCACTGCAAGAGGAGCCCATGGAATGCGGGGTTCTTCGGAGGGAGTCTTTTTATGCCCATAAAGTATGCACCACACAGCTCGACCTGGGTGAGGAAAAATTTGAGTGTGAAGTCCAAGTGAACCACCTCCCTGCCCGGGCTTTGTTGGACTCCGGAAGCATGGTAACCCTGGTTCATCCTAGAGTAATTGGGAAGATCGGTCCGGTAAGAAAAACCTTACGGGTGGTGTGCATTCACGGGGACACTAGAGAGTACCCTCTCATCTCGGTGACCATCTCCTAAGCATGTGGCACTGGTACTCAAGAGGTGGGGGTGGTAAAGAACTTGGTACATGATGTTATAATAGGACAAGACTGTCCGTTGTTTACAAAACTGTGGGAACAAGGAGAACAGTTCAGAGATTGGGGAGAAACTAGCCTCCCTGTTCCTGCTGCTGAGAGGAATAACCCTGAACTGCCAAATGTTCTTAATGTGGATCCAAATGATGAAATTGCTAATGGTTGGGTTAATGGTGATGAAAGTAGAACTGATACTGTTGATAATGTCAAGACGTGGTCCACAGACCTACCAAAACACTGAGGGGGGAGGATCTTCCCCACTTCAGGTAATGCTGGGGGAAGAGGACGAGGAAGTGGCCTCTACCCCTGCCCTGCCAGATTTGAGTGTTCCCCAGGGGGCGTTTGGTACTGCTCAGATGCAGGACCTCACTTTGGCCCGTGCACGGGAACAAGTTGGAGTAGTAAATGGGGTTCCCCAAGAGCCAGGTGCAAATGAGCGGTGGCCACACTTCGCAATGTATAATGAGTTATTGTATCGGGTTACTAAGGTGAGGGAAATGGTGGTAGAACAATTGTTGGTACCCCAACAATATAGACTAAAGGTTCTGGACCTGGCCCATGATGATGTGTTAGGGGGACACCTGGGAGTTGAGAAGACGGAAGCACGGATCACCGACCGGTTTTACTGGCCAGGTCTGAAAGCAGAGGTAAAGAAATACTGTGCCTCTTGTCCCACCTGTCAGTTGACCGCTCCGGTGACCCACTTCCGGAGCCCTTTGGTCCCTCTGCCCATAATTGAGGTCCCATTCGAGAGGATAGCCATGGTTATAGTGGGTCCCTTGGTAAAGTCGGCTCGAGGTTACTCCTACATATTGGTGATTCTTGACTATGCCACCCGATATCCTGAGGCGCTTCCACTGCGGAATACCTCCTCTAAGGCTATTGCCCTGGAATTGTTCCAGTTGTTTACACGGACTGGTTTTCCCAAGGAAATACTCACAGACCAGGGCACCCCATTTATGTCGAGAGTTATGGCCGATGTGTGCAAGCTGTTCCGGATTAAACAGCTGCGTACATCGGTCTACCATCCCCAAACGGACGGGTTAGTGGAACGCTTTAACAAGACCCTTAAGTCTATGCTAAAGAGAGTGGTACAAAGGGATGGGAAAGACTGGGACTGCCTGTTACCAGCTCTCCTGTTTGCTATCAGGGAAGTGCCCCAGGCCTCCACTGGGTTTTCGCCCTTTGAGTTGGTATATGGGCGGAGACCTCGCGGACTACTTGACTTTATTAAAGAGGAATGGGAAAGTGAACCTGTTCAGCATAAGAGTGTTCTTGAATATGTCTCCCAAATGCAGGAAAGGATCCAAACTGTGATGCCACTAGTCAAAGAGCATTTGAAAAAAGCCCAGGAGGCTCAACGACGGGTCTATAACAGGGCTGCTAAAATAAGGCACTTCCAAGTGGGGGATCGAGTAGCGGTGCTAATTCCCACTGTGGAAAGTAAATTCTTGGCCAGATGGCAAGGTCCCTTTGAAGTTGTGGAAAAAGTGGGAGAGGTAAATTATAGAGTCCACCAGCCAGGCAAGAGGAAACCATATCAGATATATCATGTCAACTTGTTAAAGCCCTGGACAGACAGGGAACCGGTGACCTCCCTGGCTAGTGCAAGACTTGAGCCTCAGGTTGGGGTGGAGAGTGTCCAAGTAGCAAGTAAAAAATCCAAAGTCAGCAGGCAAAGGAGTTCTTGCAGAGAAATAAAGAAAAGTTTTCAGACTTGCCAGGGCTAACTAGTGTTATAGAACATGATATTATCACGGAACCTGGAGTCAAAGTTTTTGTCCGGCCCTACCGCATCCCAGAGGCTCAAAGGAAGGCCGTTTCAGAGGAAGTGAAGAAGATGCTGGACCTGGAGATCATTGAAGAGTCGCAGAGTGAGTGGTCGAGCCCAATTGTGTTGGTACCAAAGCCCAACGGGACTCTGCGATTCTGCAATGATTTCCGGAAACTTAATGAGGTTTCACGGTTTGATGCCTACCCCATGCCCCGGGTAGATGAGCTTATTGAGAGACTAGGTCCAGCCAGGTATATTACAACATTAGACCTTACCAAGGGGTATTGGCAAATCCCGTTGACTAAGGCTGCTAGAGAGAAAACTGCTTTTTCTACCCCAGAGGGGAGTTTTCAGTACAAAAGAATGCCTTTTGGACTACAAACTGCTCCAGCCACTTTCCAGCGAGCAATGGATAGGATTTTACGACCTCACCGGGAGTATGCCTCAGTGTACTTGGACGACATAGTCATTTTTAGCAGAGACTGGGAATCACACTTGCCCAAAGTCCAGGCAGTACTGGACTCTCTTTGGAAGGAGGGGTTTACAATAAACCCTGAAAAATGTGCTTTGGGAATGGAGGAGGTGAAATACGTGGGCTATATTGTAGGTAGAGGGGTGGTGAAACCTCAGGTTAACAAGGTAGAGGCTATACAGAATTGGCCCCGCCCCCTCACAAAAAAGCAGGTATGTGCATTCCTGGGCATGGTGGAATACTACAGGAGATTCGTACCCAACTTTGCCACATTGGCGGCTCCATTGACCGATCTGACTAAGGGACGGAAATCGGTCATAGTGGAATGGAATGCAGATGCTGAAAAGGCTTTTTTTGAGCTCAAGTCAGCACTGTGCCAACACCCTGTCCTGATAGCACCCAATTTTTCAAACGAGTTTGTTGTCCAGACTGATGCTTCCGATGTAGGATTGGGAGCTGTGTTGTCACAGGTTGTTCATGGTGAGGAGCACCCAGTAGTCTTCCTCAGTAGGAAGTTGACACCAGCGGAGAAAAACTACGCTATAGTTGAACGAGAATGTCTGGCCATTAAGTGGGCTCTGGAATCCCTCAGATATTACCTCTTGGGAAGGAAGTTTAGGTTAATTTCTGACCATGCCCCTTTTAACATGGATGAGGCAAGGTAAAGGGACTAATGCCAGAATTACACGTTGGTTCCTGGCGCTCCAGGAATTTAAATTTGTAGTGGAGCATAGGCCCGGGAGACTGCATCAAAATGCAGATGCCCTCTCCCGAGTCCATTGTTTTAGCTCCACTGTTGCCTCCACCTCCTTGGCGTTGGGGCACAGGGGGGGGATATGTACAGGACGCCGTGGCTGGGTCCTGGAAGGACGCTATATTTCCCCTCTGTTTGGGCTGTGGTTCCTTTAAGGGAACAGCAATGGTTAACACACCTGTCCAAGGAAGTGGTTTAAGAGAGACAGGAAGTTGTAGGTGAGAGAGTGAAGGAGTGTAGTGAAGTCTGCATGGTGAATGGTGGACACTGCAAAAGCTGTGGAGGCTGGGAAAAGCTCTGGGAAGCTGTGAATGTACATGGCAGTGGCCTGCATGGAAGTCTGCTATCTGGGAAACTTACCTGCAACACCAATAAGGACTGTTTAACTGCGACAGCAGTTATAAACTCTACAAGTCGGTGAGACTGTCATTTCTTTTGTTTTGCTGCTGTGAAGCCATTTAAGTTTAAATAAACGTCCTTTTGTTTGAAAAGCCTGTGTCCTGCGATCTAGCTGGTTCCCCGAACATTACAATATATATATATATACACACATATACCTATACACACACACACACACTATATTACCAAAAGTATTTATGTGCACATGAACGTTAATGGCATCCCAGTCTTAGTCCGTAGGGTTCAATATTGAGTTGGCCCACCCTTTACAGCTATAACAGCTTCAACACTTCTGGAAAGGCCGCCCACAAGGTTTAGGGGTGTGTCTATGGGAATGTGTGACCATTCTTCCAGAAGAGCATTTGTGAGGTCAGCCACTGATGTTGGACGAGAAGGCCTGGCTCGCAGTCTCCGCTCTAATTCATCCCAAAGGCGTTCTATCGGTTTGAGGTGAGGACTTTGCGCAGGCCAGTCAAGTTCCTCCACCCCAATTTCGCTCATCCTTGTCTTTATGGACCTTACTTTGTGCACTGGTGGGCAGTCATGTTGGAACAGGAAGGGACCGTCCCCAAATTGTTCCCACAAAGTTGGGAGCATGAAATTGTCCAAAATGTCTTGGTATGCTGACGCCTTAAGAGTTCCCTTCACTGGAACTAAGGGGCCAAGCCTGACCCCTGAAAAACAACCCCACACCATAATCCCCCCTCCACCAAATAATTTGGACCAGTGCACAAAGCAAGGTCCATAAAGACATGGATGAGCGAGTTTGGGGTGGAGCAACTTGACTGGCCTGCACAGAGTCCTGACCTCAACCTGATAGAACACCTTTGGGATGAATTAGAGTGGAGACTGCGAGCCAGGCCTTTTCTCCAACATCAGTGCCTGACCTCACACATGTGCTTCTGGAAGAATGGTCAAACATTCCCATAGACACCCTCCTAAATCTTGTGGACAACCTTCCCAGAAGAGTTGAAGCTGTTATAGCTGCAAAGTGTGGGCCAACTCAATATTGAACTCTGCTGACTAAGACTGGGATGCCATTAAAGTATTAATGTGAAATAAAAGACAAAAAACCCCAAGAGAACAAGTCCAATACACACTCCCATCCTTTTATAACAAGAGGATTGGTAGCAGGACTTTCCAGGGGACACTTCCGCCGTACCATAACTTCCTCTAAGCCCCCCACCCCCAACCTATTCTGCCTGCTCCATGTGTACAGCTGGTGAGTTCAACACCCTGCTCTACAGTGCTGCTGACTTCCTGGGTTTGCTTTTTAAATTCATCATAACGAATGTCCGTAATTGTGACGAAAAGTTAACGAATCTAATGAAAATTCGTATTTCGTACGAATCCAAATTGAATTTCGGACACGAATTACGAAATAGGAACTAACGGCAACGGGCTACAAACAAACCCAGGAACTCAGCACAGAACAGGGATGGTGGGAGCCCCTCATAGCACAGCACAGGGATGGTGGGAGCCCCTCATAATGAGCACAGCATGGGTACAGCCCCAGGAAGAAATCAGCACAGCACAGGGATGGTGGGAGCCCCTCATAATGAGCACAGCAGGGGTACAGCCCCAGGAGGAAGGCAGCACAGCACAGGGATGGTGGGAGCCCCTCATAATGAGCACAGCAGGAGCACAGCCCCAGGAGGAAGGCATCACAGCACAGGGATGGTGGGGGCCCCTCATAATGAGCACAGCAGGGGTACAGCCCCAGGAGGAAGGCAGCACAGCACAGGGATGGTGGGGGCCCCTCATAATGAGCACAGCAGGGGCACAGCGCCAGGAGGAAGTCAGCACAGCACCGGGATGGTGGGAGCCCCTCATAATGAGCACAGCAGGGGTACAGCCCCAGGAGGAAGTCAGCACAGCACAGGGATGGTGGGAGCCCCTCATAATGAGCATAATGAGTCGACCACTGCCATATTGAGAAAGGTATTGTAGCCCGGGCCGTTAGTTCGTATTTCGTAATTCGTGTCCGAAATTCAATTTGGATTGAATACGAATTTGTACAGCTGGTGAGTTCAACACCCTGCTCTACAGTGCTGCTGACTTCCTGGGTTTGCTTTTTAAATTCATCATAACGAATGTCCGTAATTGTGACGAAAAGTTAACGAATCTAATGAAAATTCGTATTTCGTACGAATCCAAATTGAATTTCGGACACGAATTACGAAATAGGAACTAACGGCAACGGGCTACAAACAAACCCAGGAACTCAGCACAGAACAGGGATGGTGGGAGCCCCTCATAATGAGCACAGCATGGGTACAGCCCCAGGAGAAAACAGCACAGCACAGGGATGGTGGGAGCCCCTCATAATGAGCACAGCAGGAGCACAGCCCCAGGAGGAAGGCAGCACAGCACAGGGATGGTGGGAGCCCCTCATAATGAGCACAGCAGGAGCACAGCCCCAGGAGGAAGGCATCACAGCACAGGGATGGTGGGGGCCCCTCATAATGAGCACAGCAGGGGTACAGCCCCAGGAGGAAGGCAGCACAGCACAGGGATGGTGGGGGCCCCTCATAATGAGCACAGCAGGGGTACAGCCCCAGGAGGAAGGCAGCACAGCACAGGGATGGTGGGGGCCCCTCATAATGAGCACAGCAGGGGCACAGCCCCAGGAGGAAGTCAGCACAGCACAGGGATGGTGGGAGCCCCTCATAATGAGCACAGCAGGGGTACAGCCCCAGGAGGAAGTCAGCACAGCACAGGGATGGTGGGAGCCCCTCATAATGAGCATAATGAGTCGACCACTGCCATATTGAGAAAGGTATTGTAGCCCGGGCCGTTAGTTCGTATTTCGTAATTCGTGTCCGAAATTCAATTTGGATTGAATACGAATTTTCGTTAGGTTCGTTAACTTTTCGTTTTACGAAAATTTGGTTATGATGAATTTAAAAAGCATAAAATACCTTTTTCTAATTCGGATCCGAAATTCGTCAACGAAATTTCGTAAAATCCGGAAGCATATAAATTCGTATTTCGGATGCTTCCGAATGTCCGAATTTTCGGAAATTCGTACGAAACGCATCGCACATGTCTGGTTCTAACCTGACCTGTAGAAAAGGTTAAAAGATACCACTAAGCAGAGGGATTTTTTTAAATGTTTTTTTTGGCATTCTTTACCCCAAATCCTCTTCCCTTAAGCAACTGAGCCACTAAAATAGCAAAAAAAAAAACAAATCGATGGAGTGGAAGTCTCGTTGTCACCGTCGTCAGAGCGGTGAGTGTTTCTGGGTGCAGCTAAAAGGCAAATCTCCATTAGGAAGGGAAAATAATGTTTTTAAAACCAGCAGCTCTCAAAGCGGTGGCCGGTGGGTGATTAAAGGCATGTCCCCTGGCACCATCGTATGCAGGCAGGAATTCTCCTCGAAGGGAAGAACCTTTATTAAGTCTATTTAGTAAGGTTTCCTATGTATATGATATGGAGGGAAGCAGCTTCCAGGTTCCAGTTGAACTTCTCCAGGATTTGGCGGCACTCCTCCTTACTGTACCGCGTCACGTTGTACAGATGAACTACCTGGAAAGAGAAAAAAGGTATTTCATGACAGAGAGAGAGAGAAGATCCTTACATTGAGAAATTGGTGTCACTGCAAATTCATACTGATGTAGGGTTCATGAGATCGGGGGGTTCAAATTATTGTGCTTATCTTCTAGGCTTTAACCAGTTTCATTACTACAGTGATTATTGTCAACTTTTTAGGATTCCTTGCCTGTTCTCCTCTGTCTGTTTTCTCTCTATCCTTCTACTTTTCTGCATGTTTTGTTTGTTTTGGATGGTGTGTGGAAGAGTTGTGTAGCACCCTGCTCCCAATGACTGGGCGCTATGTCAAATTTAGAGGGTATCTGAGCCAATAGTTGGGCTCAGATGTAAATAATTAAGGTTCAATTAGCCTCTGTTCCGGCTATGGCTATGTTGGGCAGACTTCCCACTGTTTGCCTGTAGGTGGCGTTACCACCTCAGGCCAATGCGGAGGACTGACAGGCCAGAGTGCATTGGGTGCCTTCCCCCGGGAACAGTTCAGTGGGCGTGGTCTACCCGCTGAGCATGCTGGGGAAGGGTACTTAAGGGGCAGACGCCATCTTTTGGGGTCCTTCTTTCCCTCGCGGCCCTCCTGGCGTGAGGAGCAGGGGAGGGCTGGGCCAGGGGGCAGGGTGGCAATTGCCTCCCAGGCCGCCCTAACTTATGTTCAAAATGGCCGGCAGCCGCTGCCCGCTACCATTTTCTTTTTTATTCTAGTCTAGAAAGTCGGCCGACCACTAGCTGTTGTATTCCGGGAGTTGTAGTCCGCGCTCAAGCTTCCGGTGGGTGGAAAACACAGCAGCGCAGAGGAAACTACAACTCCCTGGGACCGGATTCTTGGAAGCAGACAGAGACAGGGCGTGCCAGGGAGTCGGCACGCAGGGCTGCAGGGCTGGGCGCTGGCTGCAACTTGACCCCAGGATCAGGAACGTTACCCCCCCAGAAGACCGTGGTGTTCAAGGACCTGCTGAGCTGAGATTGCTGAGGTGAGAGACCCTGACACCCCTAGCTGACCCCCCATCTCCCCCACCATACACCCCATGTAACCTGCCCCAGTGATCAGGCTTCATTGATGGGCACTGGAGTTGGCTGCACTGATAAGCACTGGTGAGGCTGCATTGAAAAACCAGGTGGGCCATGGATGGTGAACTGATTCGGCGGTTCAGTGGGCCACTTGACTGGACTTGCCCCCCAGGCCTAAGGCTACCAGCCCTCCCCTGGTGAGGAGTGTGTTATGTGATTGCAGCCCCGGGACCATGTTGGCCCGAGGCTGCAACTCTACCAAGTAGGCCCAGTTATGCTGACTGGGGCCTACACTTTGAAGGTGATCCTGAGCTGTCCATCCTGAGGGAGGAAGCCACTCAATGGAGGAAACCAGGGGAGGACCCGTCCTGGAAAAGACCGAGTGGAAGGCTGGTGTCTTGGGGAGGGCCTGGTAATTCTATTGGAGGATGCACCGTAGCTAAAGTTTGCCTTGCAGTCTGCCGAGTCGGCTTAAAGGCTCTGGACTGTTTGGTTGGAAGTTCGGGTGTTAAGTCCTGTGGCAGAGGACCCTGGATTATCCAATTTTGCCGACAACCAGTCTGTGGCAGAGACTGGTCCTGATCATTGTCCGTGCATCATACCGGCTGCTATGCCAGGTGAGAGGGGCCTATCCGGGTGAGCAATACCTACTCGAGGAAGAGTGGTGACTGACTTTATAGTTGAGGAGTTTTTCCCAGTGATCTGTACTGCGTACCTAAACCTACCCCTTTCCCTTCATCCTTCTACTGTTCTTCTCATGTTTTAGTCAAAAGGAAAAAAAAACCTAACTGCAGAAGGTTTTACATCTTGTGTGGACATTGGAGGTTTTACAGACTTTCTTCCCCTAGACAACAAATACTGAGGTAACAAGCAAGGCCCAAATTAAAAACCAGCAGCTCCTACGGGGGTGTGCTACAGTTGGAACCCTCATTTAAATTCTTTTTCTGCTTGTGTCTCACTTCTTCACTTTACTTCTGGCAGGATTTAAGGGACCAGGACCCCATCCTGCCTTCACTCTCCATTATGGGTATCCCCCAAAGTGGTCTCCAGGGATAGGGCTCTCTCCCTGGCAATCTATGGCCATGGACCTGCGTAGCACGCTGCGGCTAACTGAATGTGATGCATTATTTAAAAGCAAATATTTCTGTGCGCTTAGTCCAATAGGGAAATGCTGCACTTAATATCCCAGATACAGGAAGTTATAACTCATCCCCTGAAGACTTCCATTTGCAGACGAAACGCGTTTGGAAGGGCAAGCAGTCTGGCCCCCTGCCCCAAACACCTTGTTCCCATGTTGATGGGGAATGGGGCATCATACCCACAACCGTGGCCGGTGGTTGTTGGGTTCTGCGGGCGGGCGACTTATCGGAATCTGGAAGCCCCCTTTAACAAGGGGCCCCCAGATCCCAGCCCCCCCCTATGTGAATGAGTATCGGGTACATTGTACCCCTACCCATTCACCAAAAAAGTAATAAACACAAGAGACAGTTTTTGACAATTCCTTTATTAAAAATAAAAAATAAAATAGTGTCCCTTGATGTAAATTCATCATCAATCATGCTGCCCACCGACCCAAAAAATTGACAAAATTAAAAACTCTCCGCCTCCTGGGAGGCCTCCCGCCGAATGCCTTCTCTCCACTTTGACATTTCTTATACAGGTAAGGGCGGGGCCATCTAGCTGCGTCACTCGGTGGCCCTGCCCCCAAGTGCCCAGCATGCACCAGTCCATGATGTCAGAAGGTGTTAGTGCCCCCGGGTGACGTAGCTAGGTGGCCCCACACCTTACCTATATAAGAAATGTCAAAGCGCAGAGCAGGCTTTCAGCGGGAGACCTCCCAGGAGGTGGAGAATGACAATGTATTTACATCGGGGGACACAATTTTTTATTCCTATTAGCCCCCCGCCCACAGACTCTGACAACCTCAGGCCAGGTTTTGTTGGGAAGAGGCCCTTGCCCTCATCAACATGGGGACAAGGTGCTTTGGGGTGGGTTGGGCGTGGAGCCTTCCCCTGCCCCAAAGCACCCACCCCCCCATGTTGAGGGCATGTGGCCTAGTATAGTTGGGGGAGTGCTTGTTTGTCCCCCCCTTCCTGACGTGCCAGGCTGTACGCCCTAATAAGGGTCTGGTATGGATTTTTGGGGGGACTGCACGCCATTTTTTTTTACATTTTGGTGTGGGGTTCCCCTCCAAATCCATACAAGTTCTGAAGGGCCTGGTATGGACTGGGGAGAGACCCCACGGCATTTTTTTTCTTTATTTTTTCAATAGCCGGGTTCCGGCAATTTTTAAAATGGGATTTTACTATTTTCTTTTTTTCTTTAGAAATTTCATTTGTGTTCTATACATGCTACAGAAGTGACACTTTACAGGCACATTTAGGGGACCACTCAGGCACTATATTTAAAGAATTTTTCATTTTTATTGTTGCACTTTAAGCATACCGTATATACTTGAGTATAAGCCGACCCAAGTATAAGCGGAGGCCCTAATTTTACCACAAAAAAATGGGAAAACGTACTGACACCGAGTATAAGCCTAGAGTGAGAATGCAGCAGCTACTGTAAGCGGAAAATAGGGTCAACAATGCCCATTTGCAGCTTTACTGTGCCCATTTGCACGCCTCACTGTGCTCATTTGCAACCTCATTGTGCCTATTGCAACCTCACTGTGCCCATTGCAGCCTGACCTCACTGTGCCCATTGCAGCCTGGCCTCACTGTGCCCATTGCAGCCTGGCCTCACTGTGCCCATTGCAGCCTCACCTTACTGAGCCCATTGCAGCCAGACCTCACTGTGCCCATTGCAGCCTCACCTTACTGAGCCCATTGCAGCCAGACCTCACTGTGCCCATTGCAACCTCACTGTGCCCATTGCAACCGCACTGTGCCCATTACAGCCTGACCTCACTGTGCCCATTGCAGCCTGACCTTACTGTGCCCATTGCAGAATCACTTTGTGTACAGTACCTTAGTCCGTGACATATCCAGACGGCGGCCGTGCAGTGTTAAAAAGTCCGCTGTTCCGTGATAGGCAGAACACTCGGTTTCCCAGCAAACATTGTGTTCTGCCTATCATGGACGCCCTCTCGTCTATCACGGACGAGAGGGCATCCCTGATAGGCGGAACACTGAACACAGTGTCTGCTGGGAAACCGAGTGTTCCGCCTATCACGGAACAGCACAAGGAGGAGCGCGACTTTTTAACACGCCCGCCGTCTGACATTGCATGTCACGGACTCAGGTACGCTGATTCGAGTATAAGCCGAGGGGGTCATTTTCAGCCCAAAAAAAAGGGCTGAAAAACTCAGCTTATACTCGAGTATATACAGTAATTAAAATCACTACTCCTGCAAAATCGATCATTTAAAATAAAAAAAATATTGATACAGTACCCAGACCCCCCATACCCCTTTTTTGGCCAATAACTTGCCTTCAAAATGGGCACATTTGATTTTTCCTCTTCAGCTCCTATAGACTTCAATGGGGTTAGACTGTCCCAGATGTTATGGTGCTACAATTGGCCTCATTATTTAAACGAAATGGGTTCATGGCCCATGAAGTTCTCATCACACAGCTATGCGCCAGACACCATGGAGGAAGATGAGACATTTGTCAGCGACCCCCAATTCACATTCATCTCTGATATGAGCAGTTTGTTGGTTTATTAAGAAACTGTCACCTTTAAGTGCTGGACGGCCCGTGTCACGTCTCCTCCGAAGAAACGCAGCGCTTCCTGGCATTTCTCTGGCGTCACGCCATGGACCTGCTCCTCCACCTGCAGCAAAGTAGATTATAGACATTAGATGTCTGCATCAGCTGGGATTCAGTGGTGCCTGCAAAATGCATTGTTTATATTAAAGTGTACCTGTCATGAAAGGAACACGGAGGCTGCTGTTGTGGGTCAGTGGCTGAGAAGCAGCCATGAATAAATGTACTGGACTTTTGATCGTGTTGAGATCCTACGGGGTAAAATGACCGCACCAGCCAAGCAGACACTGGCTGCAAAAAGCGCCTAGAGGCAATTCAGTTCGCATGTGTAGCGCTATACAAGTCACTCATTCATTCATGATGATTCCACATATTTAATTGGATAGATTATTTGTGGATCTGTCAGCATCGAAGTGGACTGGCGAGGGTGCCCTATATAGGTCCTATAAATGGGTCCACATTTTGATGATGTAGCGCACTCATATGGCCGAGCCCCATGTTCATACACTAGGAAAACACCCATTACTCCATTCAAAAGGACCATTTTAGCAGACAAAGCCAGTCTGAGTATGGATCAGCAAACAATGAAGAACATCCACAGGTAAGGCTAACCTGGGCCAAATGCCATCTCCTATACAACATTCCGCTCATCACTACTCACAAAGTACTGAAGTCAGAGGATCACCAAGACACCCAATCATTTAGATCAGTGGTTCTCAACCTGGGGAGGTCGGGACCCCCTCGGGGGTCAAATGGTGATTTGCCAGGGGTCACAAAATCCTGGGCCTTTCCTGGCTTTTCCAGCATTTTAGCGTCCACCCAGCAGGGCTGTCCCTGGAGCCTGTGGCCGCCCACTAAGCCTCTTCTCAGCCGCCCATTCAGTTCACGGCATGGCTGGGGGGCAGAGACTAGAGATCTGCTGACTGGTGAGGAATGTGAAGTGGGAGGGGCTGGAGGACACCCTATCTCCTGATTTCTGCATAGGTGTCACTACTACGAGACACCACAAAGTCGGAGACACAGTGAAGCCGGAGACATAGTGAGTAACACTACCTGTGATTACAGTTGCCATTAAAAGTCCCCACTACAGTTCTCAGATCAGCAGATGACCTTCATCAAGAGAACCTAAGTTGGCTGATCAGAACTCCCCCCATCCGAATGTAGCACCCTGTTCATAAAGAATAGGGGCTATTTTGTAAATTTTGTATTTTTCTGAATTGCAAATGGTTCAGACTGATTGTACAAGTTAAATTAGCTTCTGTTCTAATTTTGGCTATGTTGTGCTCATTTCTCACTGTTGTAAGTAGGTGTCACTGTCACCACAGGCCAGTGTGAGAAATACAGCAAGCTGAAGTGCATTGAATATTCTTTCCCCAGAAACAGCCCAGTGGTGGGAGTGTTCTTGCTGCTGTGCATTCTGAGAGAGGGTATTTAAGGGGCAGACACCATGTTTTTTTCCTCTTCCACCTCGAGCCTGCTGGCTTTTCTACCTCAAGGCTCTCTGCCTCATGGCCCTCCTGGCCTAAGGCGTGTCATCCTTTTACACCTCGGGGCCTGCTGGCTTTTCTACCTCGAGGCTCTCTGCCTCACGGCCCTCCTGGCCTAAGGCGTGTCTTACTTTTCCACCTCGGGGCCTGCTGGCTTTTCTACCTCCAGGCTCTCTGCCTCACGGCCCTCCTGGCCTAAGGCTGTCATCCTTTTCCACCACCGAGCCTGCTGGCTCGAGACTATGTTGCTGCAAGTAGGCCCAGAAGCCTGTCTGGGGCCTACTTATCCGGAAGTGGTCCTGTGCTGTCTTGCCTGCGTGGAATAAGCCAAGTCAAACTGAGAATATCCAGGGGGGGACTCTTGCTGGAGAGAACCAGGCCGACGGCTGGTCTCTCAGGAAGGGCCTGGTAACTCGTTTGAAGGACGCACTTAAGTTAATCTACCCTCACAGTACTGCCGGATGGCTTAAAGGTTCTGGCACTGTGCAGCTGTTCTACAACCAACTAACTGCTGGCTACAAAGTCCTATGAGAGAGGATTATCCAGGAGTTCCACTGATCGCCAAGTCTATGAGAGAGACTGTTCCGTGCATCATACCGGCTGCTAGGTCGGTGTGATAGGCCTATCCGGGTGTTGCAAGATCCGCTGACAGAAAGCTGTTTTGTCCTCTGGATCCAAGAAACTAATCTGTGATCTGCTAAAAGGTATCTGAAACTTCCCCTGACCCTCCATCCTTTTACTATTACAAGTTCTTTTATTAAAGCATTGGAAAAAGACTAGTGTGACTGGTGCTCACATCTGTTTGACATTTCCTATCATAGACTCATAGTACTGGGACAGTGAAAGGTGGGGTAACGGCAGGACCCAAAATATAATCAGCAGCCCTGTAGGGGGTATTGCTACACTAAAATGTACCATAAGGGGTTTTATTACTGTACGAGTGGAAGGGACTCAGGGAGCGCTAAATGTCCGTGGATTAGGGGCACAAACTACTTGTCTTGCTTTGAGTGCTGACAACCAACGCTACGAAAATAATTTTACTGTTAGGGGTCCCCACAACTTGGGAAATTTTATCAAGGGGTCACGGCACTAGAAAGGTTGAGAACCACTGATTTAGATGAAGGACTCAATAATGCGGTTACATCTAAAAAGTAATCCAAAATCCATGAAGGCCTACTCCATGTAGATTGGCTGGGAAGAGGCGGAGTGCCCCTCTGCTCCATCTCTCTGTCCACATTTAAGGCCTCACACATAGAATTTCCTCCAGTCACGTGGCTGACAGAAGACTATGAGGAGCCAGAGGAGGCAAAGGGGCATCAGGAGAGATGGAGGGGTGCTCACCACTAGAACCCCAGAACTGCAAAGCTTTTTAAACTTCACCCCTCAACCAAATTTCCTCCTCCCGGTCACCCAATATGTTTGCACAATTTCTTTATTAACATGTAGACCACTCGGTGTCCTCACCTCTCTGATCCGTCTCTGCAGTTCGCTGTTTGTCATCTTGCTGCTGCATCTTCGAGATGTAGATACTTGTGTCAGTCGACGAACAATCGGGGTCTCTCCTGGACCCAAGGCTGCGGTAGATGAAACTTTATCTTTCCTATTGAAGCTTGAGGACCGTCTAGGGCAAGTCATGGTGGTGGGCACAGCCAGAAACTGATCCTTGGAGGATGTTGTTTTGGGAGGAGCTGAGCAGTGGGGGTTGTCCACTGAGTGCTGTGGGGGCTGCTCATTCCTTCTTCTTATACAGGACCTACGGATCAGAGGTGTTATGCAATCCATATCTCGCATACATGGCTCAGGTGTGAGCGGCCTATGAGGCTTGCCATTTACCTCCCAGTCAGGGATGATTTCCACACTTCTAGACACACCTGTAGGTTCAATTTACAAAAATGTGAGAGGAAGGACAAGATAAGAATGACAGAATAAGAGGCCAAAGTTCATAGAATTATTGATGATGGTTGGAAGATGAAAATAAGTAATGTACCGTATATACTCAAGTATAAGCCGACCCGAATATAAGCCGAGGCACCTAATTTTACCACAAAAAACTGGGAAAACGTATTGACTCGAGTATAAGCCTAGGGTGTCCATCTGCATGCCTCACTGTGACTCACTTTGCCTCACTGTGTCCATGTGCATGCCTTACTGCGCCTCACTGTGTCCATGCCTCACTGTGCCCATGCCTCACTGTGCCCATGCCTCACTGTGCCCATGCCTCACTGTGTCCATAACTAGACTGACGTTTAACATGGGAGTCTATGGAAGGGGTGCCCGGGTTTGAAAAATCGGTGCTCCCTGGCCGTGGGTCCCCCAGACAATAAACTTTTCACACTTATAGAGGAGAAATGGGGCTACATGTGTGCCAAGTTTCGGGTCCAGGGGACCTACGATCGGCCAGTACCGGGTCCCCAAAATCACCAGAGAAATTACTGTTTAAAATGGGAGTCTATGGAAGGGGTGCCCGGTTTTGAAAAATCAGTGCTCCCCGGCCGTAGGTCCCCCGGACAACAAACTTTGCACACTTATAGAGGAAGAGTGGGGCTACATGTTTGCCAAGTTTACGGCCTGCCGGTTCCGGGTCCCCAAAGTACGGGAGATCAGGCGCAAAAAGGTGACTGGAGCATAAGCCGAGGGGGGCATTTTCAGCACAAAAAAATGTGCTGAAAAACTCGGCTTATACTCAAGTATATACAGTTCTTGAAGTTTTCAGAAGTATATAACGCTCCTGTTCCTTGGCAGCCGCTGGTATTGTAACGGGAAGGCCCGGGGAACTCAGAATCGCTTAGAAAGTATGAGATACCCTTGCTTCAGCTCCCCCAATGCCTCTTATGTGTCAACCACCCTGTGTCTCTATTAGGGGCACAGGGTGAATGAAAACCCCAATATGGTCTGTGATAGCCATATTCGATGCTGCACATACATTGTATCTAGATTGGGTCTGTAATATTGATCCCCCATATTCCTCAGGATATCTGCAAAGAACTATTTACTGTTTGATTATGACCTCAACAGGGTAATTGAAAAGTGACGCCTTCATGATGTTGGGACACATACTGTTAGATGCTAATGTCATCACCCCCAGCCCCTTGTCTTTGTGTAATCATTGCTGGGAGGAATTAAGGTGATTTGCCTTCTATTGTTCATTATGACTTGGGAAGGTCTGGTGTGAATACAGATAATTAACACCATGCCTGTGTGTATGGTATCCGGCAGACAGACTGGCTGCCAACACTTTGTGATAAGATGTGTATTGGGGATCGTTATATTCTATTGTGTGGGATCTTTTGAAGCCTAGCAGACGTCAGGATGATGTGTTGAGTCTTGTGATGTGTGGGTGGAGCTGGGCCATTGTTCATGTTAAACTAATGCAGTATTGGATATATATAAAAGTTACAATGTTTCTCAATAAATTCATTCTACCCCAGAAGGATACAGAGTGCGTCTCGTTTCTTCAGAAGGATTAATTCCTATGGGAAGGGGCCGTTTGGCTGTGGAAGATTGGTAGCGAGTGGATGTGTGTCCAGGAGAGGGGACAGAGGAAACGGCGTTTAACCCCCTTCGTATTTGGGGCGCCGTTACATTGGTTGGCAGCAGCGGGATTTTCCCTCAAGTTCCTGGGACACTCCAAACCACCACAGTGAATGACCAGCTATGCAGCCTGCAGGAAAGTCACGCTGAAAGACCTACTTGAGAGCCGAGATGGACCAGAAGAGGGTTGGTGATGCAGGACCCCGGTCAGTTGAAGACCTGTTTCAGCAACGTGTTCAACAGCGGTTGGCATTATATGGTGCTAACCCATCAGAGACCGCCATACAGGAAGCCATTAAAGGCATCCAGCTGCAGGATGAGTGACAAGAGAGAGAACGAGAGCGACAAGAGAGAGAACTAGCGCGACAAAAGAGAGAAGGAGAGCGTCAAGAGAGAGAACGAGAGTGACAAGAGAAAGAACTAGAGCGACAAAAGAGAGAACTAGAGCGGCAACATGAGCGGAGAATGGCGGAAATACGGCAATCGGAGACAACGCCTAAAGAACCAGCCGCCATGGAAGAGGAAGTCAGAAGGAGGTTGAGAGAGATGCAGATACAGCATAGAGGACCAGTATCAGAGGAGGTCCTGCTGGGATGGTCTGATTCAATCCGCTGGGAACTCTGGAAGAAAGCGCTAGCTCTCGAGCAGCAACACCAGGGAAAAGTTCTCCCCTCCATCCATGTAAGGTACTGGTCGCAGTATGAAGTACGAATGCTGTTATTGGGGGAACAACCGAAGCAGGAGTGGACAGCTGAGTTAAGCAGGCTGATCCGGGCAGAGATGCGGTTGGACGAGAGCTACAGAGCCCTCCGGTGGTATGTAGCCCAAGAGTGCCAGTGGTCAGCGGATGACAGCCCTACGGAAGGCTTTGACTATAATGGCCTGGGATTGTTGTATTGGAGGCTGTCCGAGGACCCTGACTTCGGGAGTGATCGGGAGTGGCGTTTGGAGGAAATAATGGAGGAAAGAAACCGAAAACTGAATGTCTCGGAAGGGCACTGGGCAGAGGAAGATTTGGAGTTTCTGGCCGTTCAGGAATGGGAGCTGGAGATCGCCTACAGACAGCTGCTAGAATCTGCTCAGCAGCAGGGTGGTGCTACCTTTGCCTGGGACTATCAGGAAATACCAGTTGACAACTATGAAATCCTGGCTGAAGAATCGGCAGTGGAAAATCTGGAGATTGCCATCCCTAAAGCCGAAGTGGATGAGGTGGAGTTCCAGGGAGCTAGGGCAGTTGGCTCATCCCCCCAGCCACAGATTACAGAAGGTATGGATTTAATGGGCTGTTCAGAAGATGTTATGGATTATGCATCGCCCGCTCAAGTACTGACAGCAGGACAAAGTACTGCAGACCCTTGCTCTACACCCGTGGCAGTTTTGGAGGCCCGAGTTGAGAAGGTGATGGTTCCTCTTTCCGAGTGGATTTCAGAGATGCAGGGAGGAGAAGCAGGCCATTCCCCCCCTCCCCACAGTTAACCAGAGCAGATGGTGTGGAGTCCCCAGGAGAAGCGCTGGCAACAGGGCAGAGTGATGGCAACCTCTGCCCAGCACCGGAAACAACTGTGGAGTTTCAGGGAGCCGGGGCAGTTGGCCCCTCTCTCCAGCAACAAGCTGGTGTGGTAAAGCTTTTACCCCCAGCCGAATCACTGGCAGCAGGGCAGAATGCTACTGGCCGCTGCACACAACTGCCACTTGAGCGGATATCGGTGGATGGGACTGCGGTCTCCACTCACAGCAACCCAGCACAAGAGCTGGCAACAGAGCAGAGCGCCGCGGGCCTCTGCTCTCAACTAACAGAAAAGGGAGTTCCTGTGGTATTGGATGGGACTTCGGTCCTCACTGACACAACCCCAGAAAATGGTGTGACACTGAGACAGGAGGATGTCAACCTTGCTTTGCAAGCACTAGGGGATTTTCACCTACCACAAGGGGATGGGAATTCAGTCTCCACTTGTATACCCCAGGAATGCTGGGCAGTTGGCCCAGATCCCCAACAGCATGACGGACTGAGCCCAGTCACCCTGTCTTCTCTCCAGCGGCTGAAGGGACTCCAGGGAGAAGGGCCAGTCAAGGCCTCCCCCCGGCGGCGGGTATGTTCTCTGAGAGAGGCAGTGGTTGGCTGGGTGAGTAGTGCTCTGTTTGCAGCAATTTATTTGGGGTACTGTGTGGATACCGGCATTAGAAGAAGGGACCTATGGACTAACTTCGGAGTCAACCCGTCTGGGGTTCCCTCCTCTGTTAGTCCCCTGCCGAAAGGGGAGAGATGTAATGGGAAGGCCCGGGGAACTCAGAATCGCTTAGAAAGTATGAGATACCCTTGCTTCAGCTCCCCCAATGCCTCTTATGTGTCAACCACCCTGTGTCTCTATTAGGGGCACAGGGTGAATGAAAACCCCAATATGGTCTGTGATAGCCATATTCGATGCTGCACATACATTGTATCTAGATTGGGTCTGTAATATTGATCCCCCATATTCCTCAGGATATCTGCAAAGAACTATTTACTGTTTGATTATGACCTCAACAGGGTAATTGAAAAGTGACGCCTTCATGATGTTGGGACACATACTGTTAGATGCTAATGTCATCACCCCCAGCCCCTTGTCTTTGTGTAATCATTGCTGGGAGGACGTAAGGTGATTTGCATTCTATTGTTCATTATGACTTGGGAAGGTCTGGTGTGAATACATATAATTAACACCATGCCTGTGTGTATGGTATCCGGCAGACAGACTGGCTGCCAACACTTTGTGATAAGATGTGTATTGGGGATCGTTATATTCTATTGTGTGGGATCTTTTGAAGCCTAGCAGACGTCAGGATGATGTGTTTAGTCTTGTGATGTGTGGGTGGAGCTGGGCCATTGTTCATGTTAAACTAATGCAGTATTGGATATATATAAAAGTTACAATGTTTCTCAATAAAGTCATTCGATCTTAGGAAGATACAGAGTGCGTCTCATTCTTCAGAAGGATTCATTCCTATGGGAAGGGGTCGTTTGGCTGTGGAAGATTGGTAGCGAATGGATGTGTGTCCAGGAGAGGGGACAGAGGAAACGGCGTCTAACTCCCTTCGTATTTGGGGTGCCATTACAGGTATCATTCCAGCATCCTGGTTTTGGCCAGGCTACGCTCTCCCTGTCTGTCTGTTCACCTGCACGGTGATTGGTGTAGTCACAGCCTCTTGGTGGAGACCAAACCTGTTTGTAGCCTTCCAAACCCTCAGTGTCATGCTTTGATAGTGTTTTATGTTGTGCTTCAAGCTCTCTGTTTGCCTGCCTTTTTCCTGTACCTTAACCTTTGCCTGATCCCTGCTCTGCCAGCTGGTTTGGATTTTTCCTTGTTATCCACCTCGGATTAGACTTTGGACTTCTCTCTGAACTCAGCCTACATTTTGACCATGAATTTGACCCTGACTACTCTGTGAATGTTGTCTTCCTGAAATTGGACTGCCATTGTACCACATTGCCTTTCTGCCAACCGCAAGAACCTGTTTGCTGGGCTTAGCTCGCATGGTAGCCAGTAGGGTGACCACATTTCCAAACTGCCATTCAGGGGCACACCCCCTCTCTCACCTTCCCCAAAAAAAGATATGGGGGGGGCGGGGTAATGTAGTCTCGGGGTTGATGGGGAATTTGGCGGCGGGTTATTTGTCAGGTGAATGTGCCACTTGCCACCAGATGCAGTGCTGCTTGCCACCCATAGCCTGCCACCAGATGCAGTGCTGCCGTTACTCCCTCTGTGTGAGCCACGTGCGTAGAAGGAAAGGAGTGGCGTCACTATGTGGAGAGTGAAGATCACACCAGTCCCTGCTGCTTGCCGCTGGGTGCCAGAGAAGGAGGATGTGCCGAGGTGGGTTTGGACAGCAGTGCTGCACTAGGCGCAGGCCTCGCTACCGGTCTCACTGTCTGAGAGTAAATTGTCACTGGTTGCAAGATGCCAGGCAGCGCTGGCCCTAGTAACCAGTTCCGGAAATGTAGTTATTAGTTAGTAGGGGGTGGCTGTATTGTATTGTCCCAGAATGAAGGTGCCCGGGACCCAGGACAGACATGTCAATTGCGGGACAGTCCCTGGCAATCCGGGACATGTGGGCACCCTAGTAGCCAGGCACCTTTAGCATTGTGTATAAGGCCTCGAAAAAACCAAATCCTTGAAGGCCTACTTACCTTATGGGAAAGGGGGCTGCTATAGGTGGAGAACACAGAGCCATCTATAGTGCCTGACCACCAACCCTAGGCGGTAGGTGTGACAGAACTGAGGTGAAGAAGAGAGGAGGAGGTGGTAAGGGTTAATAATTACAACACTTACGTCGACCAAGCAATGTTTTTCCACCTCTATCTTGACAATGACCACACCTTTGATCCTCCTTTGCTCTGCCTCTCATGCTGAAAGAAATAAAAACGTATGAGTACGTGAGAAGTATCATTACTTCCTTCACTAGAAGGTAGTAAGAGACTTACTCTTTCTGCGTGTCATCATTCCTAAGAGAAAGCTTCTCCAGACAATTGGACAAGTGCACAGAAGTACACAGATGGGCAAAGTCCTCCGGGCAGATTGAGGCAGCAGAAAAAGGTCCAATCTGAAGAGTTCGGTGACTTTGTCCTCTCCAGAGGTTGGTGTCTAACCTGGAGGAAGGAATTTAGAAAAGTCTCATCTAGTAATAATATGAACATAAAAGTATTAGTACCAACTAAAAATTGATTTTATTTGGAAAATGACATTTGTCTGGGCTGGTTTATATATATATAGTGCCGGGTTCGACTATAATGCCGGGTTAGACCCCCTTTGGCCTTCATTCTTCGTGGCATAGATTCAACAAGGTGTTGGAAACATTTCTCAGAGATTTTGCTCCATAGTGACATGACATGGTGCTCTATTGGATGAGATATGGTGAGTGTGGAGGCCATTGGAGGACAGTGACCTCATTGTCCAGTGGTGAGATGATTGGAGATTTGTGACATGGGTCATTATCCTGCTGGAAGGAGCCATCAGAAGATGGGGACACTGGAGTCATAAAGGGATGGACATGGTCAGCAACAATACTCAGGTAGGGCGTGGCGTTTAAATCATACTCAGTTGGGTATTAAGGGGCCCAAAGTGTGCCAAGAAAATATCCCCCACACCATTACACCCCCACCACCAGCCTGAACCGGTGATACAAGGCAGGATGGATCCATCCGCCAAATTCTGACCCCACCATCTGAATGTGGCAGCTGAAATCCAGACTCATCAGACCCAGCAACGTTTTCCCAATCTTCTATTGTCCAATTTTTGTGAGACTGTGCCAATTGTAGCCTCAGGAGTGGCACCCAGTGTGGTCTTCTGCTGCTGTAGCCCATTTGCTTCAAGGTTGGATGTGTTGTGAATTCAGAGATGGTATTCTGCATACATTGGATGCAATGAGTGATTAATTAGCCTCGTACACACGGCCAGGTTTCCCGACGGGAAAACTGCGAGGACAACTTTTGGCTGGGAATCCCGGGCGTGTGTATGCTCCCTCACAGTTTTTCCGACGGGAAAACTGCCAAACCCGCCGGACAAAAAAAAGAGAACCTGCTCTCTTTTTCCCCGGTGGGTTTCCCGACGGACTTTTATCCATCAGAAAACCCGGCCGTGTGTAGCAAAAACCGTCCATTTTTGGCAGTTTTCCTGTGGGGAAAAACTCAGATGGAGCATAGAACACGGTCGGAATTCCCGAGGAAAAGCTCTCATCGAAGTTTTCCCTACGGGAAAACCGAGCATCTGTACGGGGAAAACTAGAGAGCGGGCTCTCGGTTTCCCCCCCTGGGATTTCCGACGGATCTTTTCCTGTCGGGAATCCCGGTCGTGTGTACTAGGCATTTGAGTTACTGTTGCCTTTCTATCATCTGGAACCAGTCTGCCCATTCTCCTCTGACATCAACAAGGCATTTTCCTACAAACAACTGCCACTCACTGGATATTTTCTCTTTTCCCCACCATTCTCTCTAAACCCGAGAGATGGTTGTGCGTGAAAATCCCAGAAATACTCAGACCGGCCCGTCTGGTACCAACAAACACGCCACGTTCAAAGTCACTTCAATCCCCTTTCTTCCCCATTCTGATGCTCGGTTTGAACTTCAGCAAGTCATCTTCACCACGTTTAGATGAATAAATGCATTGAGTTGCTGTCATGTGATTGGCTGATTAGCAATTTGTGTTATCAAGCAATTGAACAGGTGTACTCAATAAAGTGGCCCGGTTTGTTTATATATACTGCATATATTTGCCATCTGAGAAGCTCATGCTGAAGCAGGTCTGGGCATCTTAAACATGGAGGACCAAGCCCGGGATTAAATTCCAAGAACACTTAGGAATCCATTTATGGCAAACTAGAGACTATGGCAGTGTTTTCCAAACTGTGCCCCTTTGTTTGCTTTTATCAGGCTCTTGGGGCACTATTTCTCCCACTGACATTAAAAATTAGAGATGCTTCCTGTCACTGACACCAATGATGGGACACTATTCCTCCCACTGATAGCAATGATCAGGCACTATTCTTCCCACTGACACCAATAATGGGGCACTATTCCTCCCACTGACACCAATGAAGGGACACTATTCCTCCCACTGATACCAATGAGGGGACACTATTCCTCCCTCTGATACCAATGATGGGACACTATTCCTCCCACTGACACCAATGATGGGACACTATTCCTCCCACTGATACCAATGATGGGGCACTATTCTTCCCACTGACACCAATAATGGGGCACTATTCCTCCCACTGACACCAATGAAGGGACACTATTCCTCCCACTGATACCAATGAGGGGACACTATTCCTCCCTCTGATACCAATGATGGGACACTATTCCTCCCACTGATACCAATGATGGGACACTATTCCTCCCACTAACACCAATAATGGGACACTATTCCTCCCACTGACACCAATGATGGGACACTATTCTTCCCACTGACACCAATGACGGGACACTATTCCTCCCACTGATACCAATGATGGGACACTATTCCTCCCACTAACACCAATAATGGGACACTATTCCTCTCACTGACACCAATAATGGGACACTATTCCTCCCACTGACACCAATGAGTTTCTACTCATATTGGCCAGATTGAATGTTAACTGATGAAAAACAGATAATTAATTGCAGAAGATAAATGATGACCAGTTATGAACTGTATATGATGGGAGATGAATGGTTGGCGGTTGTACATGGACGTTGAGAACATAGAGTTTTTCTTACCCAGCCTCAATGATGGTGACAACATCCCCAGCATTCAGGGGCAGCCAGTTAGGATTGCTAACTTCCTTAAGAAGCTTAACCTCCAGAGGTTTCACCTGGAGAAGGAAGAAGTTGTCTATCAAATAAAGGACTAACAAGAGAGGACAATTTGGTTGCCGTTTCTTCATAAGTAACATCTCGGATCATCGTATTTAGTGTAAGCTCTCTTCCAAAAATAAAGCATAAAATACAGATGAAAGACCTTTTTTAAATTAGATGAATGAACGAGAAATTATTCAAACATCTACAGTATAGCTACAGCCAATAGTGGCTTCACCCCAGAACTACAACCTTCTTAACGCGTTTTATCAACAAATATCCATCTGTTGGGGAAACAGGTGGTTCTGGAGTGGAAACACTATGGCTGTAGCTATACTGTGGATGCTTGAAGAAATGACTTGGAAGAGCAAAGGTCGGAGTGCGGCTCTCATTCATCTATGAAGCGCTACCCTTGTAGGAGGACCGACATTTTTCTCGACGTGATTTTTCGGGTTTCCTCTCAAGCCTGCCTTGCAAACACACGTTCAGGTAAAAAAAAACGCTTGAGCAAAGCGCGGTGACGTACAACACGTACGACGGCACTAAAAAGGGGAAGTTCCATTCCAACGGCGCCACCCTTTGGGCTGCTTTTGCTGATCTCGTGTTAGTAAAGTTTGGTGAGAGAAGATTCACGCTTTTCAGTCTTTGTGCTTTTCAGTCCGTTACAGCGTGACAAATGTGCTATCTCCATTACGAACGCTAGTTTTACCAGACCGAGCGCTCCCGTCTCATAACTTGATTCTGAGCAGGCACATTTTTTTTTCCCCTCGGAAAAGCATACACACGAGCGGTTTTCGTGACGAGAAAAAGAACGACGGGAAAAACGACGAGAAAAAATAGAGCAGGTTCTAATTTTTTTTTGCGGGCAGTTTTCTCGTCGAGAAAACTGCTATGGAGCATACACACGACCGGTTTTCACGACCAATCTAAAAAATGGCAGTTTTCTCGTCATGAAAAACGGTCGTGTGTACGCGGCATAAGGCTTACCCGTAGGTGCTCGAAATATCTCCTAAACCTCCATGGTGTAGGAGATTTTTACAATAAGGATGGGCGCCGATGTCTACGGCGCACAGGCACTTTAGAAACGGCGATCGTGCCGTTTCTAAAGGAGGCCGTGCCGTGACTGGCAGCTCCCGCGTGCATGCACGGGAGTGACATCATCGTGGCTCCGGCCAAACACAGCGCGGGAGCCGCGATACCCGGAAGTAACCGCCGGGAGAGATGTTGGCTGCCCGAGCGGTGTACAAGGACAGCTGCGGGGGCTTCGATCTGAGGTGAGTATTACATAATGAGCTAGTATGCTATGCATACTAGCTCATTAAGCCTTTGTCTTGCAGGTGGTGTTTTTTTTTTTAAAAGTGGGTTTACAACCATTTTAACATATTGTCACCCAATCTGGTTGGTATCCAGGCAAACATAAAACAGATTAACAATGGTGATAAAACAATTTTCCATACAAAGTGAGCACTGCACCCCGAGCCCACCCAGTTGTGTGACATTAGCAAATTAATATTCGCTATTATCTTCCTGATTCTTCTCCCGGCCAATCAGGTCCAACTGGCCGAGAGGAGAAGCGATCCTATTGGCCGCTAAGATGGAGGAGGGAGGAGACTAAAGGCAGAAGCCGCCGTGGAGGAGGAGAGGCAGGGGAAGCCGCTGCCCGGAGGAAGCGCTGCCTGCGACCTAGATGCGGTAAGTAAGAGGGGCTGGTGACCGACCGACTGGGGCGGGGGGTGCAGCATGTATACATGGAATATTTTACACCAGAGAAAAGGCCAATGTAAAAGACAGACCACTAGCAGGATTCATGAAATATAAAAGTAGAAGGCAAGCATGGAAATACACTTCTTTTAGACCCATTACAGATCAGAGCAAAGGACAATGTTTTAGACAGACCACCATGACCCATGAAGGATAGGAGTAGAGCGCAAAAATGGTAAGAGTCCTCCTAGATCCACCACAACTCAGAGTAGAGGGAAATATTGGATACAGATGTCCTGAGTGCATTTTACATGTTAAAGACAGACTTTTAGGACCCATGAAAGATAAGAGTAGAGAACAAACATGGTAAGAGCGAGACAGATCTATTTGATACAATTGACAAGTCACTCACCTCTTGAAGAAGGCTGATGATAGAGGTAAAATTTGGCCTCTCTTTCGGAATGTACGCCCAACATTTCATCATCACATTGTACAAAGCAGGAGGACAATCTTCGGGGCACTCCAGCCGCTCATGACTTCTTTCAATTGCAGCTACAATCTGGAGAAATGGAGACACTTACCAGCTTCAGCATGGGAAGGTGATTGGTAGAGATGTGCGCAACAGAAAAATGTGGTTTGTTTTGTTTCGGGTTCTTCATTAAGTTGACAATTTCGTTACCTCATATTCGTTATGTTAGAATGATTTGTTTTCGGAATCCATTTCATGTAGTTGGATATGTTTCGTATATACCATATTTGTTATTTTTCAAATCGATTCAAAATTTGAATTTTGAAAATTTGAATTTTGGAAGATGGCTATATTTGTTCTATTCTATTTTATTCTATTCTAATCTATTAAAAAAAAAAATCTATTCTTTTTTATTTTACTTTTCTATTCTATTCTTTTATTTTTTATTCTACTCTTTTCCTTTATATTCTATTATTTTCTATTCTATAAAGCAGGAATTATTATCTTATTTTACTTTTACTGTATTTTTCGAATTTGGATAATTTGTTTTGCTATAATTAATTTCAGATTTATTGAAATTTGTTACAGTTGTGATTTGGAAATTCAGATACATCCAAATCTCCATATATAACGAAAATCTCAGCTGAATTTTGATTCGTAATGAAACGAATGGAACATGTCTATTGATGGGTGGCACTCTACATGATCTTTACATTACCTGTCTCCCATTTAGGCCAAACCAAGGTTCCTGTCCATAGGTGAACATCTCCCACATGGTGACCCCGAACATCCAGACATCACTTGAGTGTGAAAAGTTGCCAAACTTCAAGCTCTCCGGAGCGCACCTACAACACAGAGGGAAAAGAACGGACTCAATAGCGATTAGGTCTTTCCAAACAGAACCCAACCTTAGATTTGGTTAGCATCTTACTCCTTCATTCTATGACCCAAAAATGTACTGAATTCCACCCTCACCATGCAAAGGGTATCTTTCGGCGAGGAGAGGTGGTGTAATGATCATCGTTTGTCGCCAAAAGCCTTGTCAATCCAAAATCTCCAATCTTTACCAAATGTTCACTGATCACCAATACATTCCGAGTTGCCAGGTCCCTGTGGATGAAATTGTGGGTCTCAAGGTAGCTCATCCCAGAGGCAATCTGGATGGCATATGACCACAGGAGCTGCAGAGAATACATGCCGTTATAGGAGTGCAGATGACTGAGTAAGGATCCGAGAGGTGCCAACTCTGTAACCTGAGACACAAGAAAGAAAGAGAGACAGAATGCCCTTATTATAATTAGGGATGAGCCGAACACCCCCCCTGTTCGGTTCGCACCAGAACCTGCGAACGGACCGAAAGTTCGCGCAAACTTTAGAACCCTATTAAATACAATGGACTCGAACATTCAAAATCAAAAGTGCTAATTATCAAGGCTAATATGCAAGTTATTGTCATAAAAAGTGTTTGGGGACCCGGGTCCTGCCCCAGGGGACATGTATCAATGCAAAAAAAAGTTTTCAAAACGGACGTTTTTTCGGGAGCGGTGATTTTAATAATGCTTAAAGTGAAAAAATAAAAGTGAAATATTCCTTTTAATATCATACCTGGGGGGTGTCTAAAGTATGCCTGTGAAGTGGCACGTGTTTCCCGTGTTTATAACTGTCCCTGCACAAAATTACATTTCCAAAGGACAAAAAGCCATTTAAAACTGCTTGCGGCTTTAATGTCATGTCTGGTCCCGGTAATATGGATGAAAATCTTTGAGAAAAATGGCATGGCTACCCCATCACCCCCCCCCAACCCAGCCCATTACCAGCCCCTTTGGGTATTTGTATTTGTATTCAGGTAGCTTTAGGTGCACACTGTGCAAGGGACACAATACACTAAGTGAAAATACTGCAGCTAGCACAATCACCTGCCTGCCTGTCAGTATATTAGGAAGAGAATAACAGGAATGGATCCAGCTAAACTGAATACAGTGTATAAATATATATACAACACCTAGGATGCATATATATCCTCTACACACTGTAACTGAAGCTAACTGACTCGCCTGTCTGCTCTATCTAACTCAATATAAATGACACGGTCTATCTCTCTCTGTCTGTCTTTAACCATCACAACACAGTACACCAGTACACAAGGCCGCCACGGAGGCTGCCTTATATTGGGTGGGGCATATACTAAACCCCCATAGACATAATTGGCCAAAGCCACTCGGCTTTGGCCAATTATGGCTCTCCGTTTTTTGCGCGCTGTGATTGGCCAAAGCATGCGGGTCATAGTGCATGCTTGGCCAATCATCAGCCAGCAATGCACTGCGATGCCGCAGTGAATTATGGGCCGTGACGCGCCACTTGAATTTGGCGCGAACGGCCCATAATGTTCGAAATTCGGCGAACGATCGAACAGCCGATGTTCGAGTCGAACATGGGTTCGACTCGAACTCGAAGCTCATCCCTAATTATAATGTTATACACATCATACCTCTATAACCAATCAGGGGCAGGAGGAGCAGACTCATAACTTTCTTCTGCACCACCCTGCAAGGAGGAAAGGAGGAGGGACACCCATATCTCCCTTTTTTTAAGATACCCTTTTTGGGTAGATGAAATTTGCCCTTCCACAGTTGCCCTAACCATGATAGTTTTATTTATGTCTCCATTGCAGCCACATGCCCGCCATTGTTGCACTTGTGACCCAAGTCTCCTATGCACCCAAACCTGGTCCTTATGCAGCCACCTGTCAGGAAAGGAACATTCTAGTGCACAGACATGACATGTTAAAGACCGATCCTTCACTTTGACTTAAACTCTACCACCTTACCCACCCCCTTGTACCATTCTAATAAATAACGACTGACAAGGTTGTGGAGTAAAATTGGCCTTCCGGCCTATTTATTTTAACAACTTTTATATGAAATAAATAACCACTTAAATAACCGTTTAAATAACATTTATAACACTTCCAATACCACTGGTGGGCTTATAGACCACCAACTCCCAACTTGGGCACTGGGACTAACATATCCCTTAGGCCTCCAGTCGCAAGACACCGACTCGGAGACGGTACACCTGTCCACAGTGCCCTACCATTTACCCCCCTTCCTGGTTAACCCTTGTTGACCAGAAGGTACTCAAAAAACCCCATACCACGTATGGGTACCACCTTTTTCTCCAGACCTTCCCCTTTTACCTCCTTTTCCAGGAACCAAACTCCGCCACATCCAAATAAACACCGCCCATGACGCTCGCCCTTGCCTTACCCCTCACACAGGGAGGGTGGGTGGGAAGCTTTCTACCTCGTGAGTGAAAAGGAGGAAGTGAGAAAACGTCACTTCCTCCCTGACTAACTGCACTCCCCCTCCCCTTCTTCCCCACAGCCACCCCCCTTTTCTTAAAGGAACCACAACCTCTGCTGGCTACAGCCTGTCTCACCTGTCATGCCGTCCCTCCGCTTATTTCCCCTTTTGTCATTGCTCCAGGACTCTCTTGACATGTTAAAGACCGATCCTTCACTTTGACTTAAACTCTACCACCTTACCCACCCCCTTGTACCATTCTAATAAATAACGACTGACAAGGTTGTGGAGTAAAATTGGCCTTCCGGCCTATTTATTTTAACAACTTTTATATGAAATAAATAACCACTTAAATAACCGTTTAAATAACATTTATAACACTTCCAATACCACTGGTGGGCTTATAGACCACCAACTCCCAACTTGGGCACTGGGACTAACATATCCCTTAGGCCTCCAGTCGCAAGACACCGACTCGGAGACGGTACACCTGTCCACAGTGCCCTACCATTTACCCCCCTTCCTGGTTAACCCTTGTTGACCAGAAGGTACTCAAAAAACCCCATACCACGTATGGGTACCACCTTTTTCTCCAGACCTTCCCCTTTTACCTCCTTTTCCAGGAACCAAACTCCGCCACAGCTCGCAAGGGGTAAAACCTTACCCTTGCGAGCAACCCCACACCCTAAGGGCCTGCTGAATTCCTTCCTGCAAACCCATGTTCCACAGGTCGATGCCCACTGCATTCAGGTGGACCCCATCTCCCCTTAGGTACCTCCACGTATCCACCTCCAATTCGCGGTGGCGCACCACCAGGCCCCCATTCCTCACAAAAAATCTCCCCACTTCCTTATTGACTTTTATCCGGGCCTTATTGACTTTGTCCACCGACCATGCCCACCGCCAGGATGTCCTGCCTACCATGTCCGACCAAATAACCACCATACCCGGGAATGTAGTGCGCAACCTTAAAAAATCAGACTTAACGTCCCGTATCAGTTGGTGCATTGATCTGGCCCCCATGTCGTTACCTCCCGCATGTAGCACCAATACATCCGGTGCCCTCTCCCGACCAGCGAACCTCTGTATTTCCGGCATAACCCCACTCCACGCCATCCCCGGCACCCCGATCCAACGGACCCGAGCTTCTCGTAAGGGAATTCCCAACTGCCGTCCATTGGGCCGAACATCGGCCCGTTTTGCCCCCCAGAACACGTAAGAGTGACCCAAAATCCAAACTAGTCTGGGTTCACCACCTGAAAAACATGAAAATAACATTAGGACAACGAATTATTGGCACATTCTAACCTGCCATCACACAGACCCCATACAACACCAACCCAAATGCCCTCTACTCCTGTAACAGCTGAGGGCGAACATAAAGGCGAAACCTATCAGACTCCCACCTCCCAATCTTCCTCACCGCGTCCGCCTGCAGTCCTGCCCTAGCCGCCTCTGTAGCTGCCCCAATGCGGAAGGAGTGAGAGGCATAACCCTTCGGGTCATACCCCGCTGCCACCAAACATTTTTTGAACACCGCTATGAATTGAAACCTTGACAACGCTGCCCCATCCCGATGCATAAGAAAAGAACCCTCTAGTCCCGGACGCATGGAACAAAAGGATTCCACCGCCCGTACAGGACAGATCGACACCTCTGGGATGCGAAACAACTGGAGCCGCATACCTTTTCCTACTTGGTCCGTTTTGGACCTGCTTACCCATATGCCCACCGAATCACCCGAACATTGCACATCCTGCGCCAACAACCCCCCCGGAGCCATTTTGGAAGAACTGACCAGCTCTCCTACCCTCAGGGCCCCAAAAAAGGCAAGCGCGAATGCTGCCCGGAACAACTGACACTCATATTCCGAACTGCACACGGAGCGTAGCTGCAGAAACAATTTTTCCAACATTCTGAACGAGACCGGCCTGCGGCTATCAGCCGCCTTCCGACCTTTTCTGTACCCCTTCACTGCCTGCTTCACCCAAAATTCTTTAGTATGGTCCTTGCAGCCCTGCCATTTGAACAGAAACGCCAAACCCGCTAGTGTACGGTCCACCGCGGACACAGAAACGCCTTGCTCCATTTTCAATGTGAGAAAATAAATCAGAGCCGCTCCCTCTTCTCTACCCCCCGGGGAAACTCCCAGCCCCCGAACAAATGACCCCCACTCCTGCCACACCTTAGCATAGGCATTCCACGTGGCCCCACTCACTGACCGTTTAATCCACTGTGCTGCGCTGTCAAGGCAATGTCCCACATCCAGTCGGGACAGGTAACCCCTCGTTGCTCCGCTGCTGGTGCCAACTCCCGGAACCTGTCCCACTGAAAACGAGACAAAGCGTCAGCCAGGGTGTTATCCACCCCAGGAAGATGTACCGCGTACACAAACACATTGAACTGCAAGCAGCGCAAAACCAGATGCCTCAGCAAACGCACCACTGGCTGTGATGTGGCTGACACTTTATTCACTACCTGAACCACTTCCATGTTATCACAGTTCAGGCGCACCTTGCTATTCCGGAATGAATCCCCCCATAACTCAAACGCCACCACAATTGGGAAAAGTTCCAATAGTACCAGGTTCTTCAAGAACCCCGCTTCTTCCCACTCCTTTGGCCATGGAGCCGCACTCCATTTTCCCTGACAGAACGCCCCATACCCCGTGGAGCCAGCCGCATCTGTAAACAAGTCCAGATCGAAATTGCTAACGGGCCCCTTCATCCACAACGCCCGCCCGTTGAAGGATTCAAGGAATCCATGCCACACTTCCAAATCCTCACGAAGCTCTCTTGTTAGGCTCACAAAATGAGTAGGAACCCGCACCCCGGCTGTCGCAGCCGACAACCTGCGGCTAAATACCCTGCCCATGGGCATGATCCTGCAAGCGAAACACAACTTACCCAATAGTGACTGCATCTGTCGCAACTGGATCTTACGACGGCCGATAACACCTCGCACCTCCCCCTTCAATGCTTCCAGCTTATCCTCCGGCAGTCGGCATTCCATCTTCTCAGAATCTAGCTCTATGCCCAGAAAAACTAAGGACGACGTAGGGCCCTCTGTCTTCTCAGGGGCCAAAGGGACCCCAAAACGGTCGGCCACGTATTGCAGCGTACCCAACAGGACCCTGCAAACGGTAGACCCCGGCGGGCCCACACACAGAAAATCATCCAGATAGTGGATGATCGAACTGATCCCCGACACGTCCCGGACCACCCATTCTAGGAACGAACTAAAAGTCTCAAAGAGCGCGCAAGAGATGGAGCAACCCATGGGCAAACAGCGGTCCACGTAGTAAGCCCCGTCCCACATGCAGCCCAAGAAACGAAAGCTGTCCGGGTGTACTGGTAGCAACCGAAAAGCAGATTGAACATCGGCTTTTGCCAACCGCGCTCCCCGTCCACACCTACGCACCCATGTCACAGCCGCATCGAAAGAGGTGTATGATACCGTGCAGTCCTCCGGCGCAAGAGCATCATTCACCGACCCACCCCTGGGAAAGGACAGGTGATGAATCAAGCGAAATTTTTGAGGTTCCCTCTTGGGGACAACCCCCAAGGGAGACACCACTAAATCAGGTATGGGCGTATCTGTGAACGGTCCGGCCATACGCCCTAACTGCACCTCCTTCTCCAGCTTCTCCGAAACCACCAAAGGATGTAGCAACGCAGACCGGAGGTTCTTGGCTGCCGGGGGGACTGCAAACGGCGCGCACGGAATTCTGAAACCACCGGCGAAACCCTCCTCCAACAACTTAGCTGCACACCTGTCGGGATACCTATTGAGAAAGGGAAGCATCCTTTCCACCCGGATTGGCGTCGTTCCCTTTTCCCCCAGAATCCCCGGGGCGACCCCTGCCTCGCTTAAAGCATTTGGACAAGGCATGACTGCCCCCACATCCTGAACACACATGCTTGAAGCGACAGCTTGCTCCGTACTTGCAGGTGCCCTCGTTGAACTGCCAGCAGTAGCCCCACCTTTTCTCGATCGGTTGTCCTGAGGCCGCAGCACCTCCGACCCCCCCCTGAAAAAACTGATTGGATGCCCGCGACGCTGTCATCAGTCGCATCCACAAGTTGATGTCCTTGTGATCCCATCGCAGTCCCGGTCTCAAGGCCATCCTCTGCCGGAACTGTTCGTCATACCTCAACCAGGCTACGCCACCATACGTCCTGTACGCTTCGCTAACCGCCTCCAAATAAATGAACAGCCCAGAACAATGTTCTGGGGCCTTCTGCCCTATCACACAAGCCATGATCGCAAACGCTTGCAACCAATTGGTGAAAGTACGGGGTATAAGACGATAACGCCTCTTTTCTTCGTCCTCCTTCCTGCTCTCTTCCGGCTTCACCCTATCCAGGTTGAATTTGTCCAAGGGGAGCAACGTGAAGATCTCCACATACTCACCTTTCCACAGCTTTTCTCTAACCTCCGGCTTGAGGTGAGTTCCTAACGGTGCCTCAAAACAAATGTACATCTCATTTCTAGCGGCGTCCGCCAGCCTGACCACCTCCTTGTTTTTCTCTCCGGTAGCCACTTGCCCCCCTGCTGTGGCTGCCCCCCCTTCCAATGGGGCCTGCACCTCCTCTGACACCTCTACCGTTTGCACGCCTAGGGCCCCGGCTGTGTCCGAAAGCCCCGCCCCCTGCGATGAACCCCCAGTTGTCCCCCAAGCCGCCGCGGGCGACCCCATGTCGCCCCCGCCCGGCTTAAAACGCCTGACCAAATCCTCCAACCCCGACCACAAGTCCTGCGTCTCCCCTGCCGCTTTTTTCCCCAGTGGGGAAGAACGCGACCCAGGTGTTGCACCTAAGCCCCCCCCAACACCCCCTTGACCCAATAAATCTTGTAATAAGGAACAAATAACCACCGAAGAGTGGGACTCACCGGGCTGCCTGAGACTGGGTCCACCAGCCGCCGAACTGTTCTCCCTCGAAGCCAGTTGTCCCGAGTCCTCGCCACCGTCTGACCCGGACAGCTCCCCTTCAGACCTGTTGTCATCCGATCCCGCCGACACAAGCGCTGGCTGCACACCCTGCGGACGCGACCCACGTGGCAAGGGTTTTTGCGGCTGGGCCTCACGTCCTCTCGATCCCGGCACACCCGACCCACTCGCAACCTCCACCGACGAACTGCGGGTCCGCCCCCTGGCCCGGGTGCCATCCGCTCGACTCCCATCCGTCACTCCAGGCGCCAAACCCCACACCGCTCGTCCTGCTGGCACCGCCGGACCCCTGACCGCCACCGCCTCCCGGCCACTGGCCCGCGAAATAGATCCTCCACGCTGGGCCGCACGGCTGTTCTGGGCAACCCCCGCAGCCTCGACCGCGATGTCCCCACATCTCCGACGCGCGGGAGGGGGAGGGGCAAGAGGGCCACTCGTCTCCCCCACCGCAAAACTCCGTCCACGGCGCGGATTCCTCCCGGCCCCCCCCGCCGACACAGGCTGCGTGCGGCCAGGGGATGCGGCCGGAGGGCCCCCAACGGGTCTCCGGACGGAAGTTGAACCACTCGGGGATGCCTCCGGACTGTACCGCTCAGGCGGCCTGGACCGCCTAGCGCGCCCCGGAGCGACCCCCCCACCGGCGGGCGCCGCCGCCTGCTCGTCCACCACTGCAGCAACCTGTTCCTGCAGCCAATCTGCCCCCTGCGCGGCCACCGCGGCCCGCAATTGCGCTAATAGTCCAGCCACATCGGCCATGGCACCGGCTGTGAAGCTTTCTACCTCGTGAGTGAAAAGGAGGAAGTGAGAAAACGTCACTTCCTCCCTGACTAACTGCACTCCCCCTCCCCTTCTTCCCCACAGCCACCCCCCTTTTCTTAAAGGAACCACAACCTCTGCTGGCTACAGCCTGTCTCACCTGTCATGCCGTCCCTCCGCTTATTTCCCCTTTTGTCATTGCTCCAGGACTCTCTCACAAACCTGAGAAATCCTGCTCGTGGCCGGGTAGCGGGTGCACACGTTTGTGCGCGTTTGAGCGGGTGCTCGCATTGGCTCCAGAAGGGCTATTTAAAGTGCACTAGTGCAGTGTGCCAGTGCTGTTTGGACTATTACATTCCTGTGTTAATGTTGCCAACGTGATCCCGCCTGAACACCACCCATATCGACCCCTGGCTTGTCCCTAGAATACGCTTCTGCCTGCTGCTTCTGCTCATCCATTCTGCTGTTACTGATCCCGGCCTGTCTTCTGACTACTCTCCTGATTGCCGCCTGAACCTGATCTGCTGACCAGTTGCCGACCCTGACTGTCCAACGCTGTCTTGTGCCTATACTGCATCCGCACCTCCCACAATCTTCACTGGCTCCTGTTCCTCCACCAACGTGTCCAGTCCAGTTATCCATGCATTCCAGGAGCACACCATCACCTGCCAGCAAGAGACTTACCACTCTGATCTCCAGCATTCCCTGTCACCTTACCAGGGACTCCAGAGCCAGGGTTGCAAGAGAGACCTTCCTCAATTATTTAGGCTCCACCACCAGGTACGTTACACCACCGCTGCACCCGCTAAGTGCCCCTGTGCCTTGCAGTCTCAGAAGCACCCACAATCTTGGCCTCACCATTTCTGCACCCAAAAGTTTCACAGTCTGAGTCTCTGCTGTACCTTCTCTGCACTTGCAGCTTCCAGCCTCACTCCTGCCTCCAGCAGTAGCTTGCAGCTAAGTTCAAGATCCTATGAGAAGGCAGAACACTGCTACCCCATAGACTTCACTTGCATGGAAAGCAGGAGGGTCAACATCTCGGTTCGCAACTAATGTCACTCACTCACCATTTTCATTGGCTGTGTAAGAACCACGCCGTAGAGTCGGATGAGATGTGGGTGATCCAGGGCGTACATCGCATTCACTTCCTGCAGAAAATCCTGAAGGACCGCAGGGTCATAGCTGGCATCCGCACGGAGGGTTTTCACTGCAACACTCACCTGTAAAGATGTAGGAAATGACTGACAACATGACAGAAGAGCTGACAACTCAGAGAACCAACAGAGATTAAAGGAAAGAGATACTCACTGTCCTTTCACTGGAAATCCTCCATTCTCCTTTCCGGACTACCCCAAAGCAGCCGTCCCCTAGATGATCCGACAGGTGCAGGTCTCGGTCATTGATCAGACACTTCAGGGAGCTATCAGTGTCCCTTTGAGGGGTGATAGATGAGCTTGTGTGTGTCAGGGATGGAGGAAATTGGCCAGAGGGTGATTGGGAAGTGGGTGATAGGATAGTGGGAGTCTGGGCAGAGGGTGACCGGAAATGCTTTGAGTTATTCATGTCCTGATGAAGTTGTGGGTGGGCTTTTAGTCTTCTAAATATGAAACTCTAAAGAACAGGAGAAGCAGAAATAAGAAAATGTTTAGTCTTTATTGAGTTGCTTTCAGCAAATTCATGCTTTGGGCAGATTTTGTTGGAAGGAGATGATGCAAGTGTAGTGCCACCCCCATAGGGAACGCTGGTGATAACTTGTCCTTCCTTGATGGCAGAAACAATTTTAAACAGGAGAGCGGTTGGAGCATGGGATACTCCAAAATGCTTAGTAGCATCAACGAGAGGACAGTCCTCTCCTTAAAGCGGAGGTTCACACAAAGTAAACCTCCACTTTAAGGAACCCTCCCCCCCCCCCTCCGGTGTCACATTTGGCACCTTTCATGGGGGAGGGGGGTGAAGATACCTGTATAAAACAGGTATTTGCACCACTTCCGGGTTCTGACTCCCGCGGGAGTCCCGCCCCTTCGCGTAAGCCCCCCCCGCTGTCTTCTGGGAAACACACTGTTCCCAGGAGAGAGCGGGGACCAGCGACGGCGCGCCGCAATACTCGCGCATGCGCAGGAGGCGTCACTTCCTGATTCCCTCACCAAGGATGGCGGCGGAAGCATCTGAGGACCGAGCGATTGCTCAGCCTCATCTGCTGACATCGCGGGCGCGCTGGACAGGTAAGTGTCCATTTTTTAAAAGTCTGCAGCTGCAGTATTTGTAGCTACTGGCTTTTATAAAAAAAATAAAAATCGGGTGGACCTCCGCTCTAAGTAACTATGAATATTGAACAGTCTAAGGTCTTACAGCTGGGGACCGTTTGGCATCTGATTACCTTGCACCATTGAACAACTACTAATAGCCAATGCGATTCCCAGAACACTGCCCAGTCACAGGGATCAATCCAGGGTTATAACACACAAGTCCCCAGGACAGCTCCCACCTTCCAGCTTCTTCCGGACATGGTCTTGTGAGTGAGACAGTCCTTCTCCAGAGTAGATCCCTTGTTGTGAGGTCCTGCAATTAGCTTCTCAGGAGATCCATCCAGGCCCTCACCCGTGACACTGCTGAGCCTTCCAGAACAGCTGCACAGTCCATGGGCTACCATGGGCAGCAGCCCCTCAGGCTCTGGAACACTCCTGGGGGAAGGAACCCAGCATTTAAGGGCTTCAGAATATTTATCATCTTTCCAGCTCCCTACTGGATGCTCCTCTTCTAGGATTGGCTGGAGGATGCTAAATATTTAAGTTGGCTATTTGAATCTCCAAGCTCCCAGAGGCAGGGAGAAGATAACAAACTCCCAGCTTTTGAGACCCTGAACAGCCCAAAACAAACAATCACTGCTCCCTTGACTACAGAAGGAGCCACTCCTTCACTACTATATGTTACAGACCTTTGGCTTGTTTTTCGACCACACTCCTGCTTGATCCCAATCTGCAACCACCTGTTACCAAACTTTGTCTAGTTTCTTGACTACACTTCTGCTTGATCCCGACCTGCAACCACTTGTTACCGACCTTTTGCTTGTTTCTTGACAACACTTCCGCTTGATCCCAACCTGCAATCACTTGTTACTGACCTTTGGCTTGTTTCTCGACCACACTCCTGCTTGATCCCAATCTGCAACCACCTGTTACCAAACTTTGTCTAGTCTCTTGACTACACTTCCACTTGATCCCGACCTGCAACCACTTGTTACAGACTGTTGGCTTGTTTACTGACTATGATTCTGCTTGACCCCTACCCCTATTCTGCAGCTGCCAAGGGACTGATTGCTCCAGTAAGGATGGGAGCACATGTACAGGCAAGGATAGATACTAGCGGTAGGGGGCTTCAGAAGGACAGGGTAATCTGTCACCAGGACCGTGTTCACCCAACAGTTTACCAGGCACAATGTGGATCGGGATGACCAACTGTTGTGTGGGGCTGGGGAGAACCCAGATGCCATGGTACATATTGATATGAAGGACAATGGAGTGTCCTCAAAAATATTTCAGTGACTTGGTTGCCAAGTTAAAGACACGGACTTTCAATGTAGTATTTTCAGAAAATGGGCCAAACCAAAGAGGCAACGGGAGAAACTGGTGTAAGAAGGAGACATTTGAGTTCCTGGAGAACCGGGCAGACTTTTTGGTTGGTTACTGGCTCTACTGTAGGGACAGACTACATCCACATTTTGAAAGGTGCAGATCTGTTAAGGAGAAAATGGTAAAAAGGTTCCTGCTCCAAGTCTGAGCTCTGCCGATACCAGGTCACATTCAGGTACTTGCCCTTGCATTAATGAATACAGAGCTACCTCTCCGACCCTGCAAGAGGAATTGTCCTTTCCATAGCATTCATCCTCCAGTACTTGTAGTTAAGACATACTAGACAGATGCAAAGTATGTCTCCTTTCTGCTCTCAATCGGTCCTGATCACTATGATAGCACAGAGTGATGGCAATAGGGGGGTCTCATTGTGACTATCTTGGTTACTTGGGGAGCCACAGCCCGGTCTGAATGTGTCTGGGTTTCAGCCCACTTGAAACCCGTTCACATGATTCAAAACCCAGACTGTCTGGGTGAATCCTGGGACAGCTAGCAACCCTAATGTCAGCGCCCCCCACACCTGTATATATGCCAGCCACCCCACACCTGTATAAATGCCAGCCCCCCCACACCTGTATATATGCCAGGCCCCCTCACACACCTGTATATATGTCAGCCCCCCCATCTATATATATGCCAGCCCCCCCACACACAACTGTATATATGCCAGCCTCCTCACACCTGTATATATGTCAGCCCCCCCACACCTGTATATATGCCAGTCCCCCTCCCTCCTGTATATATGTCAGCCCCCCCACATCTGTATATATGCATGCCCCCCCATACCTGTATATATGCCAGCCCCCCCCCACACCTGTATATATGCCAGGTCCCCTCACACCTGTATATATGTCAGCCTCCTCACACCTGCATATATGTCAGCCCCCCCCACACCTGTATATATGCCAGTCCCCCTCCCTCCTGTATATATGTCAGTCCCCCTCCCTCCTGTATATATGTCAGCCCCCCCACATCTGTATATATGCATGCCCCCCACACCTGTATATATGCCAGCCCCCCCACACCTGTATATATACCAGTCCCCCTCCCTCCTGTATATATGTCAGCCCCCCACACCTGTATATATGCCAGTCCCCCTCCCTCCTGTATATATGTCAGCCCCCCCACACCTGTATATATGCCAGTCCCCCTCCCTCCTGTATATATGTCAGCACCCCCCACATCTGTATATATGCATGCCCCCCACACCTGTATATATGGCAGCCCCCCACACCTGTATATATGCCAGTCCCCCTCCCTCCCGTATATATGTCAGCCCCCCCCCCACATCTGTATATATGTCAGCCCCCCCACACCTGTATATATGCCAGTCCCCCTCCCTCCCGTATATATGTCAGCCCCCCCCACATCTGTATATATGCATGCCCCCCACACCTGTATATATGCCAGCCCCCCCACACCTGTATATATGCCAGTCCCCCTCCCTCCTGTATATATGTCAGCCCCCCACACCTGTATATATGCCAGTCCCCCTCCCTCCTGTATATATGTCAGCCCCCCCACATCTGTATATATGCATGCCCCCCACACCTGTATATATGGCAGCCCCCCACACCTGTATATATGGCAGCCCCCCCACACCTGTATATATGGCAGCCCCCCACACCTGTATATATGCCAGCCCCCCACACTTGTATATATGCCAGCCCCCCCACACCTGTATATATGCCAGCCTCCTACATCTGTATATATGCATGCCCCCCACACCTGTATATATGGCAGCCCCCCCACACCTGTATATATGGCAGCCCCCCACACCTGTATATATGCCAGCCCCCCACACCTGTATATATGCCAGCCCCCCCACACCTGTATATATGCCAGCCCCCTACATCTGTATATATGCATGCCCCCCACACCTGTATATATGCATGCCCCCCACACCTGTATATATGCCAGGTCCCCTCCCTCCTGTATATATGTCAGCCCCCCCACACCTGTATATATGCCAGTCCCCCCACACACACCTGTATATATGTCAGCCCCCCCCCACACACACCTGTATATATCTCAGCAACCCACCTATATATATGCCAGCCCCCCACACCTGTATATATGCCAGTCCACCTCACACTTGTATATACAGAATGTCAGCCCCCCAAACCTGTATATATGTCAGCCCCACCCCCCCCACACACACACCTGTATATATGTCAGCCCCTCACCTGTATATATGCCAGCCCCCCTCACACCTGTATATATGTCAGCCCCCCACACCTGTATATATGCCAGCCCCCCTCACACCTGTATATATGTCAGCCCCCCAGCTGTATATATATAGCCCCCACATACACAAATCTGTAAACACACAAGTCTCTGGTCCCTCCCTGTACACAAACAACCCCCTCTCTTTACTTCACAGCCCCTACTTGTAAAGGAAATCTTCCTACCTAGAGGGGTGCACATGCACATAGTAGCCTGAGGTGGCAGTAAAGAGCTTGATGTCTGAGCTCAATGACACAGGGAGCAGCAGAAGCTGCAAGATCATTTCTATAGTGCACAACATGGCTCCCCTTCATCCATCTGCCTTCTTCTGGACCAGGCGGGCCCCTCGGGCCCCGGGCTCCTTACAGTTGTATCACCTGTACCCCCCTGATGGCAGCCCTGGTTGTATAACACATGACAAAGTAGCGAAACTGGGCTTAAGTGTTCAGGTTTGCTTTACCCGGTGCCATCAGAGATCAACTCTCCCTCTTGTCATCAGCTCTCCCAACTTCATCAGTGATCAGCTCTCCCAACTTCATCAGTGATCAGCTCTCCCGATGCCATCAGAGATCAGCTCTCACGGCATCATCAGAGATCAGCTCTCCCAGTGCAATCAGAGATCAGCTCTCCCAGCATCATCAGAGATCATCTCTCCCAGTGCAATCAGAGATCAGCTCTCCCAGTGCAATCAGAGATCAGCTCTCCCGGTGCAATCAGAGATCAGCTCTCCCGGTGTCATCAGAGATCAGCTCTCCCAGAATCATCAGAGATCAGCTCTCCCAGAATCATCAGAGATCAGCTCTCCCAGAATCATCAGAGATCAGCTCTCCCCCTCTCACCCAACCTCTCTCTCACCTCTCTCTCTCTTTCCCCCTCTCACCCCTCTCACCTTTGCCCCCTCTACCTCACCTCTCTCTCACCCCCTCTCTCACCTCCTTCTCTCTTTCTCATCCCCTCTCTCTCTAACCCCCTCTCTCTCACTCTCACCTCCTCTCTCTCACCCCCTCTCTCTCACCCCCTCTCTAACCCCCCTCTCTCTTACCCCTCTCTCACTCTCACCTCCTCTCTCTCACCCTCTCTCTCACCCCCTCTCTCTCTCACCCCCCGTTCTCTCTCTCATTCCCTTTCTCTCTCTCATTCCCTTTCTCTCTCCCAACTTCATCAGTGATCAGCTCTCCCGATGCCATCAGAGATCAGCTCTTCCAGTGCAATCAGCTCTCCCAGTGCAATCAGAGATCAGCTCTCCCGGTGCAATCAGAGATCAGCTCTCCCGGTGCAATCAGAGATCAGCTCTACGGTGCAATCAGAGATCAGCTCTCCCAGTGTAATCAGAGATCAGCTCTCTCGGTGCAATCAGAGATCAACTCTCCCAGTGCAATCAGAGATCAACTCTCCCGGTGCAATCAGAGATCAACTCTCCCGGTGCAATCAGAGATCAGCTCTCCCGGTGCAATCAGAGATCAGCTCTCCCGGTGCAATCAGAGATCAACTCTCCCGGTGTAATCAGAGATCAGCTCTCTAGACATCATCAGAGATCAGCTCTCCCACTCTCATCAGAGATCAGCTATCCTACTCTCATCAGAGATTCAGAGATCAGCTCTCCCTGTGTCATCAGAGGTCAGCTCTACCGCTGTCATCAGAGATCAGCTCTCCCGGTGTCATCAGAGATCAGCTCTCCCAGTGTCATCAGAGATCAGCTCTCCCAGAGTCATTAGAGATCAGCTCTCCCGGTGTCATCAGAGATCAGCTCTCCCGCTGTCATTAGAGATCAGCTCTCCCAGAATCATCAGAGATCAGCTCTCCCAGAGTCATTAGAGATCAGCTCTCCCGGTGTCATCAGAGCTCAGCTCTCCCGCTGTCATTAGAGATCAGCTCTCCCAGAGTCATCAGAGATCAGCTCTCCCAGAGTCATTAGAGATCAGCTCTCCCGGTGTCATCAGAGATCAGCTCTCCCGCTGTCATTAGAGATCAGCTCTCCCAGAATCATCAGAGATCAGCTCTCCCAGAGTCATTAGAGATCAGCTCTCCCGGTGTCATCAGAGATCAGCTCTCCCGCTGTCATTAGAGATCAGCTCTCCCAGAATCATCAGAGATCAGCTCTCCCAGAGTCATTAGAGATCAGCTCTCCCGGTGTCATCAGAGATCAGCTCTCCCGCTGTCATTAGAGATCAGCTCTCCCAGAATCATCACAGATCAGCTCTCCCAGAATCATCAGAGATCAGCTCTCCCCCTCTCACCCAACCTCTCTCTCTCTCTTTCCCCCTCTCACCCCTCTCACCTTTGCCCCCTCTATATCACCTCTCTTTCACCCCCTCTCTTTTACCCCCCTCTCTCACCTCCTTCTCTCTTTCTCATCCCCCCTCTCTCTAACCCCCTCTCTCTCTAACCCCCCCTCTCTCACCTCCTCTCTCTCACCCTCTCTCTCTCACCCATCTCTCTCTCACCCCCTCTCTCTCTCTCTCATTCCCCTTCTCTCTCACCCCCTCTCTCTCTCACCCACTTCTCTCTCATCCCTCTCTCTTTCACCTCCTATCTATCACCTCCTATCTCTCACCAACTTCTCTCTCACCCCTCTCTCTTTTACCCCTTCTTTCTTTCTCATCCCCTCTCTCTCAGTCTCCTCTCTCACCCCCTCTCTCTTTCTCATCCCCCTCTCTTTCACTCCCTCTCTCTCACTCCCTCTCTCCCTTACTCTATCTCACCCATTTCTCTCTCACTCCTCCCCCTCCCCCCTCCCCTTGGGTTATGTATCCTAAACCCTACACTGACTGCAGCACTTCTCAACTCCTGTGCTCTGCATTACATGATCCTGCACTATATAAACACAATACTGTACATTATATACTTCTCATCAAAGTGTTCATTGTCTCAACAGTTGCTGGTTGCTATGCAGTCCCTGACTATTTTAATGAAGTTATTCTTTAATCACTTCACCCCCGGAAGGGTTTACCCCCTTCCTGACCAGGCCATTTTTTTGTGATACGGCACTGAGTCGCTTTAACTGAAAATTGCGCGGTCGTTGCGACGTTGTGCACAAATAAAATGTATGCCCTTTTTCCCCCACAAATAGAGCTTTCTTTTGGTGGTATTTGATCACCTCTGCGGTTTTTATTTTTTGCGCTATAAACAAAAATAGAGCGACAATTTTGAAAAAAATAACAATATTTTTGTACTTTTTGCTATAATAAATATCCCCCAAAAACTAAAAAAAAAAAACGAATTTCTTCCTCAGTTTAGGCCGATATGTATTCTTCCACATATTTTTGGTTATTAAAATAAAAAAATAGATTTTTTTTTTTACTAGTAATGGCAGTGATCAGCGATTTTTAGCAGGACTGCAACATTGCGGCGGACACATCGGACACTTTTTTGGGACCATTAATTTTTATACAGTAATCAGAGCTAAAAATAGCCACTGATTACTGTATAAATGTCACTGGCAGGGAAGGGGTTAACACTAGGGGGCGATTAAGAGGTTAAGTGTTCCCTGGGAGGTGTTTCTAACTGTGGGGGGGAGGGGACTGACTGGAGGAGGAGAGAAATCGCTGTTCCTGATTACTAGGAACAGCAGATCTGTCACGTACCTGGTGGAGATCAAGCTGTAGAGAGGGCTTCTCTTGCACCTCCTGTCCAACACCCCTGGTAGTGGTGATAGGGAGTGGAGGACACAGAGTGGCATGAGGGCTGCTGTAGCAGATGGCTCTGGCTGGGTCTTGGCAGGAACCAGGTGACTGGAGAGCGCTGGGCTGGAACTAAGAGCAGGAGCCCCGTGTCGCTGGATCAGCAGCTGGAAGCGTAGCCGTGATGTGAGCCAGGGGGTCATCAACAGCCGGACAGGGCAGGTACTGAGACGTGAGGCAGAGGCAAAGACGGGACACAGGCCAGGTTCAGTACACAGTCGGGCAATGAGGCACAGGAACATCAGGCAGAGGAGGAGTCAAGTACAAGCCGGGGTCACAGGTAGGCAGGCGGAGGTCAACAGGAGATTTCAGACAAGCCGGGCCAAGATACAGGATACTGGTACAGATCGGGTTAACGGGCACTAGCTGAAAAGACCACTCAGCAAAGTATGCATGTTACTGGCAGGTTTAAATAGGCAGACTGGCGCCAATACGTGCACGTGCACGCGCACGCTTGCGCATGCGCCAGTACATGTATTTTCTTGTGCATTTCTTAGACAGTCCACGCCTGTGCACTACTGCACGCTTGTTACCCGGGTTTCTCTTACAAGATCTCTCTCTACTTCCCTGACAGAACGGGGATCTGTTTGTTTACATTGACAGATCGTCGTTTTGGCTCTCTGAGGAGTGATTGCAGGTCGCCGACGGATATCATGGCGTCGTGCCACAGGCCAACCTACACCCTACAACGGTTTACACAGCTGTGCCACCCTGCCGCAGTATAGTGACGGCAGCTGGTCGGCAAGAGGTTAAAGTAGGCTCAGGCAAAGCAACCAAAGCTTATTTTATACAAGGAATCCCAATTTTGTTTAAACACGCCCTTAACCTCCTCCCACTGGTAAGATTTTGGCCACACCCACATTTTGCCACAACGTACTATGTGCGCCACAGGTCGTCCCCTTACCTCAAGTGTCCCTCATTCTGAAGTTCAAATGTTGGGAGGTATGCCTTCTGGGCTCAAATTTCTAGAAACTTCTCCAAGCTTCTAGAACCAGGGGGAGGTACCAGAGGCCTCACCTGTAGAGCCCCCCCCCCCCCTAGCCTGACCTAAAGTAAACCCTCTGACTTACACCCAGGCTTCTAACAAACTTCTATCTGCACTTCACAACTATGTACACAAGAGGGCGCTACACAGTGCAATCAAAGGAGCTCAGCTGTCCATCTGATGACTTTCCTCTCTGCTTATTAAAAAGGTTTTGCTAAAGTGCAGGCACAACCATCATATGGACTTTGGGGGCCACAATGATTATAAACGAGGAGCCAATCTTATTGTGTAAACAGTCAGCAGAGTGCAGGAGACAGCCGGAAAGAATCCGACCCAGCCCAATCCACTCCACACCTTCCCCCCTGAGGCAGCTTGCTCTCCTGCCTCTGATCAGCCCAGCCCTGCCAGAAACATCTTGTCACAGCCTGACACACAGGTTATCACCAGAGACAAAACATTAATAAAGCCTAGACAGAGGTTCTAACCCCTCCCTGCACCATCCAACACTAAGGAAGCCGATTGGCTGGGTACTCTAGCAATGGGGAATAAGTGCACAGAGAACGGCGAGCCAAGACTCCAACTTTGCAACGTACTAATAAATGTCACTACACTCACCTCCCCCCCCCCCCCAGCCTAGGGGCCCGCGAGCCTGGAGCTCTTCTATAGTGATATATATACCAGAGAAGGTTCCGGAACGTAGAGAAGAGGAAGACTGGGGCCCTTAGCTGGGCTGGCCCAGTGTTATTACTGGTGTACCCCAAGGTTTAGTGTTATCAGTGGGGTACCCCAATGTTCAGTGTTATTAGTGGTGTACCCCAAGGATCAGTGTTATTAGTGGTGTACCCCAATATTCAGTGTTATCAGTGGTGTACCCCAAGGTTCAGTGTTATTACTGGTGTACCCCAAAGTTTAGTGTTATCAGTGGTGTACCCCAATGTTCAGTGTTATTAGTGATGTACCCCAAGGTTCAGTGTTATCAGTGGTGTACCCCAAGGTTCAGTGTTATTTGTGGTGTACCCCAAGGTTTAGTGTTATCAGTGGTGTACCCCAAGGTCCAGTGTTATTACTGGTGTACCCCAAAGTTTAGTGTTATCAGTGGTGTACCCCAATGTTCAGTGTTATTAGTGGTGTACCCCAAGGTTCAGTGTTATCAGTGGTGTACCCCAAGTTTCAGTGTTATCAGTGGTGTACCCCAAGGTTCAGTGTTATTACTGGTGTACCCCAACGTTCAGTGTTATTAGTGGTGTACCCCAAGGTTCAGTGTTATTAGTGGTGTACCCCAAGGTTCAGTGTTATTTGTGGTGTACCCCAAGGTTCAGTGTTATAAGTGGTGTACCTCAAGTTTAAGTGTTATAAGTGGTGTACCCCAATGTTCAATGTTATTTGTGGTGTACCCCAAAGTTCAGTGTTATTTGTGGTGTACTCCAAGGTTCAGTGTTATAAGTGGTGTACCCCAAGGTTCAGTGTTATTAGTGGTGTACCCCAAGGTTCAGTGTTATTTGTGGTGTACCCCAAGGTTCAATGTTATTAGTGGGGTACCCCAAGGTTCAGTCTTATAAGTGGTGTACCCCAAGGTTTAGTGTTATTGGTGGTGTACCCCAAGGTTCAGTGTTAATAGTGGTGTACCCCAAGGTTCAGTGTTATTGGTGGTGTACCCCTAAGGTTCAGTGTTAATAGTGGTGTACCCCAAGGTTCGTGTTATAAGTGGTGTACCCCAAGGTTTAGTGTTATCAGTGGTGTACCCCAAGGTTCAGTGTTATTGGTGGTGTACCCCAAGGTTCAGTGTTAGTGGTGTACCCCAAGGTTCCATGTTATTAGTGGGGTACCCCAAAGTTCAGTCTTGTTAGTGATGTAAAAAAGAGGTACAGACATATTTTAGAGCTGTAAATGCCATTTTACCTGTCAGAAGGACTAGAGTGGAAGATGACGGAATGATCCCCTCCAGGGTGGCACTACCTCCTCGTGGTGCCGCAGTATCATGACCTACATCCAGGGAAGTCTTGTGGGACTGATGGGCCCCGGGAACAGGTGAGTGCCGTGTGAAGAAGGTTGTAGGTAGGAGAGGTGAGATAAGACGGTTGGCTTTCAGGACTCTTCCTCCTATGGAAGGGAGGGGTGAGCAGTGAGGGAGGGGAATCCCTTCTCTGCATTCTGAGTCTTCACTGCTATCTATTAATACTGCTGAAAATTCAGAAAACTATTTATTTAAACCTGAACATCACTGACCTGGTTCTAAAGAAATAGAACTGAACATCTGAAATACTTGGGTGCACTTCATTCGCCATCATTGATACGGATTACATTGCCGGACACCATTACTGATGTGGATAACACTGGTGGGCACCATGATTGGCATGAGTTACATTGCTGGACGGTATGATTGATATGGACTGCATTGATGGATTTTATGGTTGACAGGAATTGTATCGCTGGGCAGCATGATTGACGTGAACTACAGTGCCTTGAAAAAGTATTCATACCCCTTGACATTTCCCACATTTTGTCATGTTACAACCGAAAATGTAAATGTATTTTATTGGGATTTTATGTGATGGACCAACACAAAGTGTCACATAATTGTGAAGTGGAAGGAAAATGATAAATTATACAAATAAATATGTGAAAAGTGTGTGTGTGTGGGGGGGTACATTTGTATGGCGCCCCCCGGAGTCAATACTTTGTAGAACCCCCTTTCTCTACAAGTCTTTTTGGGGGTGTCTCTACCAGCTTTGCACATCTAGAGAGGGACATTTCTGCCCATTCTTCTTTGTAAAATATCTCAAGCTCTGTCAGATTGGATGGAGAGCGTCTGTGAACAGCAATTTTCAAGTCTTGCCACAGATTCTCAATGGGATTTAGGTCTGGACTGTGACTGGGCCATTCTAACACATGAATATGTTTTTATCTAAACCATTCCATTGTAGCTCTGGCCGTATGTTTGGGGTCGCTGTCCTGCTGGAAGGTGAACCTCCTCCCCCTCAGTCTCAAGCCTTTTGCCGACTCTAACAGGTTTTCTTCTAAGATTGTCCCGTATTTAGCTCCATCCATCTTCCCATCAACTCTGACCAGCTTCCCTGTCCCTGCTGAAGAAAAGCATCCCCACCACATGATGCTGCCACCACCATGTTTCACAGTGGGGATGGTGTGTTCAGAGTGATGTGTTGTGTTTGTTTTCCCCACACATAGCGTTTTACTTTTAGGCCAAAAAGTTTAATTTTGGTCTCATGTGACCAGAACAACTTCTTCCACATGTTTGCTGTGTCCCCCACATGGTTGCTGTGCCCCCCACATGTTTGCTGTGCCCCCCACATGTTTTCTGTGTCCCCCACATGGTTGCTGCGTCCCTCACATGTTTGCTGTGTCCCCCACATGTTTGCTGTGCCCCCCACATGTTTTCTGTGCCCCCCACAGTTTGTGTCCCCCACATGGCTTCTCACAAACTGCAAACAGGACTTCTTATGACTTTCTTTCACCAACGTCTTTCTTCTTGTCACTCTTCCATGAAGGGCAGATTTGTGGAGAAGCACGACTAATAGTTGTCCTGTGGACAGATTCTCCCACCTGAGCTGTGGATCTCTGCAGCTCCTCCAGAGTTACCATGGGTCTCTTGGCTGCTTCTCTGATGAATGCTCTCCTTGCCCGGCCCGGTCAGTTTAGGTGGACGGCCATGTCTTGGTAGGTTTGCAGTTGTGCCATACTCTTTCCATTTTCCGATGATGGATTGAAAAGAGCTCCGTGAGATGTTCAAAGCTTGGAATGTTTTTTTATAACCTAACCCTGCTTTATACTTCTCCACAACTTTATCCCTGACCTGTCTGGTGTGTTCCTTGACCTTCATGATGCTGTTTGTTCACCAAGGTTCTCTAACAAACCTCTGAGGGCTTCACAGAACAGCTGTATTTATACTGAGATTAAATGACACACAGGTGGACTCTATTTACTAATTAGGTGACTTCTGAAGGCAATTGGTTCCTCTAGATTTTTGTTAGGGGTATCAGAGTAAAGGGGGCTGAATACAAATGCCCCCCTCCCCCCACACTTTCCACATATTTATTTGTATCATTTTCCTTCCACTTCACAATTATGTGCCACTTTGTGTTGGTCTTTCACATAAAATCCCAATAAAATACATTCATGTTTTTTTAAGTTGTAACATGACAAAATGTGGAAAATTTCAAGGGTATATGAATACTTTTTCAAGGCACTGTACATCACTGGGCACCATGATTGATATGGATCACACCATTGGACACCATGATTGATATGGATCACACCATTGGACACCATGATTGATATGGATTACATCCCTGGACACCATGATTGATATGGATTACATCCCTGGACACCATGATTGATATGGATTACATCCCTGGACACCATGATTGATATGGATTACATCTCTGGACACCATGATTGATATGGATCACACCATTGGACACCATGATTGATATGGATCACACCATTGGACACCATGATTGATATGGATCACACCATTGGACACCATGATTGATATGGATCACACCATTGGACACCATGATTGATATGGATTTCATCTCTGGACACCATGATTGATATGGATCACACCATTGGACACCATGATTGATATGGATCACACCATTGGACACCATGATTGATATGGATTACATCTCTGGACACCATGATTGATATGGATTACATCTCTGGACACCATGATTGATATGGATTACATCTCTGGACACCATGATTGATATGGATTACATCTCTGGACACCATGATTGATATGGATCACACCATTGGACACCATGATTGATATGGATTACATCTCTGGACACCATGATTGATATGGATTACATCTCTGGACACCATGATTGATATGGATTACATCTCTGGGCACCATGATTGATATGGATTACATCTCTGGACACCATGATTGATATGGATCACACCATTGGATGCAATGATTGATATGGATCACACCATTGGACACCATGATTGATATGGATCACACCATTGGACACCATGATTGATATGGATCACACCATTGGACACCATGATTGATATGGATTACATCCCTGGACACCATAATTGATATGGACAGTGGTGACATCACTGCCCATCATTGTTATTGCCAAAATATGGCGATATATAGGCAATGGTGCCACCTCCCCCCCGCCCTCACCACTTTGCTTATGTTTTTGAAGACTCCTGGCCATGTACAATAAGTGAATGGGCTGGGTGACATCAGTGGTTGGCAGGGATGAAGTGGGTGCAAGTACTTGCTGCTTCTTTAGCAACCATTGACAGCAGGAAGCAATTTGGTATTTGAATGAACGTATGAGCAGCGAGTGTTTGGCCCAAACATATATTCAGACAGAACAATCAGCCTATGCATCACCTATGGCCAAAAAAAAGCTTGCAGGATCTACAGGAAATTACCGTCAAATCCACCAACATATGAACTGTCATTTATGGTTTATAGTATCCATGTGGATTGTATGTAGGTGGAACGGTAAGGTCTATGAGCTCCAGATTTGGTGAGCACAGAGCAGGGGTAGAGAGGGCAATAGGGCCGTCCCACCCACCATTTCTTACGCTATCAAAAACTCTAGGACAACATGCACACCACCCACCATCCTTGGACAAACCATCACCCCAAGCACCAAAGTCAAAAGTCTTGGAGTCATCTTTGACTCAGACATGACTATGGACGCACAAATAGGATCAGTGGTCAGTGGATCTCACTACCTTCTCCGCCTGCTGCATAGACTCATCCCCTTCATCCCGGAAGAGGACACAGCAGTAGTAGTTGGAACAATCATCAATTCCCGACTCGACTACGCAAACTCCCTCTACATAGGACTTCCCAAATACCAAATTTCACATCTACAAGTCGTCCAGAACACGGCAGCCAGATTGGTAACGGGGGAAAAAACCCCTTGGAATCCATCACCCCGTCCCTGAGGACCCTCCTTCGGCTAGCCGTGAAGGATCGGGTTACATTCAAGACCCTCTGCCTCACTCACAAATGCGCACAAGGAAACGCTCCTCAATACCTATGCGAGAAACTAAAACACTACACCCCCAATCGCGCCCTTCGGTCAACTAAATAAAACCTCCTCCACATCCCCAAGACCCGCTACGAATCTAAAGGAGAACGAAGATTTGCAGTCCAAGGACCACAGCTATGGAACGCTCTACCCATCAACATTCGTATGGAAGAAAACCATCGGGCCTTCAGGAAAAAACTTAAGACCCACCTCTTCTGAAGACACAGGATGACACTGGATGCAAAAAGCGCCTTGAGGCGATTTAGTTCGCATTTGTAGCGCTATATAAGTTATTCACTCACTCACTTACTCACTCACTCACTCACTCTATCACATTAAAAACACAGCAGGTCTCACCTTATTTGTTTTCAAGACTATTCCTGATAATTTAATGGAGCAAAAATGTTTCTCAGAACTGGACCAAAGAGAACTGTAATATTGGACTTTCACCCCAGAAGTATGGCCACAAAGGGACTTAATGAAGAATAGGAGTTCCCGATATTTACTTGACTACTAAAGAATCTTTATTCATTAAGGCAGATACAAATTGTTTTATCTAATTCAGACATTCTAAACAGGGTTCCTTCAGAGGTTGTTGGGGTTTCCTTGAGCTTTGGCTGATTGACCCCCCATCTGATGGTGCCTGCGTACTTCCTGGGGGGGGGCCCATGTCCCTTGGCAGAGCCAGCGCCATGACACCAATTATCTCTTTGGCTGTCCCTTATGGAGGCAATCTTACCAATATATTGGGCATTATTTAGGGATGAGCTTCGTGTTCGAGTCGAACATACGTTCGACTCGAACATCGGCTGTTCGATCGTTCGACGAAGATTGAACGATTTGGGCCGTTCGCGCCAAATTCGAGTGACGCGAACGGCCCACAATGCACTACGCCATCGCAGTGTCATCCAGGCGCTGTGATTGGCCAAGCATGCACTGTGACCCCGCATGCTTGGCCAATCACAGCGCCGGCAGCGAGGAGAGCAATGATTGGCCACAGGCAGGATGCCTGTGGCCAATTATTGCTGAGGGGGTTTAGTACACGCCCCACACTATAAAAGGCCGCCAGCGCGGCGGCCTTGTGTAGTGTGTTCCGGAGCAGGGAAAGAGAAGCATAGGCAGGGACAGTGTCATTTTTTTCCCTTTACTAATCCTGGATTCCTTGTGTTTAGGGACAAATAAGGATAGGTAGGGAGAGTGTCAGTGTGTTATTCTGTGCTAAACCTTGTTTGTAGGGACAGAGAAGGACAGTGAGGGAAAGTGTCAGTGTGCTATTCTGTTCTAAACCAATCTTGCTGAACCATATTTGAAATCCTTGAGTTTAGGGACAGAGAAGGACACTCGTGGAAACTATCAGTGTGCTATTCTGTGCTAAATCTTGTTTGTAGGGACAGAGAAGGACAGTGAGTGAAACTGACAGTGTGCTATTCTGTTCTAAACCAATCTTGCTGAACCATATTTGAAATCCTTGAGTTTAGGGACAGAGAAGGACACTCGTGGAAACTATCAGTGTGCTATTCTGTGCTAAATCTTGTTTGTAGGGACAGAGAAGGACAGTGAGTGAAACTGACAGTGTGCTATTCTGTTCTAAACCAATCTTGCTGAACCATATTTGAAATCCTTGAGTTTAGGGACAGAGAAGGACACTCGTGGAAACTATCAGTGTGCTATTCTGTGCTAAATCTTGTTTGTAGGGACAGAGAAGGACAGTGAGGGAAACTGTCAGTGTGCTATTCTGTGCTAAACCAATCTTGCTGAAGCATATTGCAAATCCTTGTGTTTAGGGACAGAGAAGGATAGGCAGGGGACAGTGTCAGTGTCATTGTTGCTAAGCCTCCTGCACAGTATACACCTGAAGGCAGCCCTTATTGCTGTTTTTCCCATCTCCCTGCAGGCCATCCATTAAAATGTCTGGAAGGCAAACAAGGAGAGGCAGACAGTCAGGAGGCAAAAAAAGAGGGCAAGCAGGCTCTGTGTCTGGGGGCAACAGTGCTGGTCGTGGACGCGGTGCATTGTCATCAGCACATGGCCATGGGACACGCTTGTCCTTCTTTTCGGCAGCTGGACATGTTGAGCCACATCATGCCGAAGACTTGGTAGAGTGGATGACCAAGCCCACCTCATCCTCCTCATCCTCTCTCACCCAGGCTCAGGGTACTGGCAAAGCAGCTGCCAAAGCGTCCTCTTCTCTGGTATCATTATCTTCATTAGTCAATCCTTCCCTAGACCCACCATGTCCTCCTCCTGAGGAGTCCCCGAACTGTTTGAGCACAGTGTTGGGTACATGCTCCAGGAGGATGCCCAGCGTTTCGAAGGATCTGATGATGATACCCAGCTAGAGGAAGGCAGTAGCGTGAGAGCAGAGAGCAGATGCTCAAGAAGGACACCAATCTGGCAGTCATGCTCCAGCAGCTGCAGCATACTGCCAGATTGGCTCCAGTGATGAGGAGGGAGGGGATGATGAGGTCACTGACTCCACATGGGTGCCTAATAGGAGAGAGGAGGAGGAGGAGGATGAGGAGGAGGCACATCTCCAACGAGGCAGGATGCCCTTGAGTGGCCAGAGTATGGGCAGCACACCGACGGAATCACACCGCAGAGCTCCGCCTGTGCAGGGCGCTGCCTCTGCCCGTCATTCAAAAAGTTCTTTGGTGTGGGCCTTTTTTGAGGCGAGTGCATCAGATCGCACAGCTGCTGTTTGCAACATATGTCTCAAGCGTATATCGCGTGGCCAAAACATCAGCCGCTTGGGCACCACATGCTTGATCAGACATATGTTGACCTGCCATGCAGCTCGTTGGCAAGCCTACCTTAAAGACCAACACCAAAGAACAAAGCGGACCTCTCCTTGCACCGCATCAGCTGGGATCTCAAAACCCACTATACCTTCAGTCCTCTCTGAAACCTGCACTGAGAGGAATGAAGGTGTAGAATTAGGTGTGTCACAGCCAAGTACTTGCGGCCACTCTGCTAGCAGTACAACGACGTCCGATTCTAGCAGGCAAATTTCCCTGCCACAGCTGCTGGACCGTCGAAAGAATTTCACTCCCAGCCATCCACATGCCCAGCGGTTGAATGCTAGCTTGGCTAAATTGCTAGCGCTTCAACTGCTGCCTTTTCAGTTGGTAGACTCGGCCCCCTTCCGTGAGTTTGTGCAATGTGCGGTTCCTCAGTGGCAGGTTCCCAAACGCCACTTTTTCTCACGGAAGGCGATTCCGGCTCTCTACAGGCATGTGAAAGGCAATGTCTTGGCCTCGCTGGACAGGGCGGTCAGCGGTAAGGTGCATATTACCGCTGACTCATGGTCCAGCAGGCATGGACAGGGACGTTACCTTTCTTTCACGGCCCATTGGGTCACTCTTTTGGCAGCTGGGAAGGATGCAGGACAAGGTGCAGTAGTGTTGGAGGTTGTTCCACCGCCACGCCTCCAAAATGCTACTACTGGTTGTGACACACCTCTCTCCTCAACCCCCTCCTCTTCTTCTTCCTCCATGGCCTCTTCCTGTGGTTTGTCCTCGGAACCAGCGGTGCTCCGTAGGCGTTCAAGGGGCTACGCAAGTACGCAGGCAAAAAGATGCCATGCCATGCTTGCGCTGGTGTGTTTGGGGGACAGGAGCCACACTGGGGCAGAGGTCCTGTCTGCTCTGCAGGGGCAGGCCGAGAGGTGGTTGACGCCACGCCAGCTTAAGCCAGGAATGGTGGTTTGCGACAATGGCACCAACCTCCTCTCCGCCCTCCGACAGGGACAACTGACCCATGTGCCCTGTATGGCTCACGTCCTTAACCTGGTGGTGCAGCGGTTCTTGGGCAGGTACCCGGGCTTACAGGATGTCCTGAGGCAGGCCAGGAAAGTCTGTGTGCATTTCCGCAGATCTTATAATGCCAGTGCTCGCCTGGCTGAGCTGCAAAAGGAGTTGAACCTGCCCAAGAACCGCCTTATATGTGACATGCCCACCAGGTGGAACTCAACGTTGGCCATGCTGCAGCGGCTGCACACGCAGCAGAGGGCCATCAATGAGTACCTGTGCGACTACGGCACCAGGACAGGGTCAGGGGGGCTCGGGTTTTTTTCACTACGCCAGTGGGGCATGATCAGGGATGCATGCACTGTCCTGGCACCATTTGAGGAGGCCACGAGGATGGTGAGCAGTGACAGTGCATGCATCAGTGACACTGTTCCTCTTGTCCACCTGTTGGAGCACACGCTGCGTGAAATAATGGACAGGGCACTTGAGGCAGAACAGAGGCAGGAAGAGGAGGACTTCCTTGCCTCTCAAGGTCCCCTTTACCCAGACAGTGTTCCTTCTGTCCCACCCATCGCACAGGAAGAGGAGGAAGAGGAGGAGGAGGAGGAGGAGGAGGATTGTGTCAGCATGGAGGTGGAGGCTGGCACTCAGCATCATCAGCAGCAGTCTTTTAGGGATGATTTACAGTCCCAAGAAACCAGTGGACTTGTACGTGGCTGGGAGGAGGTGGCTGCGGATCATGTCGTCCTTAGTGACCCAGAGGACTCCGGACTGAATGCCTCAGCTAACCTACGCTGCATTGCCTCCCTGATCCTGCAAAGTCTGCGGAAGGATCCTCGTATTCTTCGGATCAAGTAGAGGGACCATTACTGGCTGGCCACTCTCCTTGATCCACGGTACAAGGGTAAGATTGCGGACCTTATGTTACCGTCGCAGAGGGAGCAGAGGATGAGACAACTCCGGGAGGCCTTGCAGAAAGGTCTGTGCAACGCGTTCCCAGAGACTGGGAGGTTACAAACTCCTGGTCCTGGACAACGAGTTGCTGAGGCTTCGGGCAGTCAAAGAAGTAGCGGTGGGGAAGGTGGCCGTCTGACCGATGCGTTCAGACAATTCTTTAGTCCGCAGCCCCAAGGTATGTTTGGTTCCAGCAACCATCGCCAGCGTCTGATATACATGGTGCAGGAATACCTAGGGGCAAGGTCAGACTTGGACACCTTCCCCACCGAAAATCCTCTGGCTTACTGGGTCTTGAGGATGGATCACTGGCCAGAGCTTGCACAGTATGCAATTGAGCTACTGGCCTGTCCTGCATCCAGCGTTCTTTCAGAACGCACATTCAGTGCTGCTGGAGGATTTGTCACGGATCACAGGGTGCGCCTGTCCACCGACTCGGTTGATCGACTGACTTTCATCAAGATGAACCAGTCTTGGATCACCACCAGCTACCACACACCTGATGCTGATATAACAGACTAATTGATTTTAAAATGTCACATCCCTTCAAGACTGATGCTGATGCTGAGTTCCTGTGCTGTTATGTTGACTGGTTATCCTCCTCCTCCTCAATGATCCGATTGATGATGATAGCTTGGAAGATCATTTTGGTTTATGGGTGCCGCCACCAGTGGCTAAGGCCCAATTTTTCAGCCCCTGTTTAACAGAGGCGTGTAATTACAATTTTTGATGCAATACTTTGCAACAGGCCTCATTGCTGTGCTCCAAGTACAGTATCTGTGAGGGGTTGCAGTGTTGTGCCACCAGTGCCTAAGGCCCAATTTTTCAGCCCCTGTTCAACAGGGGCATGCAATTATAATTATTGATCTAATAATTCACAGCAGGGCCCATTGCTGCGCCCACCAAGAGTAACTGTCAGGCCTTACAGTGTTGTGGCACCAGCACCACCATCAAAGGCCCAATTTTTACTACCACTGTTCAACAATTATATGTTATTACAATTCCTGATATAATAGTCTACAGCAGGGCGTTCCAGCACCAACCAAGAGTAACTGTGAGTGCTTACAGTGTTGTGCCAACACCAACACCTAAGGGGCCAATTTCTGCAGAGTATATACGGCAGGCCCCTACTTTCAAACATCCAACTTACAAACAACTCCTACTTGCAAACGGAAGAAGACAACAGGAAGTGAGAGGAAATCTACCCCTTGGAAGGAAAATTCTCTCCTGTAAGAATTAATATGGGAGAAAGGTGTCTCCTCTGTACTGATGCTTTATCACCAATCCTTGTTTCAATAAAAACACCACATTTCAAAATCAGTTGTCATTGGGACGGAAAGTGAGGTGAAATGTTCTGAACAGGGGCACAGACAGCAAAACAAATGTTACAGGTGTGATAACCCTTCCCTATGTTTTCCAAAAAGCTTAAAAATAGATTTTTGGGCTGGAGCTACACTTCAACAATGTAGCTGTTCAAAATTACAAACACATTCTACATAAGAACAAACCTACAGTCCCTGTCTTGTATGCACCGCCTGTATACGGCTGTTCAGAGTATATAGGGCCTTTTTTATTTTATGTGCGGGGTTCCCCTTAATATCCATACAAGACCCAAAGGGGCTGGTAATGGGCTGGGGTAGGGGGGGGGGGGGTCATGGGGTAGCTATGCCATTTTTCTTAAAGATTTTCATCCATATTACCGGGACCAGACATTGCATTAAAGCCGCAAGCAGTTTTAAATGGCTTTTTTTTTCCTTTAGAAATGTAATTTTGTGCAGGGACAGTTCTAAACACGGGAAACACGTGGCACTTCACAGGCATACTTTAGACACCCCCCAGGTACAATATTTAAAGGAATATTTGACTTTTTTTTTTTCAGTTTATGCATCATTAAAATGACTGCTCCCGAAAAACGTCAGTTTTTAAAACTTCTTTTTGCATTGATACATGTCCCCTGGTGCAGAACCCGGGTTCCCAAACCCTTTTTAGGACAATAACATGCATAATAGTCGTTATAATTAGCACTTTAGAATTCGAACGTTCGCATCCATTGTATTTAATAGGGTTCTAATGTTCGTTCGAACTTTCGGTCCGTTCGCGGGTTCTGGTGCGAACCGAACCCGGGGGTGTTCGGCTCATCACTAGCATTATTCCCACTGACTACCAATGAAGCTGGGGATCCCCAAATCTAAAAATTATTTTCAGGGTGTCTCTGGGGTAAAAAGGTTGAGATTTTTTTATTTATTTTTTGCTACATCATTTTTGCCCATTACTAATGTAGCATTGTTTCCTGGGTCTACTGGAAGCAGAAAGATACCTCCAAAGTCCAGGGAGCGGCCTACATCCTCCCCAGGGCTGAATCCATGGCTATAATGGGAAATGTAGAACAGATGCGGGCGCCAGTCACTTTAGTATTTTTCAATGCTTTAATAAGAACTTGGAAATAGCAGTAGGACAGAGGGTTAGGGGAGGTTTTTAGATACCTTTAGCAGATCACTGATGGATTCCTTAGATCCAAAGGACAAACAGCGTTCTTTAGAAGATCTTGAATACCCGGATAGGCCTCTCACACAGACCTAGCAACCGGTAGGATTTTTCAGGATAAGTCTCTCTCACAGACCTAGCAGCCAGTTGTTAGTTACCTTAAATGTATTTAGAACAGCTTCACAGTACCAGAACCTTTAAGCCATCCGGCAGTACTGTGAGGGTAGATTAGTTTAGGTGCATCCTCCAAACGAGTCACCAGGCCCTTCCTGAGAGACCAGCCTTCATCCTGGCTCTCTCCAGCAAAGGGTCCTCTCTCCCCTGGATCTCCCCAGCTTGGCTTGGCTTCTTTCACGCAGGCAAGACAGCCTAGGACCACCTCAGGATTAGTAGGCCCCCAGACAGGCTTCTGGGCCTACTTCTAGAACTTGCAGCCACACAGCCTTGGGCCAGCAGGCCCCCGAGGTCAGAGAGCCTGAAAACATGGTGTCTGCCCCTTAAATACCCTCTCCTAGAATGCACAGCGGCCAAGAACCTCCTACTGGGCTGTTTCTGGGAAAAGAATATTCAAGTTCAACCTGTTGTATTTCTCTTTTCCTGGCCTGTGGTACTGGTGACACCTACTGGCAACAGCGAGAAATGCACAACACAACCAAAGTTGGAACAGAGGCTAATTAACTTTGCACAATCAATCTGAGCAGCTCAGCCAAAAAACTAAATTTACAACATTCTTTAGGAACAGGGCGCTACACTAACTACTTTCTTACTGGGCCAATTCTGGCATTTCTCTCCTACATGTAAAAATTGTCAAACACTATATATATATATATATATACTGTATATATATTTTTAAGCAGAGGCCCTAGAGAACAAAAATAGTTGGTGTTGAAATTTTTTAAGTCACACAGTATTTGTGCAGCGTTTTTTTGACCCAATTTTTCCGACTTCATTTTTGGTAGATCTATAAAAGATGATGTTATGCCGAGTAAATAGATACCTAATATGTCATGCTTTAAAACTGCGTATGTTGGTGGAACGGTGACAAACTATGGTACTTAAAAGTCTCCTTAGGTGACGCTTTACATTTTTTTTACAGGTTACATGGTTAGAGTTACAGATGAGGTCTGGCACTAGAATTATTGCTCTCGCTCTAACACCTATGTGTGCTGCGAGGACCACTTACAAATGCGGGTGCGACTTACGTATGCGTTCAGTTCTGCGCACAAGGGGATGGGGACTGTGCCTTTTTATTTAATTTTTTTATCACTTGTATTCCTCTCCAGGGCCGCCATCAGGAATTTTGGGGCCCCTTACACTTACACAGCTTCAGGCATGGGCCCCCTGGAGCTGAGGAGAACCGGGGGGGGGGGGGTGCTGCCGCCACAAATTGAGAAGCGGGGGGGGCTGCCCCGCGAATTGAGAAGCGGGGGGTGCTGCTGCCGCAAGTTGTTGTGATGTCAGGGGGGGGGGGGGGGGGCTTTGGGTGCTGACGGTCAAAAACAAACAAACAAAAAAAAAAAAAGGGGGGGTTGCCATCCAGGGCCCTGGGGACCAGGAAAAAAAATGTCAATGGTTTATTGCAGGGATGGAAGGTGCCCTGGCCCCAACCCTAAGGGAAGGGGGTGCAGTTTGGCGTCTTTGCCCTGGGCGCTGGACGACCTTCCTTTTCCCAGCACTTGGCGGCAGGCATCGTCCCGATATCTCCACCTCAAGTCCAGAATGTCATAAGACTTCCTACGGACGGACAGACTAGCAGTGGCTAATATAAATAACTCTATCATAAAAGATAACTACTTCATTCTACAAAGTATCTAATGTTCTCCTTGTGAGTCACATGCTTCTTCTGCCATTGAAGAACAGTAACATTTTGCTGCCATCTACAGGTTCCATCAGGTAATGCACATCCCACCTTGCTATTAATGATAGAATACACAAATGTTATGTTCTTTTTATATATGATAGCGCCTTTTATAAATTGGTGCTGAACAAATGACTGATCGTTCTCATTATGGATCCCATCACACCAGTAGGCACACGTTATGGTGCACATAACACACATCCACTCTGAGTTGTAATGCGGTGTAGTGCGCTGCACAATACTGCAGACTAGGCATGTGCATTTCGTTTCGTTCCGAATCGAAATTCGGACGAATTTTCATTATTCGGACGTTCGGATGCATCCGAATTAACGAATTACCAATGCTAACGAATTCAACCGAATCCGAACGTTTCGAATCGAAAAACCATGGACGAAATTCGAATCTAATTCGAAAAGAATTCTAGTCGAATTGAATTTGAAAAACAATTAGAATAGAATAGAATCGAAAATATTGGAAATAATCAAATAGAAAAACAATAGAACAGAATAGAATAAAATACAATATATATATTATATTTTATTCTATTCTGTTCTATTTTTTTTCTAGTCTATTTTCTATTTCTATTCTAATCTTTTCTAATTTGAATTCTAAAAAACGGTCGCATTCGAAAATATTTCAACCAAATTCGAAAATATATCTACCGGATTCGATAATATTTCAACCAAATTCGATAATATTTCAACCGGATTTGAAATTATTTCAACCAAATAGAAAAGATTATAATAAAATAGAAAAACAGATAATAGACTAGAAAAACAATAGGACAGAATATATTATATTTTATTCTATTTTTTTTCGAGTCTATTCTTTTATATTCTATTCAAATCTTTTCTAATAAAATCAAAATCATTATATACTGAATTCGAATTTCGGAAGATGGTTATATATATATATATATAAAAAAAAAATTCCGACATTCTAATTTCGTATAGAATGAATTCTAATTTGAATAGAAAAGATTAGAATAGAAATAGAAAATAGACTAGAAAAACAATAGAACAGAATAGAGTATAGATACTATCTATTTAATTTTTTATTTTTTTTGCAGATTACTATTTGTTTCCATAAGATCTCCTGCAGACTATTAGTACTCTGCAAAAAAAATAATAAAAAATTAAATAGATGCTAATATTCTGCATGAGATCTTATGGAAACAAATAGTAATCTGCAAAAAAATAAAAAATTAAATAGATAGTATCTATATTCTATTCTGTTCTATTGTTTTTCTAGTCTATTTTCTATTTCTATTCTAATCTTTTCTATTCAAATTAGAATTCATTCTATACGAAATTCGAATGTCGGAAAAAAAATGATATATTATATATATATATAACCATCTTCCGAAATTCGAATTTAGTATATAATGAATTTGATTTTAATAGAAAAGATTTGAATAGAATATAAAAAAATAGACTAGAAAAAAATAGAACAGAATAGAATAACATATTATATATTCTGTCCTATTGTTTTTCTAGTCTATTATCTGTTTTTCTATTTTATTATAATCTTTTCTATTTGGTTGAAATCATTTCAAATCCGGTTGAAATATTATCGAATCCGGTAGATATATTTTCGAATTTGGTTGAAATATTTTCGAATGCGACCGATTTTTCGAATTCCAATTAGAAAAGATTAGAATAGAAATAGAAAATAGACTAGAAAAAAATAGAACAGAATAGAATAAAATATAATATATATATTGTATTTTATTCTATTCTGTTCTATTGTTTTTCTATTTGATTATTTCCAATATTTTCGATTCTATTCTAATTGTTTTCGAATGCGGTTGAAATGATTTCGAATCCGGTCGAAATATTTTCGAATCCGAGCGTTTTTACGAATTCGGTCAAAAACGGAACGAAATCCGAAAACGAATTTAACGGATTTAACGAATCAAACTAAACGAAATTAATTAATTAACGAATTAAAACGAAACGAAACTAAACAAATTTTTTCCTTTTGCACATGTCTACTGCAGACATGGATACCAACACACTTGTAGGGTAGGGATGAGCTTTATATTCGGGTCGAACATGAGTTCGACTCGAACATCGGCTGTTCGCTCGTTCCTCGAAATATGAACGTTAATGGGCGTTCGCGCCAAATTTGAGCGGTGCATCACGCCCCATAATGCACTGCCACATCGCAGTGCATTGCTGGCAGATGATTGGCCAAGCATGCACTATGACGCGCATGCTTTGGCCAATCACAGCGCCGTCAGCAAAAGAGAGCCATAATTGGCCAATGGCAGGGTGCCTTTGGCCAATTATGGCTCAGGGGGTTAAGTCCACGCCCCACACTATATAAGGCTGCCACGTCGGCTCTGTGTAGTGTGTTGCTGGCGTTGAGAGAGAGAGAGAGAGAGAGAGTCATTTCATTTAGATTGAGCAGGCAGGCGATTCAGTTAGATGCAGTGTATTTAGTATATATATATACACTCAGGGGTCAAGTCCTGGGGAAAAAAGTGTGGGAACTCCCACCCAAGATCCACTCCCCCACCGGGGTTTTTTGGCTGGGCGGTGGGGTTGTCTGGCGGGGGGTAAGCTCACTTGCTGGTTGACCACTAATCTCACCTACCTGACACACTGACCATTACACTGACCTACCTGACATACATACACTGACCTCACCTACCTGACCTACATACACCTACCTGACATACATACCAGGAGACAGACTCATACCTCCCAACTTCCACTGCAGGACATTCTGTCTAATTTTTGTTCCCTGACACCTGTCAGGGTCAGCGTCTAAGGTGACCAGACACGTAGCTACACCAAGGAACCGAGACCAAACAAAGTATATATACAATTAAAGTGATATTTATTTACAGTGATCACACACAAATACACATACACAGCAACCAGTGAAAGCATAAACCACTCCAGCAAACAAGAACAAGAATAACTAATAAACCTAACTGCTATCTATATACAATATCTACAACTAAGGGACAAAGGCAACAGGGATGCAAGGAAGGGGACACGACTGGGTACAAGGGCATAGAACAAGGCAGAGGGGTGCAGGACGGATCAGGACAAGGGAAGGTTCAGAAAGGTATCAGGCACAATCTGGTAGCAAGGAGACGATCAGGCAGGATAGTGACACACTGGGGGAAGGGAGGAGCAGCCTTAAGTACCTACCTGGCAGCTGGAGCCAGGTGTGGCTGAACAGAACCTGCTGGCTTTTGGGAGACACCTGCTGATGGACACTGGAACTGCAGCCATTGGCAAAGTGAACCTCAGTGCCCCAGCAGGTGAACTCAACCCTGACAACACCTAAGTTGTTGAGCGGGGGGGGGGGGGGGGTGCTGCCGTGGGACGGGTTATTTTTTTTATTTTTTTGGTGATCGGGGTGGCTGCTGATCGTGAGGAGGTCGCGGGAGGGGGGGCGTCTTTTCTCTCTCCCGTGCTTCATCCACTGGCTACTCTTCCTCCTATTCCTGCTGTGCGGGAAAATGTACGCTCTCGCGGGACTGCGGGAGAAAGAAGTGTCAATGCGGGAAAAACCTGCAGAATCCGTGCATGTTCAGTTCAGCCTCAGCCGTAGTGTGCGGTGTGCAGCATGTGTCACAGCCAGGGCCGCTGATAGGCAAGCAGGGGGGCCCGGTAACCTGAGCAAAATAGTAGTTACATGTAAAAAAGAAAAAAAAAAAAAAAAGACAGATCAGGGTCCCTTAACATTGTCTAGCACCAAACAGTCACCCCGCAAATCCACCCCCCCTCCCCCGTGTACATTTTATGTTTTTTTTTTCAAATTATTTGCTAAGTTCATTCCTATGTGGCGGCAGGGGTGGGACTATTTCTCGTGTTTCAGGCGCGAAAGAATACCTCATCCGCGCCCGCTCCTCAAGCCATGCTGGCTCAAGTCCTGGCCAGCGCGTCCTCTGTAGTGTCGTCACCTCCTGGCGCAGCGGAGTGATTCTGATTCCTCTTTCTCAGCGTGAAGAAATAGCAGTGAGGCGACTCAAGGGGAGCAGCGGCGGCAGAGGATATCGGCAGAGGCAGAGGCATCCCATGATGTTCATCTAACTGGAATAGTTTGTGGGGGACCCTCAAGTCCAGGCAGCAGCAGGATCACCAGGAATAAGTGACTCCTTGGGCCCATCCAACAATTACACAGGTCAGGTGTGTTCTTGCTTGGGGGGGGGGGGGTGTGGGCTTTAATATCTACTTCCACTGTTTCTTTGTAGCATGGCACCTCTAGTAGCACTGCATTACTCTGCTATTTGCATTGTTTCTGGTAATGACACCTATACATTGTGGCATGAGTGGCTCTGTCTGCCCATAACGCATGTGCTGCCTGCAGAGACGGTGCCACCCATGCCACCAAATCGCCTATGCCGTAATGTGCTGCAGACAGTGCCACCCATGACGCTAATGCCATAACGCATGTGCTGCCTGCAGAGACAGTGCCACCCATGCCGCCATTGTGTCTGCAGCACAATATGGCATTGGCGGCATGGGTGGCACTGTCAGCAGGTAGCACATGCGTTATGGCATTAGCGTCATGGATGGCACTGTCTGCAGCACCTTGCGGCATGGGTGGCACTGTCTGCAGCACAATATGGAATTGGTGGCATGGGTGGCACTGTCTGCAGCACAATATGGCATTGGCAGGCGACATGGCATGGGTGGCACTCTCTGCAGCACAATATGGCATCTGGGGAGGGGCCAGGGGCGGAGCCATGGTGGGGCTGAAGGAGGGACCAGGGGCGGGACCAGGGGTGAAGCTGAAGGGGGCCCACCGTCAGGTAGGCTGTACGGGGCCCCATGATTTCTATCAGCGGCCCTGGTCACAGCAGACAGCCAGAGGAGGAGAGGAGACTGCTTGGATTTCATCACCTGCACGGTCAGCAGGCACAAGGTGGTATGGAGAAGACTCTTCTGCCTCCTGCTGCACACTCCGGTGCCCATGATCGGACACACCGAGATCCGGAGCTTTTCACTCTTCCATCCGCCCCCAGCACAGCTCAGGTCATCAACACACCCCAGCGCCACGGGCTCCTCCGGTCATCCTCATATCCTCCTCTACAATGATCGTGGTCACTGGTAGAGTGTCAGATCTCACCCGATTACTCCTCCGCTGCCCTGATCTCTCCCGATTGCTCCGAGAGCCACCCGCCCCAACCAGGGATCTCAGTCATGTGGCGCGGCGGCGGCATTGTAGCTCCTGCCTTCTGAAGCCTGCGGCACCTATGATGGACGTCAGGCGTCCCACGGTCCCGGCACTGGACCAGTGGGACATCCATCATAGGCGCCGCAGGCTCCAGAAGGCGGGACCTGCTATGTCACCCGGCCTCACTCGGCCACACTCGGCAGATCAGATCGTCCCCGCTCGGTGGTGGCCAGCAGCGCTCGGGGCTAACAATTGGACGGTGAATTCCTGAGACTCTGGGCTTTTTGGGGACCCATTCGGGGCTCCAGCCTCCCAAGCCCGGCCCTCCCGACGCCCCTCCTTAGTGAAGGAACGGCTCTGGCGGCTCGGCTGCTCAAGGCTGCTCTAGTCCTGCAAAGGGAACGGCGTTCCTGCTGTGAAAAAAGTGCAGGGACGATGTTCCCACACGTTTCCGCAGGACTCGAGCCCTGTATACACTGTATCCAGTATAGCTAGATCTGACTGCAGGCCGTTCCTGGTGTGGTGTACTGTTGCTAATATACTTCAGGCAGGCAGGTGATTCAGTTAGCTGCAGTGTATTTAGTATATACACCCTGTTCCAAATTAATATGCAAATTCTATTTTAGTGTCACAAAGATTAAATGTTTTGTATTTCAGTTTAACTCATGGATGGCATTGTGTCTCAGGGCTCTTTTGATCACTGAAAATAATCTCGGACACCTGTGATAATTAGATTGCCAGGTGAGCCCAATTAAAGGAAAAACTACTAAAGGAGGGTGTTCCACATTTTTAAGCAGAGCACCATTTTCAAGCAATATGGGGAAGAAAAAGGATCTCTCTGCTGCCGAAAAGAGTCAAATAGTTCTATGCCTTGGACAAGGTATGAAAACATTCAATATTTCATGAAAACGTAAGCGTGATCATCGCACTATTAAGAGATTTGTGGCTGATTCAGAGCACAGACGGGTTTCGTGCAGATAAAGGCACATTGAGGAAGATTTCTGCCAGATCCATGCATCAGATCAAGAGAGCAGCTGCTAAAACACCATTACATAGTAGGGATGAGTTCGGTGTTCGCGTCGAACATAGGTTTGACTCGAACATCGGCTGTTCGCGCGTTCGGCGAACAACGAACGATTTGGGCCGTTCGCGCCAAATTTGAGTGACGCGAACGGCCCACAATACACTGCGCCATCGCAGTGTAATCCCGGCGCTGTGATTGGCCAAGCATGCACTGTGACCCTGCATGCTTGGCCAATCACAGCGCCGGCAGCGAGGAGAGCAATGATTGGCCACAGGCAGGATGGCTGTGGCCAATTATAGCTGAGGGGGTTTAGTACACGCCCCACACTATAAAAGGCCGCCAGCGCGGCAGCCTCGTGTAGTGTGTTCCGGAGCAGGGAAAGTGAAGGATAGGCAGGGACAGTGTCAAATCTATTCTTTGCTAAACCTTGTGTGTAGGGAGAGAGAAGGATAGGCAGGGGACAGTGTCAGTGTCATATTCTTTGCTAAACCTTGTGTGCAGGGAAAGTGAAGGATAGGCAGGGACAGTGTCAAATCTATTCTTTGATAAACCTTGTGTGCAGGGAGAGAGAAGGATAGGCAGGGGACAGTGTCAGTGTCATTGTTGCTAAGCCTCCTGCACATTATACACCTGAAGTTAGCCCGTATTGCTGCTTTTTCCTGGTGTGTTACACCAACAGGATTTTGCGGCACTTACAGCGGGCGGAGTGTGCCTCCTGACCATATTACACCTTAACTTAGCCTGTATTGCTGCTTTTTCCTGGTGTGTTACACCAACAGGATTTTGCGGCACTTACAGCGGGCGGAGTGTGCCTCCTGACCATATTACACCTGAACTTAGCCTGTATTGCTGCTTTTTCCTGGTGTGTTACACCAACAGGATTTTGCGGCACTTACAGCGGGCGGAGTGTGCCTCCTGACCATATTACACCTGAAATTAGCCTGTATTGCTGCTTTTTCCTGGTGTGTTACACCAACAGGCATTTGCAGCACCTACAGCAGGCGTAGTGTGATTCCTGCAAAATATACTCCTGAAGCTAGGCCTTATTGCTGGTTTTCCCATTTCCCTGCAGGCCATTAGAATGTCTGGAAGGCAAACAAGGAGAGGCAGACAGTCAGGAGCCAATAAAAGAGGGCAAGCAGGCTCTGTGTCTAGAGACAACAGTGCTGGTCGTGGACGCGGTGCATCGCCATCAGCACGTGGCCATGGGACACGCTTGTCCTTCTTTTCGGCAGCTGGACGTGTTGAGCCGCATCATGCCGAAGACTTGGTAGAGTGGATGACCAAGCCCTCCTCATCCTCCTCATCCTCTCTCACCCAGGCTCAGGGTACTGGCAAAGCAGCTGCCAAAGCGTCCTCTTCCCTGGTATCAATGTCATCATCAGTCACTCCTTCCCTAGACCAACCATGTCCTCCTGAGGAGTCCCCCGAACTGTTTGAGCACAGTGTTGGGTACATGCTCCAGGAGGATGCCCAGCGTTTCGAAGGGTCTGATGGTGATACCCAGCTAGAGGAAGGCATAGCGTGAGAGCAGAGAGAGGGGATGCTCAAGAAGGACACCAATCTGGCAGCACACCGACGGAATTACACCGCAGAGCTCCGCCTGTGCTGGGCGCTGCCTTTGCCTGTTATTCAAAAAGTTCTTTGGTGTGGGCCCTTTTTGAGTCGAGTGCATCAGATTGCACAGCTGCTGTTTGCAACATATGTCTCAAGCGTATATCGCGTGGCCAAAACATCACCCGCTTGGGCACCACATGCTTGACCAGACATATGTTGACCTGTCATGCAGCTCGTTGGCAAGCCTACCTCAAAGACCCACACCAAAGAACAAAGCGGACCTCTTCTTGCACCGCATCAGCTGGGATCTCCAACCCCACTATACCTTCAGTCCTCTCTGAAACCTGCTCTGAGGGGAATGAAGGTGTAGAATTAGGTGTGTCACAGCCAAGTACTTGCGGGCACTCTGCTAGCAGTACACCGACGTCCGTTTCTAGCAGGCAAATTTCCCTGCCCCAGCTGCTGGACCGTCGAAAGAAGTTCACTCCCAGCCATCCACATGCCCAGCGGTTGAATGCTAGCTTGGCTAAATTGCTAGCGCTTCAACTGCTACCTTTTCAGTTGGTAGACTCGGCCTCCTTCCGTGAGTTTGTGCAATGTGCGGTTCCTCAGTGGCAGGTTCCCAAACGCCACTTTTTCTCACGGAAGGCGATTCCGGCTCTCTACCGGCATGTGGAAGGCAATGTCTTGGCCTCGCTGAACAGGGCGGTCAGCGGTAAGGTGCATATTACCGCTGAGTCATGGTCCAGCAGGCATGGACAGGGACGTTACCTTTCTTTCACGGCCCATTGGGTCACTCTTTTGGCAGCTGGGAAGGATGCAGGACAAGGTGCAGTAGTGTTGGAGGTTGTTTCACCGCCACGCCTCCAAAATGCTACTACTGGTTGTGACACACCTCTGTCCTCCACCCCCTCCTCTTCTTCTTCCTCCATGGCCTCTTCCTGTGCTTTGTCCTCGGAACCAGCGGTGCTCCATAGGCGTTCAAGGGGCTACGCAAGTACGCAGGCAAAAAGATGCCATGCCATGCTTGCGCTGGTGTGTTTGGGGGACAGGAGCCACACTGGGGCAGAGGTTCTGTCTGCTCTGCAGGGGCAGGCCGAGAGGTGGTTGACGCCACGCCAGCTTAAGCCAGGAATGGTAGTTTGCGACAATGGCACCAACCTCCTCTCCGCTCTCCGACAGGGACAACTGACCCATGTGCGCTGTGTGGCTCACGTCCTTAACCTGGTGGTGCAGCGGTTCTTGGGCAGGTTCCCGGGCTTACAGGATGTCCTGAGGCAGGCCAGGAAAGTCTGTGTGCAATTCCGCAGATCTTATAATGCCAGTGCTCGCCTGGGAGTTGAACCTGCCCAAGAACCGCCTTATATGTGACATGCCCACTAGGTGGAACTCAATGTTGGCCATGCTGCAGCGGCTGCACACGCAGCAGAGGGCCATCAATGAGTACCTGTGTGACTACGGCACCAGGACAGGGTCAGGGGAGCTCGGGTTTTTTTCACCACGCCAATGGGGCATGATCAGGGGATGCATGCACTGTCCTGGCACCATTTGAGGAGGCCACGAGGATGGTGAGCAGTGACAGTGCATGCATCAGTGACACTGTACCTCTTGTCCACCTGTTGGAACATACGCTGCGTGAAATAATGGACAGGGCACTTGAGGCAGAACAGAGGCAGGAAGAGGAGGACTTCCTTGCCTCTCAAGGCCCCCTTTACCCAGACAGTGTTCCTTCTGTCCCACCCATCGCACAGGAAGAAGAGGAGGAGGAGGAGGATTGTGTCAGCATGGAGGTGGAGCCTGGCACTCAGCATCATCAGCAACAGTCTTTTAGGGATGATTTACAGTCCCAAGAAACCAGTGGACTTGTACGTGGCTGGGAGGAGGTGGCTGCGGATCATGTCGTCCTTAGTGACCCAGAGGACTCCGGACCGAATGCCTCAGCTAACCTACGCTGCATGGCCTCCCTGATCCTGCAAAGTCTGCGGAAGGATCCTTGTATTCTTCGGATCAAGGAGAGGGACCATTACTGGCTGGCCACTCTCCTTGATCCACGGTACAAGGGTAAGGTTGCGGACCTTATCTTACCGTCGCAGAGGGAGCAGAGGATGAGACAACTCCGGGAGGCCTTGCAGAAAGGTCTGTGCAACGCGTTCCCAGAGACTGGGAGGTTACAAACTCCTGGTCCTGGACAACGAGTTGCTGAGGCTTCGGTCAGTCAAAGAAGGAGCGGTGGGGAAGGTGGCCATCTGACCGATGCGTTCAGACAATTCTTTAGTCAGCAGCCCCAAGGTATGATCGGTTCCAGCAACCATCGCCAGCGTCTGATATACATGGTGCAGGAATACCTAGGGGCAAGGTCAGACTTGGACACCTTCCCCACCGAAAATCCTCTGGCTTACTGGGTCTTGAGGATGGATCACTGGCCAGAGCTTGCACAGTATGCAATTGAGCTACTGGCCTGTCATGCATCCAGCGTTCTTTCAGAACGCACATTCAGTGCTGCTGGAGGATTTGTCACGGATCACAGGGTGCGCCTGTCCACTGACTCTGTTGATCGACTGACCTTCATAAAGATGAACCAGTCTTGGATCACCACCAGCTACCAAACACCTGAAGCTGATATAACAGACTAATTTATTTTCAAATGTCACATCCCTTCAAGACTGATGCTGATGCTGAGAGTTTGTCCTGTTATGTTGACTGACTATCCTCCTCCTCCTCAATGATCCGATTGATGATGATAGCTTGGAAGAACATTTTTGTTTCTGGGTGCCACCACCAGTGGCTAAGGCCCAATTTTTCAGCCCCTGTTTAACAGGGGCGTGTTATTACAATTTTTTATGCAATGCTTTGCAGCAGGGCTCATTCCTGCACTCCAACTAGAGTATCTGGGAGAGGTTGCAGTGTCGTGGCACCAGCACCAGTGGCTAAGGCCCAATTTTTCAGCCCCTGTTTAACAGGGGCGTGTAATTACAATTTTTGATGCAATACTTTGCAACAGGGCTCATTGCTGTGCTCCAAGTACAGTATCTGTGAGGGGTTGCAGTGTTGTGGCACCAGTGCCTAAGGCCCAATTTTTCTGCCCCTGTTTAACAGGGGCATGTAATTACAATTCTTGATCTAATCATTCACAGCAGGGCCCATTCCTGCGCCCACCAAGACTAACTGTGAGGCCTTACAGTGTTGTGTCAACACCACCACCACCACCAAAGGCCCAATTTTTCAGCCCCTGTTCAACAGGGGCATGCAATTACAATTCTTGATCTAATAATTCACAGCAGGGCCCATTCATGCGCCCACCAAGAGTAACTGTGAGGGCTCACAGTGTTGTGGCAACACCAACATGTAAGGGGCCTATTTCTGCAGAGTATATACGGCAGGCCCCTACTTTCAAACATCCAATTACAAACGACTCCTCCTTGCAAACGGAAGGATACAACAGGAAGTGAGAGGAAATCTACCCCTAGGAAGGGAAATTCTCTCCTGTAAGAGTTAATATGGGAAAAAAAGTGTCTCCTCTCCACTGATGCTTTATCACCAATTCTTGTTTCAATAAAAACCCCAAATTTTCAAAACACATTTGTCATTAGGACGGAAAGTGAGGTGAACTGTTCTGAACAGGTGCACACTGCACAGACGGCAAAACAAATGTTACAGGGGTGATAACCCTTCCCTATGTTTTCCAAAAAGCTTAAAAATAGATTTTTTGGCTGGAGCTACACTTAAACAATGTACCTGTTCAAAATTACAAACAGATTCTACATAAGAACAAACCTACAGTCCCTGTCTTGTATGCACCGCCTGTATACGGCTGTTCAGAGTATATAGGGCCTTTTTTATTTTGTGTGCGGGGTTCCCCTTAATATCCATACAAGATCCAAAGGGGCTGGTAATGGGCTGGGGTGGGGGGGGGGGGGTCATGGGGTAGCTATGCCATTTTTCTTAAAGATTTTCATCCATATTACCGGGACCAGACATTACATTAAAGCCGCAAGCAGTTTTAAATGGCTTTTTTTCCTTTAGAAATGTAATTTTGTGCAGGGACAGTTCTAAACACGGGAAACACGTGGCACTTCACAGGCATACTTTAGACACCCCCCAGGTACGATATTTAAATGAATATTTGACTTTTTTTTTTTTCACTTTATGCATCATTAAAATGACTGCTCCCAAAAAACGGCCTTTTTTAAAACTTTTTTTTGGATTGATACATGTCCCCTGGTGCAGAACCTGGGTCCCCAAACCCTTTTTAGGACAATAACATGCATAATAGTCGTTATAATTAGCACTTTAGATTTCGAACGTTCGCATCTAATGTATTTAATAGGGTTCTAACGTTCGTGCAAACTTTCGGTCCGTTCGCGGGTTCTGGTGCGAACCGAACCCGGGGGTGTTCGGCTCATCACTATTACATAGCAGCAAACAGATATTTGAAGCTGCTGGTGCCTCTGGAGTCCCACGGACATCAAGGTGTAGAGTCCTCCGGAGTCTTGCAACTGTGCATAAACCTTCCATTTGGCCACCACTAACCAATGCTCACAAGCAGAAATGGCTGCATTGGGCAGAAAAATACATGAAGACTAATTTTCAAACAGTCCTGTTCACTGATGAGTGCCGTGCAACCCTGAATGGTCCAGATGGAAGGAGTAGTGGATGGTTGGTGGAAGGCCATCCTGTTCCAACAAGGCTACGACGTCAGCAAGGCGGTGGTGGAGTCATGTTTTGGGCCGAAATCATGGGAAGAGAGCTGGTCGGCCCCTTTAGGGTCCCCGAAGGTGTAAAGATGACCCCTGCAAAGTATGTGGAGTTCCTGACTGACCACTTCCTTCCCTGGTACAGAAGGAGGAACTATGATTTCCGTAATAAAATCATCTTCATTCATGACAATGCACCATCTCATGCTGCAAAGAATACCTCTGCATCAATGGCTGCTATGGGGGTAAAAGGAGAGAAAGTCATGGTGTGGCCTCCATCCTCCCCTGACCTCAATCCTATTGAGAACCTTTGGAGCATCCTCAAGCAAAAGATCTATGAGGGTGGGAGGCAGTTTACATCCAAACAGAAGCTCTGGGAGGCTATTCTTCCATCTTGTGAAAAGAGTGTCTTTCGCGCTACTCAAGAGTAGAAGGAATGGGTCTAGGGCAGAGATGGCGAACCTTGGCACCCCAGATGTTTTGGAACTACATTTCCCATGATGCTCAACTACAATGAAGAGCACCTGAGCATCATGGGAAATGTAGTTCCAAAACATCTGGGGTGCCAAGGTTCGCCATCACTGGTCTAGGGTGTATGTTCAATTGCTGCAAAACCTATCTGTGTTCACTCTACACATAACAAATATCTAGAAAAGGGGGGGGGAAGGCCAATTGTCAACGGCATAGAATCTTTGACATCCAGATTAGGACAATATATTGACCACTATATCCAGCCTGCAGTTCAAAGTACACGCGCCTACCTTAAAGACACGAAACATATACTACAATTGGTCGATCAACTACCAGTATTAGAAGGTAGAACGTTCCTAGCTACTGCGGATGTCACATCCCTATATACCATCGTACAACATCATGATGCTTGCCATGCGACTAAATGGCTGCTAAGAACACATAGTAATCTAATCTGTAAACAGCAGATTTCTGCCTTAAGTACAATTATTTTTGGCATGAACAGACTTACTATAAAACAGGCCGTCGGTATAGCGATGGGAGCGAAATTTTCCCCCGAGTGTTGCCAATGCCTTTATGGCACAGTGGGAGGAAAAGGCAATATATACCAACACCCCACCGGAACTCACGTTATACAAACGGTATATAGACGATCTGATCGTGATATGGAACGGGAGTAAGGAAAAACTAGAGAACTTCCTTGAAACATTAAATGTTAATGAAAATAACATCAAACTGGTATGGAAAATCGACGACAAGAAAGTGGACTTTCTTGATTTATCCCCAGCAATAGAGGGAAATAAAATAACTACGAAAACCTTTTTTAACCACTTCAACCCCGGGCTTTTTTACCACTTCCATACCGGGCCTATTCTGGCACTTCTCTCCTACATATACAAATCATCATTCTTTTGCTAGAAAATTACTCAGAACCCCCAAACATTATATATGTTTTTTTAACAGACACCCTAGGAAATAAAATGACGGTCATTGCAACTTTTTTTCTTGCACGGTATTTGCGCAATAATTTTTCAAACGCCTTTTTTTGGGAAAAAAAATGGTTTCATGAATTAAAAAATAACAAAACAGTAAAGTTAGCCCAATTTTTTTGGAAAATATGAAAGATGATGTTATGCCGAGTAAATAGATACCTAACATGTCACGCTTTAAAATTGCGCACACTCATGGAATGGTGCCAAACTTCGGTACTTAAAAATCTCCATCGCTTAATTTTTTTTTACAGGTTACCAGGTTAGAGTTACAGAGGAGGTCTAGTGCTAGAATTGTTGCACGCGCTCTAACGCACGTGGCGATACCTCACATATGTGGTTTGAATGGCGTTTACATATGTGGGCGGGACTTACGTGTGCGTTCGCTTCTGAGCGCGAGCTACCGGGGACAGGGGCGTTTAAAAAATTTTTTATTATTATTTTTTATTATTTTTTTTACTTAATTTTTTTTTTTTTACACTTATTTACTTTTTTTTTATCACTTTTATTCCTATTACAAGGAATGTAAACATCCCTTGTAATAGGAATGTGTGTCCCCTTTATGGAGAGATGCGGGGTCAATAAGACCCCCACATCTCTCCTCTAGGCTGGAAAAAATTTCCCCGATCTCATACTTACTAGCCGCAATGGTGGCTTTGTTTACATCTGAGGACCCGGAGCGTGACGTCATCACATCGCGCCCGGGCCTCCGACGGTCATAGAGATGACTGGTGACCATCTCTATGCTTCCTATTGTGCGCTGGACGATTCATTCTCCAGGCCCCCGATGGCACGGGAGAGCCGGAGAAGCACCGGATGGCGGCGGGAGGGGGGATGTCCCCTCCCGCCGCCTATAAGAACGATCAAGCGGCGGAACCGTCGCTATGATCGTTCTTATTGTGCGCAGAATCGCCGGCAGAAGATAAGGTTATCTGAATGATGCCTCTAGCTGCAGGCATCATTCAGATATCCCCCCACAAAGCCGAGGACGTCAAATGACACCCACCCAGGATGGGAGATCCCCTCTGTGGGCGTCATTTGACTATGGGCGGGTAGGGAAGTGGTTAAATCAGTGGATGCCAACAGTTATTTATCTCTAGAGAGCTGCCACCATAAATCATGGCTATATAATATATCTAAGGGCCAATTAATTAGGCTAAAAAGAAATTGAAGTAAAGATGTGGATTTTAATGAACAAGCAAAACAAATAGGAAGAAGGTTTGAAGAGAAAGGCTACGACCAGGGCCGCTGATAGGGGGGGACCACCAGTCCTCCTGTAGGAGGCCCGAACAGCAGGAGGAATTAATGTGGTCAGGCAGAGGATTCAATTACAGAAGGATGCCCTGTGTGGCTTTCTGCAGCCTGCCAGGTAGGTTGTACGAGGGCCTGTGATTTCTAACAGCAGCCCTGGCTACGACCATTCCTGGCTGGATAAACAAATACAAGATGTCCAAGAAATGGATAGAAATGCGACGATACAAAATAAAGAGAAAAATCAACAACATCAAGATGCCCCCTGTTTGATTCTAGACTTCAATATACAACATAAAGAAGTTGCTAGAATTATAGAACGACATTGGCACATCCTGAAATAAGACAAGGATTTGATGCATATCCTTGCGGATAGACCAAAAATAATATACAGAAGGGCACCCACTTTGAGGGACGATAGTAAAATCAGTGGTGGTTTCACCACCTAAACTTGGTTATTCTTTTTTTAATGGAAAAGGGTTCTTTCCTTGCAGAAACTGCTTTGCTTGTAAACATGCAAAAAAATTCCAAGGTAAAAGAACAGAATTCATTGGAACCAGCACAGGAGACACTTATGCCATAAAAGATTTTATAGGTTGTCATACAGAAGGCGTGATATATGTACTACAATGTAGTTGTAATCTCCAATATGTAGGTAGAACAAAAAGAGCACTAAAGGTGAGAATTAAAGAACACGTGCAGAATATCATTAACGGATTCCCAAAGCATAATGTGTCACGGCATTTTGCCCAAGTACACAATCAGGATCCGACCAAATTACAGTTCTGGGGTATTGACAAATTCAAGGGTTCTTGGAGACAGGGGAGGGCTGGCGGCCTTAGGCCTGGGGGGCAAGTCCAGTCAAGTGGCCCATTGAACCGCCGAATCAGCTCACCATCCATGGCCCACCTGTTTTTTCAATGCAGCCTCACCAGTGCCCATCAGTGCAGCCAACTCCAGTGCCCATCAATGCAGCCTGATCACTGGGGCAGGTTACATGGGGTGTATGGGGGAGATGGGGGGGTCAGCTAGGGGTGTCAGGGTCTCTCACCTCAGTGATCTCAGCTCAGCAGGTCCTTGCACGCCACAGTCTCCTGGGGGGGGGGGTAACGCTCCTGATCCTGGGGTCAAGTTGCAGCCAGCGCCCAGCCCCACGTCCCGACTCCCTGACACGCCCTGCCTCTGACTGCTTCCAAGAATCCAGTCCCAGGGAGTTGCAGTTTCCTCTGTGCTGCTGTGTTTTCCACCCACCAGAAGCTTGAGTGCGGACTACAACTCCCGGAATCATGCAACAGCTAGTGGTCGGCCGCCATGGCCATGCCCCCCGGCCCGACTTTCTAGACCAGAATAAAAAAAAAATGGTTGCGGGCAGCTGCTGCCGGCCATTTTGAACATAAGTTAGGGTGGCCTGGGAGGCAATTGCCACCCTGCTCCCGGGCCCAGCCCTCCCCTGCTTGGAGAGGTCGTCATGTAAGTAGTATCAGTCAGAAAGAATCTAGGTGGATTCACACTCTCAGAACATTAACCCCCAGGGGTATGAATGTGGAGTTTGACTTGAATTGCTTTTTAAGTAATTTCTAGCTTAGCAATTTTGGACTCCACATTTTCTACATTTTATTTAATTTTTTATTTAGATTTTAAACATTTTTTATATGTACTGTTTTAATGTATTGAGTGATGTAGCTTGTTGCTCAGCTGCCCTTGATAAGTGATGTTAGCCATTTAGCCTAACAATGCACATTACACACTCAATTAATGGCAGGAACAATAATGTTACTATTTTTACTTCCATTTCGCTTATTATATTATTTGAATTCATCCACTAGTTTAACAATAGTTTCAATGTATTGGATGAGCAGGTGGACATACTTCGGTTCTAGACTTGGTCTGTACCTCATTACATGTTGATGCACAGTCAGACTGCTGTGGCCTATGCAGTATGATAGTGCGGTACTGAGCCTTGGAATCATTGTTTTGCCATTCTCCCAATAGCGCTACCATCCCCTTATTCACAGATTCAAACTGGGAATCTGTTGATCTCACCAGCGCATTTCCGCTGTGGTGATGTGAGGGAATTGCCGCTTGTGGTATCCAGAAAAATGGCGGCGCCCATATGCTTTGTTATGATAGTCAACAAAATGGCGGAACGGCAAATTTCCGGTCTACACAGTATAACTACAATGCCCCAACAACCAATCAGGTTTCTCCCTGAAGAAGTCACGAGGTACGTGACGTAACGCCGTAGGGAAGGATTGAGGCATCGCATGACAGATCAGGCAGCAGCGGAGGAACAAGTAAGACGGCACTCACCACGCCGCAATCCGTTTTACTGCAATTTTATTTATATTGTGATGTAAGAGTCTGCCTTTTATTCAATAAAGTCCTTTATATATTTTACAATACTACACCATAGAGGTCTCTTTCTCGCCCTCCCCTTGGTACCCGGTTGGAGCTCCGCTCCCCCTCCCCTTCCCTCCCACCTCCCTGTCTTTCACCGCAGGCTGGTTACCTATTAAGAACCGCGTGAGTGGAGGTAATAATTTGTTTTGGAATACAGTGGAGAAGATACTAATGAGGGATAATTCTATCTTTTATGCCAGTTAATACTATACAGAGGTGAGAGTTCTGGGAGACTGGTGTAGGATCCGTATGCTGGTTCAATACTCCAATTGTTTATCCAAGGCAGTGGTACATCAAAATTACATCTGACCCATTTTTAGGACTATTTTAACCTGAAACACCTATATGGGACTGTTTGGAGACTAACATATGTTCATGCTTCACCAATTGCAATATTGAACTTTGTTGCAATCACATTTTGCACTTTGCCACTTTTTTGTGATTTTATAATTCATTGATTGCACTTATTGTATGCACTTTATTCTGTCAGCACTTTATTTGGTTAGCACTTTATTTTGATAGCACTTTATTTTATAGCACTTTTCCAAGCAATATTGGACTGATAGCTATCATTATTATCAATATCCTGTCACTTTCATCATTTACATTTATTATTATTATTATTCATCTTTGGTGAATTTGCGTAGAACTTGTATTATTTCTTTAGCGAACCCCCCCCCCCCTCCTTATTCTGACATCTTGCAAACAAATTCAAGCAGAAACTGTCCAAAAACTCACAAGTTCAATGGATGTAGGACTTGTGAAGCCGCTATCAAATAGGGGGTCCTATGTTAAAATGTAACGTGACCTGTTAAAATGTTTAAAAAGTTAAAATGTTGTTCAAAGTTTGATTGAAACAGCTTTTGAGTTCAGTAAATATGCTGCAAACACAACACAATTTTCAGTTCATTACAACCTATAAAGTGTTTTGAAGCTTACTATGTGTAATAATTTGGAACAGTGCATTGTAAGTTTTTTATTTTGAAAAAAAAAAAAAACTGTTATCATTAGGAGGTTTGTTCAATAAAATTTGTATCTTACTCTTAATAGTTGATAACATGAGAATTATGCTGACTGATGTTTATATCAATTAATTAGGTAAATTAGAAAAATTTAATTGGCATAATAATTTGGAACAGGGTGTATATACATCCCGGCTTGTCTATATATATATATATATATATATATATATATATATATATATATATATGTAGTGATACCCCCAACTTAAGAGAGCCGCTGGTATTGTTTCGGGCCCTGTACACAGCACTGCCAACCCCCGGCAATCTACTCGACCCTCCCCTGGCACAGCTAGTCTAGGGAATGATAGACTGGTAATGTCTCTGCGATCATCTATGACTCAGCCCCACAATAAAGCAAACAGTAATACAGTATAGTAATTGACACTGATACCGGAGTACTTAACTATAGCAACTTTACTGTTGTATAAAAGTTAGGTAGAAGTACAGTACATCATAACACATGCAGAGCCCTGAAAAATTAATGACACTTAGCAATACTGTATAAAATATACTAGCACACCACGCTGCAGCTATCCTCCCTGTGAGCGATATGGCACCCAATAATGTTCTACACTACCCAGTCAGGCCTGGCTTAAAGTAAGGTATAGTCTTAGGGTGAAGAATCTTCGCATGCAAGGAAAACGGTGGTGCACATCAGGAACAATAATTGTAATCCAACGGGACACTGGATTACAATTATTGTAATCAACAAAGCAACAACTCCCAGGAGACTATCAAACTAAGTTCTGGAAATAGTCTCCTGCTAGGATAGTTGATATAGCACTAAGGGCCACGGCAGTCAGTAGGCCTAAACAAAGTACTTGGCTATAACTTTGAGCAAGTGCTCTCTCACCACACCGGACTTAGTCCCCGTCCGTAATTTCCACCGCTGTGTATCCGCACACAGAGTCTGCGATAGCCGGGTCTTCGGTCCTCCTGATGTCAGAGAGAAACAAATGGAGATCAGGTGCCACACAGGCTCCGCAGTGGAGTGGAAGGCTCTTTGGAAGTGCTCAAGGCCCAGGCTTCAGGCCTTGCACCAGCAGCAAGTCCGCACAGGGGATCCTCTTGCTAGAAGGGCGGTGTCCAAAGAGACCGAGCTCCGCCTCCGCTTCACCTTTATAGCCCACCCCATGAGTCTCTGCGGTAGGCAATGCACCTTGGGTGCAGAACGGGGTTCTGGGTATCGTAGTCCTGGATCCCTAAAGGAGATTCCCGCTACATATATATATATATATATATATATATATATATATATATATACACTGTATCCAGTATAGCTAGATCTCACTGCAGGCCGTTCCTGGTGTACTGTTGCTAATATACTTGAGGCAGGCAGGTGATTCAGCTAGCTGCAATGCAATTAATATATATATACACTGTATCCAGTGTAGCTAGATTTGACTGCAGGCTTTTTCTGGTGTACTTTTTCTAATATACTGTCAGGCAGGCAGGTGATTCGGTGAGCTGTAGTGCATAAACTATATATATTGTCTCCTACATATATATATATCCACTGCATCCAGTCTAACCAAGCCTATATCTGACTGCAGGCCATTCCTTGTGTACGTTTTCAAATACATTTCAGGCAGGCAGGCCGGTGATTCAGTGATCTGATCTGCAGTGCATTAAATATATATATATATATATATATATATATATATATATATATAGCCTCCTACATATATATCCACTGCATACTAGTCTAGCCAAGCCTATATCTGACTGCAGGCCATTCCTGGTGTACTTTTTCTAGTAAACTTCAGGCAGTGTTTTGCTAATCTAATTTTACAGCATGTCTGGAAGGCCACCAAGGAGAGGCAGATGCTCACAGGCCACTAAAAGAGGGCAAGCAGGCTATGTGTCTACAGCCAATAGTGCTGGTCGTGGACAGGGATGAGCCGAACACCCCCCTGTTCGGTTCGCACCAGAACCTGCGAACAGACAAAATGTTCGTGTAAACTTTAGAACCCTATTAAATACAATGGACTCGAACGTTCGAAATCTAAAGTGTTAATTATAAAGGCTAATATGCAAGTTATTGTCCTAAAAAGTGTTTGGGGACCCGGGTCCTGCCCCAGGGGACATGTATCAATGCAAAAAGAAGTTTTAAAAACGGCCATTTTTTTGGGAGCAGTGATTTTAATAATGCTTAAAATGAAAAAATAAAAGTGAAATATTCCTTTAAATTTCGTACCTGGGGGGTGTGTATGATATGCATGTGAAGTGGCGCATGTTTCCCGTGCTTAAAACTGACTCGCGGCTATTAATGAATTGTCGGCTCCCGGCAATACATAAAAAAGTCATTGATAAAAAATAAAAAAAAAGCGTGGGTGTTCCCCAGAATTCAATTACCAGGCCCTTCAGGTCTGGAATGGATATTAAGGGGAACCCCGCCGCAAATTAAAAAAAAAAATTGACGTGGGGTTCCCCCAAATATCCATTCCAGGCCCTTCAGATCTGGCATGGATTTTAAGGGGAACTCCACCCCAAATTTAAAAAAAAAATGGCGTGGAGTCCCCCTAAAAATCCATACCAGACCCCTTATCCGAGCACGCAACCTGGCCGGCCACAGGGGAAAAGGGGGGGACGAGAGAGCGGCCCCCCCTCCCTCCTGAACCGTACCAGGCCACATGCCCTCAACATGGGGAGGATGTCCCCATGTTGATGGGGACAAGGGCCTCATCCCCACAACCCTTGCCCGGTGGTTGTGGGGGTCTGCGGGCGGGGGGCTTATCGGAATCTGGAAGACCCCTTTAACAAAGGGGACCCCCAGATCCCGGCCCCCCCCTATGTGAATTGGTAAGGGGTACATTGTACCCCTACCATTTCACGAAGAAAGCGTAAAAAAATGTTTAAAAAAACACACAAACACCTTGAAAAAGTCCTTTATTTAAAAAAAAACAAAAACATTCCAGCGGTGAAATCCAGTGTCCCGCGGCGATCCCGATGTCCAGCGCTGTCCTTCATTGGTTGTGCCTGAGCGGACCTGATGGGGAACTCCCTCTCAGTATTTTAAATGTATAGACCCGCCCCTTCTAAAGTTCCCCATCAGGTCCGCTCAGCGGACCGGATGCGGAACATGAAAAGGGGCGGGTCTATACATGTATTACCAAAGTGAGAGCAGTCCCCCATCAGGTCCGCCCCCTCGGTATGTCAGACCCGCCTACGTCATTGGCTTGAGCGGGGAACTTCCTTCACTATGTAAATTTAAATTGCACAGTGAAGGAAGTTCCCCGCTCAAGCCAATGACGTAGGCGGGTCCGACATACCGAGGGAGCGGACCTGATGGGGAACTTTAGAAGGGGCGGGTCTATACATTTAAAATACTGAGAGGGAGTTCCCCATCAGGTCCGCTCAGGCACAACCAATGAAGGACAGCGCTGGACATCGGGATCGCCGCGGGACACTGGATTTCACCGCTGGAATGTTTTTTTTTTTTTTTTAATAAAGGACTTTTTCAAGGTGTTTGTGTATTTTTTTAAAAAATGTTTACGCTTTCTTCGTGAAATGGTAGGGGTACAATGTACCCCTTACCAATTCACATAGGGGGGGGCCGGGATCTGGGGGTCCCCTTTGTTAAAGGGGTCTTCCAGATTCCGATAAGCCCCCCGCCCGCAGACCCCCACAACCACCGGGCAAGGGTTGTGGGGATGAGGCCCTTGTCCCCATCAACATGGGGACATCCTCCCCATGTTGAGGGCATGTGGCTTGGTACGGTTCAGGAGGGAGGGGGGCCGCTCTCTCGTCCCCCCCTTTTCCCCTGCGGCCGGCCAGGTTGCGTGCTCGGATAAGGGGTCTGGTATGGATTTTTAGGGGGACTCCACGCCATTTTTTTTTAAAATTTGGGGTGGAGTTCCCCTTAAAATCCATGCCAGATCTGAAGGGCCTGGAATGGATATTTGGGGGAACCCCACGTCAATTTTTTTTTTTAATTTGCGGCGGGGTTCCCCTTAATATCCATTCCAGACCTGAAGGGCCTGGTAATTGAATTCTGGGGAACCCCCACACTTTTTTTTTTTTTTTTATCAATGACTTTTGTATGTATTGCCGGGAGCCGACAATTCATTAATAGCCGCGAGTCAGTTTTAAAAGACTTTTTTTCTTTCAAAAATTACATTTTTTGCAGGGACAGTTCTAAGCACGGGAAACATGCGCCACTTTACATGCATATCATACACACCCCCCAGGTACGAAATTTAAAGGAATATTTCACTTTTATTATTTCATTTTAAGCATTATTAAAATCACTGCTCCCGAAAAAACGGCCGTTTTTAAAACTTATTTTTGCATTGATACATGTCCCCTGGGGCAGGACCCCGGTCCCCAAACACTTTTTAGGACAATAACTTGCATATTAGCCTTTATAATTAACACTTTAGATTTCTCGCATAGATTTTTCGAATTTGCCGCGAACACCCCAATTTGTTCGCTGTTCGGCGAACAGGCAATGTTCGAGTCGAACATGAGTTCGACTCGAACTCGAAGCTCATCCCTAGTCGTGGACACGGTGCATCCTCAGCACGTGGCCGTGGGGCACACTTTTTTTCGACAGCTGGCCGTGTTGAGACACAACATGCAGAAGAGTTGGTAGAGTGGATCACAAAGCCGTCCTCATTCTCCTCATCCTGTGTCACCCAGGCTCAGAGTAGTTTGGCTGCCAATGCAGCTGCTAAAGCGGCCTATTCCATCGGCTCAATGTCATCAGTCACTCCTTCCCTAGCCCCACCATCATGCACGGAGTCCCCCGAACTGTTCGACCACAGTGTCGGGTACATGCTGCAGGAGGACGTTTTGAAGGCTCCGATGATGGTACCCAGCTAGAGGAAGGCAGTAACGTGAGCCCAGAGAGAGGGGGTGCCCAAGAAGGACAAGAAACTGGCAGTCATGTTCCCCCCAGCTGCAGCATACTGCCAGGTTTGCTCCAGTGGCGAGTAGGGAGGGGATGATGAGGTCACTGACTCAACGTGGGTGCCTGATAGGAGAGAGGAGGAGGAGGCACATCTCCAATGAGGCAGGATGCCCTCCAGGGGCCAGCTTAAGGGCAGCCACCCGACTGCATCACACCGCAGAGCTCCACATGTGCAGGGCGCTGCTGACTCCCCACGTATTTTCAAAAGTTCTTGGGTGTGGGCCTTTTTTGATACGTGTGCAACAGGTCGCACCGTTGCTGTTTGCAACATATGTCTGAAGTGTATCAAGCGTGGCCAAAACAGCAGCCGCTTGGGCACCACATGCTTGACCAGACATATGTCGAGCTCCCATGCAATCCATTGGCAACAGTACTTCAAAGACCCACACCAAAGAACAAGGCGGACCTCTCCTTGCTCCTCATCAGCTGGGATCTCCAACCCAACTATACCTTCAGTCCTCTCAGAAACCTGCACTGAGAGGAATGAAGGTGTAGAATTAGGTGTGCCATGTACTTGCGGGCAATCTGCTATCGCTACACCAACATCCGATTGTAGCAGACAAATTTCCCTACCCCAGTTGCTAAACCGGCAAAAAGAAATTCGGTCCCAGCCATCCACATGCCCAGTGGCTGAATGCTAGCTTGGCTAAATTGCTAGCACTCCAACTGCTGCCTTTTCAGCTGGTAGACTCTGCCCCCTTTCGTGAATTTGTGGAATGTGCGGTACCTCAGTGGCAGGTTCCCAAACGCCACTTTTTTTCTCGGAAGGCGATTCTGGCTCTCTACCGGCATGTGGAAGGCAATGTCTTGGCCTCGTTGGACAGGGCGGTCAGCGGTAAGGTGCATATTACCGCTGAGTCATGGTCCAGCAGGCATGGACAGGGACGGTACCTTTCTTTCACGGCGCATTGGGTCACTCTTTTGGCAGCTGGGAAGGATGCAGGACAGGGTGCAGTATTGTTGGAGGTTGTTCCGCCACCACGCCTCCAAAATGCTGGTAGTGGTGATTCTGCAACACCTCTCTCCTCCACCCCCTCCACTTCTTCTTCCTCTATGGCCTCTTCCTGTGCAGATTTGTCCTCGGAACCAATGGTGCTCCGTAGGGATTCTAGGGGCTACGCAAGCACTCAGGCAAAAAAATGCCATGCGGTGCTTGAGTTGGTCTGCTTAGGGGACAGGAGCCACACTGGGGCAGAGATTCTGTCAGCTCTGCAGGGGCAGGTTTAGAGGTGGTTGACACCACGCCAGCTTCAGCCAGGAATGGTGGTTTGCGACAATGACACCAACCTCCTCTCCGCCCTCCGACAGGGACACTTGACCCATGTTTCCTGTTTGGCTCACATCCTTAATTTGGTGGTGCAGCGTTTCTTGTGCAGGTACCCGGGCTTACAGGATCTCCTGAGGCAAGCCAGGAAAGTCTGTGAGCATTTCCGCCGGTCATATAATGCCAGTGCTCCGCTGGCAGACCTTCAAAAGGAATGCAACCTGTCCAAGAACCGCCTCATCTGTGACATGCCCACCAGGTGGAACTCAATGTTGGCAATGCTGCAGCAGCTGCACACGCAGTAGAGGGCCATCAATGAGTACCTGTGCGAGTATGGCACCAGGACAGGGTCAGGGGAGCTTGGTTTATTTTTGCCACGCCAGTGGCTAATGATCAAGGATGTGTAGCGCTACCCCCAGTTAAGAGAGCCGCTGGATTTGTTTTTGGGCCCTGTGTACAGCACCGCCAACCCCCGGCAATCTACTCGACCCACTCTGGCACAGCTAGTCTAGGGGTTATATTTCTGTCACAATCAAATGGTATTGCAAGGGCAACCTCTTTGCAGTGAGACAACACACATATGCTAGAGATCAAGTATAATGGTTTTACTTTAGGGTTAAAAGGCATAGGTAGAATATAACACATACAACTGGCTTATATTTATCTCCCGTCCCAGGTCAGGCCTGATATAGAATGAATCTCAGTCTTTTCAATAGGGATTTCTTCGCACGCAAACTTTCGGTGGTGCACTTGACGAAAGTTATTTGTAATCCACAAAGTTGGCAGTCACTAGGAACACTATAATGGAGACCCTTAACTCTGTCCTGCTACCGGTCTCCGGTGGAACAACAAACAAAACGATCGGTGGGCCACGGCAGTCTATAGGCCTAAACAAGTACAGTCTATATGGATGAGCAAGTGCTCGCTCACCACTCCGGACGCGATCCCAGTCCGGGACTTCGACCTGCTGTGTCTCCGCAAACAGCGCTCGTCACGATCCGGTCCCCGATCCAACTGATGTCCTCACTCGACAAGTCAGATGCCACCCAGGCTCCGCAGTGGAGTGGAAGGCTCTTCGGAAGTAGTGCAAGGCCCCAGGCTTCAGGCTTTGCACTGCAGCAGATCTGCACAGGAAGAAGCTGTTGCTTGCAGCGTGGTGTCCAAAGAGGCCGAGCTCCGCCTCGCCTCCTTCTTAAATAGCCCCTCCCATGAGTCTCTGCGGTGGCCAATTGCACTCTGGGTGCCGAACGGGGTTCTGGGTAACGAAGTCCCGGGGCCTTAAAGGAAACCCCGCTACACACTCCCCCCACTTAAACTCTTTGGTCACCAAAGATAACATAACATTAAATTACAGAACGTACAACATCAATCAAAGTTTCGTATGATGTTGGCAGAGGAAATTCCCACCAAAAACGAGGCGGTGAACTCCCCTGCCCACAGGTCACACTATCATTAGTGTCCTGCCTAACTGTGCCAGAGAGTGAGTTGGGGTTGCCGACCACTAAATGAACAGTGGGAGGATCAGGGTCTTCCATACTCCTCCTGGCTGTAACCACAGTGTCTTCCGCACTCCTCCCCATCTGTGGGTAAGTTAATCTTCTGGGAGGCTTTATGGCTCTTCGCTTCCTCTGTCCTCTTGGGCTCTCTGTTAGAACAGGCTCCTCTTCTGGAACCAACTCAGGATTTTCCTCTGGTTCGGGGGCACCGGACTCCGGAGCAGGCAGGTACATGGATTCCCTTGGATCTTCTTCTGGGAGTAAGTCACAGGCACAGGATCTGACATAGAACTGGACGGGATGAACTCAGAAGCTTCTGCATTCAGTGTTCTGTCTATGGTGTCTTCTTCAGGTGGAAGATCAATAGCAGAAGTCTCTGGGGCCTGAGAAGGCCAAAGCCAATCAAGTTCTTCTCCCTCATCTTCGCTTAGCTCCGAGGTCTCTGTATCCTCAACCTGAGGGGTCTGGGACCGAGTGTTTGGTCTAGGAGTATCCAGGATGGAAGTTGATTCAGGGGACTCCATCACAGGAGGTATCCGAACTGCCTCAGATAGTGGGAGTAAGTGGTTCCAGTGCCAGGTCTTCAAGGGTCCCACCCTCCCTTCTGGCTTAAGTCTGTAAACAGGTAGGTCGGGTAGTCTCTTGCATATAACATAGGGTTCAGGTCTCCAACTGTCTGCAAGCTTGTGTTTTCCAGGGACCCCCAAATTCCGTAGCAACACTCTGTCTCCAGGTTGTAAATCTTGAATCCGAACCTTCAGATCAAAGTTTTTCTTGTTGCGGGTCCCCCTTTGTTCCGAGGCTGCCTGGGCCTGTTCATAGGCCAGTTTCAAATTGTATCTAAGTCTATCCTTTGTGGGAAGCGGCAGAACAATGGTCTGTGGAAGTGCCAAAGGCCAAATCCACTGGTAGCCTTGATTCCCTTCCGAACATAAGTCGATAGGGTGAGTACCCTGTAGCGTCACTGGTGGTGCTGTTGTATGTGTGCACAACTGCTGCTATGTGGCTGCTCCAATGCTGCTTCTTTTCACTGCTTAAGGTTCCCAGCATGTTGAGCAGGGTTCAGTTGAACCTCTCCGGCTGAGCATCACCTTGTGGATGATATGGGGTAGTCCTTGTCTTCTTGTTCCCCAAGGAATCCAAAAGCTTCCGGATCAGCCGACTCTCAAAGTCCCTTCCCTGATCCGAATGGAGCCGCTGTGGTAGCCCATAGTGTACAAAGTATTTCTCCATCAGTACTTTAGCTACAGTGGAAGCCTTCTGGTATTTGGTTGGGAAGGCCTGGGCATACCGGGTGAAATGATCGGTTACTACCAGAACATTTCCTAGTCCACTCAGGTCGGGTTCAAGGCAGAGAAAATCAATGCATACCAGATCGAGTGGGCTTTGACTTTGTAGATGGCCCATTGGGGCAGCTTGATGGGGTAAAGTCTTTCTCTGGATGCATCGTGCACATGAGTGACAATATTCTTCAACTTCAGCCCTCATGCAGGGCCAATAGAAACGGCTCCTAACGAGTTGGAAAGTCCTTTCCGCCCCTAGGTGGCCATGGTTGTCATGCAGAGCAATCAAAACAGTCTCTCAGTGTTTCTCAGGCAGGAACAATTGCCATCTGTCTTCCAGGTCATCAGAGGGGCCCCTTCGGTATACCACTCCCTGATGCACCTGCAACCAGTCCCACTCCTTCCTCAAAAGGCGAGCTTCCTTTGAAGGGTGACGTAGGAGTTTATCCAGATCCTGATTTTCCAGGGCCTCTAAAACCAATCTCCCCATGTGGTCTTCCAATTGGTCAGATCTCAACTCCTTCTTGGACAGTTTCGGCAAGTTATCTTCCCCCAGTTGGGTTACTCCACAGTACTGCTTGGGAACTCCCACTGTGGTAACCCCTATCTCTTCTGCTCTTGAGCCGCCACTGGCTTGGAGTTCAGCCCCTTGGCAGAGGGCCCGCACCCCGTCGGGTTCCACTTGGGTCCAATCCTTTGTACTGCAGGTGGGGACATGAGATCTTCTAGACAAGGCGTCCGCATCTTGCTTCCCAGCTCCAGGCCTGTATTTTAGGCTGAAATTGAAAGCAGACAATGTCGCCAGCCATCTATGTCCTGTGGCATCCAGCTTGGCTGTGGTGAAAAGATAGGTAAGGGGGTTGTTGTCGGTTTTCACTGTGAATTCTGCCCCATACAGATAGTCTCTGAGTTTGTCTACTACCGCCCACTTAAGGGCCAGGAACTCCAACTTATGGGTGGGATAGTTCTTTTCAGAGGGAGCCAAACTTCTGCTCACATACGCAACGGGTCTCAGCTGCCCCTCATGCTCCTGGTAGAGCACTCCTCCCAAGCCGTCATGACTGGCATCTACGTGAAGTTCATAAGGCTTCTTCGGGTCTGCGTAGGCCAGGACAGGGGCAGTGGTCAAGTTTTTCTTCAACATCTGGAAAGCATCTTCACACTTCTTGTTCCACTGGTCCTTGACTGACTCCCCTGGCTTCCTAGGGCCTGAGACATCCTCTTTCCCCTCCGTTTTGAGCAGCTCATTCAGAGGCCTGGCTATCCGAGCAAACCCCTCCACGAACCTCCTATAATAGGAGCAGAACCCCAAGAAGGATCTGAGTTCCATCACGGTGGTGAGCCTTGGCCAGGAGGTGACTGCCTCCAACTTCTCGGGGTCTGTAGCTATCCCATCCTTGGACACTATGTGTCCCAGATAGTTGACCGATGACTGAAAAAATTGGCATTTTTCGGGTGAGAGCTTGAGTCCTTCCTCGCTCAGTCTTCTCAAAACTTTCTTCAGCCTCTCCTAAGGTTCTTCCAAGGTTCTCCCGAAGACAATGATGTCATCTAAGTATACAAGGACTTCGATGAGGTTCATGTCTCCTACAGTCTTCTCCATGAGACGTTGGAAGGTGGCTGGGGCTCCAGACAGACCTTGGGGCATCCGGTCAAATTCAAAAAACCCTACTGGGGTTATGAAAGCCGTCTTTTCTTTATCTTCTGGATGCATGGGGATTTGATAGTACCCGCTCTTGAGGTCCATAACACTGAACCATTTGGCCCCAGACAAGCTCTGTAGGTCATCCTCTATCCTCGGAGTGGTGTACTGGTCAGGTATGGTTCTCCTGTTTAGGGTCCTGTAGTCTATGCACAGTAGGGATGAGCTTCGAGTTCGAGTCGAACTCATGTTCGACTCGAACATTGCCTGTTCGCCCGTTCGCCGAACAGCGAACAAATTGGGGTGTTCGCGGCAAATTCGAAAAATCTATGGGAGAAATCTAAAGTGCTAATTATAAAGGCTTATATGCAAGCTATTGTCCTAAAAAGTGTTTGGGGACCCGGGTCCTGCCCCAGGGGACATGTATCAATGCAAAAAGACGTTTTAAAAACGGCCGTTTTTTCGGGAGCAGTGATTTTAATAATGCTTAAAGTGAAACAATAAAAGTGAAATATTCCTTTAAATTTCGTACCTGGGGGGTGTGTATGATATGCATGTAAAGTGGCGCATGTTTCCCGTGCTTAGAACTGTCCCTGCAAAAAATGTCATTTTTGAAAGAAAAAAAGTCATTTAAAACGCACTCGCGGCTATTAATGAATTGTCGGCTCCCGGCAATACATACAAAAGTCATTGATAAGAAAAAAAAAAAAGCGTGGGGGTTCCCCAGAATTCAATTACCAGGCCCTTCAGGTCTGGAATGGATATTAAGGGGAACCCCGCCGCAAATTTAAAAAAAAATTGACGTGGGGTTCCCCCAAATATCCATTCCAGGCCCTTCAGATCTGGCATGGATTTTAAGGGGAACTCCATCCCAAATTAAAAAAAAAATGGCGTGGAGTCCCCCTAAAAATCCATACCAGACCCCTTATCCGAGCACGCAACCTGGCCAGCCGCAGGGGAAAAGGGGGGGACGAGAGAGCGGCCCCCCCTCCCTCCTGAACCGTACCAGGCCACATGCCCTCAACATGGGGAGGATGTCCCCATGTTGATGGGGACAAGGGCCTCATCCCCACAACCCTTGCCCGGTGGTTGTGGGGGTCTGCGGGCGGGGGGCTTATCGGAATCTGGAAGACCCCTTTAACAAAGGGGACCCCCAGATCCCGGCCCCCCCTATGTGAATTGGTAAGGGGTACATTGTACCCCTACCATTTCACGAAGAAAGCGTAAAAAAACACACAAACACCTTGAAAAAGTCCTGTATTAAAAAAAAAAAAAAAAAAACAAAACATTCCAGCGGTGAAATCCAGTGTCCCGCGGCGATCCCGATGTCCAGCGCTGTCCTTCATTGGTTGTGCCTGAGCGGACCTGATGGGGAACTCCCTCTCAGTATTTTAAATGTATAGACCCGCCCCTTCTAAAGTTCCCCATCAGGTCCGCTCAGCGGACCAGATGCGGAACATGAGAAGGGGCGGGTCTATACATGTATTACCAAAGTGAGAGCAGTTCCCCATCAGGTCCGCCCCCTCGGTATGTCGGACCCGCCTACGTCATTGGCTTGAGCGGGGAACTTCCTTCACTGTGTAATTTAAATTTACATAGTGAAGGAAGTTCCCCGCTCAAGCCAATGACGTAGGCGGGTCCGACATACCGAGGGGGCGGACCTGATGGGGAACTGCTCTCACTTTGGTAATACATGTATAGACCCGCCCCTTCTCATGTTCCGCATCTGGTCCGCTGAGCGGACCTGATGGGGAACTTTAGAAGGGGCGGGTCTATACATTTAAAACACTGAGAGGGAGTTCCCCATCAGGTCCGCTCAGGCACAACCAATGAAGGACAGCGCTGGACATCGGGATCACCGCGGGACACTGGATTTCACCGCTGGAATGTTTTTTTTTTTTTTTTAAATAAAGGACTTTTTCAAGGTGTTTGTGTGGTTTTTTTTAAACATTTTTTTACGCTTTCTTCGTGAAATGGTAGGGGTACAATGTACCCCTTACCAATTCACATAGGGGGGGGGGGGCGGGATCTGGGGGTCCCCTTTGTTAAAGGGGTCTTCCAGATTCCGATAAGCCCCCCGCCCGCAGACCCCCACAACCACCGGGCAAGGGTTGTGGGGATGAGGCCCTTGTCCCCATCAACATGGGGACATCCTCCCCATGTTGAGGGCATGTGGCTTGGTACGGTTCAGGAGGGAGGGGGGGCCGCTCTCTCGTCCCCCCCTTTTCCCCTGCGGCCGGCCAGGTTGCGTGCTCGGATAAGGGGTCTGGTATGGATTTTTAGGGGGACTCCACGCCATTTTTTTTTAATTTGGGATGGAGTTCCCCTTAAAATCCATGCCAGATCTGAAGGGCCTGGAATGGATATTTGGGGGAACCCCACGTCGATTTTTTTTTAAATTTGCGGCGGGGTTCCCCTTAATATCCATTCCAGACCTGAAGGGCCTGGTAATTGAATTCTGGGGAACCCCCACGCTTTTTTTTTTTTTTTATCAATGACTTTTGAATGTATTGCCGGGAGCCGACAATTCATTAATAGCCGCGAGTGAGTTTTAAATGACTTTTTTCTTTCAAAAATGACATTTTTTGCAGGGACAGCTCTAAGCACGGGAAACATGCGCCACTTTACATGCATATCATACACACCCCCCAGGTACGAAATTTAAAGGAATATTTCACTTTTATTTTTTCATTTTAAGCATTATTAAAATCACTGCTCCCGAAAAAACGGCCGTTTTTAAAACTTCTTTTTGCATTGATACATGTCCCCTGGGGCAGGACCCAGGTCCCCAAACACTTTTTAGGACAATAACTTGCATATAAGCCTTTATAATTAACACTTTAGATTTCGAACGTTCGAGTTCATTGTATTTAATAGGGTTCTAAAGTTCACACGAACATTTTGTCTGTTCGCAGGTTCTGGTGCGAACCGAACAGGGGGGTGTTCGGCTCATCCCTGATGCACAGCCTCAATGACCCATTCTTCTTTCGGACCACCACTATCCGGGAGGCATAGGGGCTTCTAGATTCTCGAATCACACCTGTTCGCTTGAGCTCGGCGAGCTGTTCCCTCAGGTCTTCGAGGTCTGCTAACAGGACCTGCCTAACCCTCTCTCTGAAGGGTTTGTCTTCCTGGAGGCGGATCCGATGGGTGGCACTCCTTGCACACCCCACATCAAATTCATCTTGAGAGAAGATCTTTTCCCACCTGATCAGCTGGGCCTTGGCTCTCTCCTTCCAAGCCCTGGGCAGGTTTGGGTTTTCCATGGAAATTTTCTCCCACACAGTACTTTCTCCATCTGTCTTCTCCACATCTGACAAAGTAACTGGGGTAGCAGGGCTCACCTGGCCCAGCAACATCCTGGCTGGGATTTCCATGGGACCATCCGTAGTATTCCTGACACTCACAGGTACTTTACAGTGGGCCTTCTTCAAAGCCCTCAACGGGACTACTTCTGGGACTGCTTCTAAGCCCGAATGTTCTCCCCTTGGGTCGGGTTCCAACATTACAAAAGGACCAGGCTGCTCCCAAGTGAGTTTCACAGTGGCTTTTAAACAGGTCACTTCACCGGGCTGCAGCACTATTCTTCTTCTTCCCAGCCTCCAGACCTTCCCGACCCCCTCTTCTGGGGCCTTCTGCTCTAAGATCAGGCGTTGGTAGACTGTCTTCAACATTGGGTGGATCTCAGGGGCTTTTGGGCCTTTTCCTTGTGTTAGAGGGGCCAAAAGTCTTCGGACCAGATCCGTGTTGGTCCCTATGATTAGGGAACTCTTGTTAGCTCCAGGCGGTCGGGGGCATACCACCGCCAAGGTGTCGAACACTTCAGCCTTCCCGGCTATGGATGGGCCGAAAGTTAGTTTTATCGGCAGATAGCCATCATAAGGGAAACTCTCTGTCCCAATTCCCCATATCTCCATCTCTTCAAGCCTCTGGATGGGTAGGTGACTTAGATGCTTGTCATAAAAGTCCCGGTACAACAGGGTCACTTGTGCCCCAGTATCCAATATGGCTCTCGTGTAGACTCCCTCCACTTGGACAGGTACTATCGGGGAGGGACCCACCAGCTTCTCTGGATATTTCTTCAAAGGGGTCTCTTTCCTTGGATCTCTGCGTTTCCCTTTTTGATTTTCCTTCTTCCATTTTTCTTTTGACTTGAGTCTCTCCTGGGCCTGGTATGCATTGATCTCCCTCCTTTTAAGGGGTGTAATTACTCGCTGAGGGACATTACCCTCTTTCTTTGGTGTACGTTCCCACTGAGGAACCTTGTGTTTCTCCCGAGGGGTCTTCTCTACTCTTTTGATGTGCTTCTCATTCAGTTTGGAGCTCACTGGAGATGATGGGCACCCGGTTGACTCCTTCACCGGGGCCCTCTGAAGTTTTCCGCCGGCCTGCGGTTATTCAGTTTATTTTTCTTGGGACTGGAACACACTCTGGCAGCATGGCCAACCCCTCCGCAGTTGAAACAAGTCATATCCCCCCAATCTTCCAGGGATGCGGGCGCTGAGGTATTTGGAAACAGCTCCTTCCTCAGGCTTTCCCTCTCTGGTACCCTCGACTTCTTTTCCATCAGGGAGGTCAGCATTCCCAATACCTGGGACATCTGTGACTTCAAGGTATCCACCTCTGAGTCTCTTTTCAAGGTCATGGCCGTCCTGACCATCACCGGAGGAGGATTAATTGACTCAACTGTTTGGCTCCTCTTCTTCTCCTCCAGCATAGCTTCTTCCTCTCTGACCACTCGGATCAAGTCAGGGTACTCCAGGCTCTTCCCGTCCTGTCTTGTGCATAGCGCCAATGCGATGGGGTCCAGGGGCTGAGATCCTTTCATCACCTGCTGAACACGGGCCTCATCCACCTTCTTCGGATCAATCCCCTTCTTCAGGATCATCTTATGTAGGATCTTATCCAGGCGCCTCATGAACTCTGACAGTTTCTCTCCTGTCTTTTGGTAGCAGTGCTCCAGCTGGTAGGTGATCTCAGTGATTTTCTCTGTTCCTCCGAACACATTCTGCAGAATGTCCAGATAATCCTGCGCATCACAGTCTGTCTTGCTCATCTTGAGGTTGCGTATGGCCTCTAGAGCAGGCCCCTTCAAACTCTCAGCGATTCTCTGCTTCTTTCTGTGGTCTGGGACCTCCCATTCCTCTAAGGCCTGAGTGGCACCGTCTAACCACTCCTCAAACCTCTCTTCACCCGAAGGTACAGGTTTCCTTCCAGAGAATATTCTGAGTTTTCTGTATTCTGACATTTGGTAGTCTGTGGGATCTTTCTTACACTGGGCTACAATCTCCACCAGGACCGCGCACAGGTCTGCGCTGAGGGTGGACGGTGGTGACCCGGGGCTCTCTTTAGCCTTCCGGTCTTCTGCTTTTGGGGACTGTGGTGGAGATATCTGTGGAGATAGTGGTTTAGGTGTCTGAACCCATTCTCCTGGTATAAGTGGCAGCGCATGTATTATGCTATAGGTCTGATCATCCATTGCTTTTATACTTGGGCCCTTGAAATGTTCTGGGATCTCCTTCATCCAAGCTATTAGTGCATGGGTCAATGAGGAATTCATCCTGATATCCATCACCCATACCTTCTGTTGCGGGGACAGCGAAGTCACTAACCGCTTCACCGCTTCTTCTTGCCAGGTCCCTGGGAGTTCTATAACTACTGTCGCGGCTGAATCTGTGTAGGCCGCCTTGCACCACTGTTCTACTTCTAGTGGGTCCATGCTGGTACTTTTGGCGCGTTACTTGCTGTAACAGGATCCCGGACTCGGAGCCCCCACGTGTAGCGCTACCCCCAGTTAAGAGAGACGCTGGATTTGTTTTTGGGCCCTGTGTACAGCACCGCCAACCCCCGGCAATCTACTCGACCCACTCTGGCACAGCTAGTCTAAGGGTTATATTTCTGTCACAATCAAATGGTATTGCAAGGGCAACCTCTTTGCAGTGAAACAACACACATATGCTAGAGATCAAGTATAACGGTTTTACTTTAGGGTTAAAAGGCATAGGCAGAATATAACACATACAACTGGCTTACAGAGCCCTGCAGCAATCGGTATAACACACAATAATGGCGCAGCGCGGTAATCCACCACGCGCAGCTATTATGGTATGCGCGCCCTATGGCGCACTAAACAATATTCTATCTCCCATCCCAGGTCAGGCCTGACATAGAATGAATCTCAGTCTTTTCAATAGGGATTTCTTCGCATGCAAACTTTCGGTGGTGCACTTGACGAAAGTTATTTGTAATCCACAAAGTTGGCAGTCACTAGGAACACTATAATAGAAACCCTTAACTCTGTCCTGCTACCGGTCTCCAGAGGAACAACAAACAAAACGATCGGTGGGCCACGGCAGTCTATAGGCCTAAACAAGTACAGTCTATATGGATGAGCAAGTGCTCGCTCACCACTCCGGACGCGATCCCAGTCCGGGACTTCCACCTGCTGTGTCTCCGCACACAGCGCCCGTCACGATCGGGTCCCCGATCCAACTGATGTCCTCACTCGACAAGTCAGATGCCACCCAGGCTCCGCAGTGGGGTGGAAGGCTCTTCGGAAGTAGCGCAAGGCTCCAGGCTTCAGGCCTTGCACTGCAGCAGATCCGCACAGGAAGAAGCTGTTGCTTGCAGCGCGGTGTCCAAAGAGGCCGAGCTCCGCCTCGCCTCCTTCTTAAATAGCCCCTCCCATGAGTCTCTGCAGTGGCCCATTGCACTCTGGGTGCCGAACGGGGTTCTGGGTAACGTAGTACCGGGGCCTTAAAGGAGACCCCGCTACAGATGCATGAACTGTCATGTCACCATTTGAGGAGGCCACAAGGATGGTGAGCAGTGACAGTGCATACATCAGTGATACTGTCCCTCTTGTCTTCCTGTTAGAGCACACGCTGCGTGGAACAATGGACAGGGCACTTGAGGCAGAACAGAGGGAGGAAGAGGAGGACTTCCTTACCTCTCAATGCCCCCTTTATCCAGACAGTATTCCTGCGGGCCCGCCTATCACACAGGAAGAGGAGGAGGAGGATGAGGATTGTTTCAGCATGAAGGTGACGCCTAGCACTCAGCATCAGCAGCAGTCTTCAAGGGATCGTTTTCAGTCCCAAGAAACCCATGGACTTGTACGTGGCTGGGAGGAGGTGGCTGCGGATCATGTCTTCCGTAGTGACCCAGAAGACTCCGGACTGAATGCCTCAGCAAACCTACGCTGCATGGTCTTTCTGATCCTGCAAAGCCTGCGAAAGGACCCTCGGATTCGTGCGATCAAGGAGAGGGATCAGTACTGGCTGGCAACCCTTCTTGATCCACGTTACAAGGGTAAGGTTGCAGAACTTATCCAGCCTTCGCAGAGGGAGCAGAGGATGAAACATCTTCGGGAGGCCTTGCAGAAAGGTTTGTGCAATGTGTTTCCAGAGCCTGGGTGGTTACAATTTCCTGGTCCTCGACAACGTGTTGCTGAGGCTTTGGTCAGTCACAGAAGGAGCGGTCTGACCGATGTGTTCAGACAATTTTTTAGTCCGCAGCCCCAAGGTCTGATCGGTTCCAGCAACCATCGCCAGCATCTGATTTACATGGTGCAGGAATACCTAGGGGCAAGATCAGACTTGGAGACCTTTCCAACCGAAAATTCACTGGGTTACTGGGTCTTGAGGATGGGTCACTGGCCAGAGCTTGCACAGTATGCAATTGAGCTACTGGCCTGTCCTGCATCCAGTGTTCTATCTGAACGCACATTCAGTGCTGCTGGAGGCTTTGTAACCGATAACAGGGTGCGCCTGTCCACAGACTCAGTTGATCGGCTCACCTTTATAAAAATGAATCAGTCTTGGATCACCAGCTACCAAGCACCTAATGCTGATGTAACCGATTAATTTTTCTATGAATGTGAGATCCCTTGAAGACTGCCTATGCTAATGCTGAGTGACTATCCTGTTATGCTGAGTGACTATCCTATTCCTCCTCAATGTTCATGTTGATAGCTTCTAAGAACATTTTTGTTTCTGGGCACCACCATCAGTGGCTAAGGCCCATTTTTTCTGCCCCTGTTTAACAGGGGCGTGTAATTACAATTTTTGCTCTAATTATTCTCAGCAGGGCCCGTTCCTGCGCTCAACAAGTGTATCTGTGAGGCTTTACAGTGTTTTGCCACCACCACCACCGCCTAAGGCCCAATTTTTCTGCCCCTGTTTAACAGGGGCGCGTAATTACAATTTTTAATCTAATATTTTTCAGCAGGGCCTGTTCCTGCGCTCAACAAGAGTATCTGTGAGGCTTTACAGTGTTGTGCCACCACCACCACCACCCCCACCACTGCCTAAGGCTCAATTTTTCTGCCCCTGTTCAACAGGGGCGTGTAATTACAATTTTTTAACTAATATTTCACAGCAGGGCTTGTTCCTCCGCTCAACAAGAGAATCTGTGAGGGGTTACAGTGTTGTGGCACCACCACCACTGCTTAAGACCCAATTTTTCTGCCCCTGTTTAACAGGGGCATGTAATTACAATTCTTGATCTAATATTTCACAGCAGGGCCCGATCCAGCGCCCACCAAGAGTAACTGTGAGGGCTTACAGTGTTGTGTCACCACCACCAGTGGCTAAGGTCCAATTTTTCTGCCCCTGTTTAACAGGGGTGTGTAATTAAAATGTTTGCTGTAATATTTTGCAGCAGGGCTCGTTCCTGCGCTTAACTAGAGTACCGGATTTTCCGGCGTATAAGGCGACTGGGCGTATAAGACGACCCCCTAATTTTCCAGATAAAATTTGGGTTTTGGGATATACTCGCCGTATAAGACGACCCCCCTTCCGACTAGCCATACCTCACCATGCCTCACCATACCTCACTGTGCCCCTGCATGCCTCACTGTTCTATTGCATACCTCACTGTTCCCCCCGCATACCTCACTGTTCACCCCGCATACCTCACTGTTCACCCCGCATACCTCACTGTTCCCCCTGCATGCCTCACTGTTCCCCCCCGCATGCCTCACTGTTCCCCCCGCATGCCTCACTGTGCCCCCTCGATGATCACTTACCTTATCCCTGATGTAGAATCTCCAGTCAGACCGCGGCCGTCCATTTTTCAAAAGCCGCGCCTCCTCCTCATGCTGTTCCGGTATAGGCGGAACACTCAGCTTCCCAGCAGACACTGTGTTCAGTGTTCCGCCTATCACAGATGCCCTCTCATCCGAGGCCGAGGATGAGAGGGCATCCGTGATAGGCAGAACACTAAACAGAGGCTCTGCTGGGAAGCTGAGTGTTCCGCCTTATGCTTTTACTGGTTTTATATGCTCATTTTTTTCATGTTTTTTACCGCTTGTTGCCATGTGATATCTGTACATATGTAATTCACTAAATGTATTCCATTATCCATACGGATCACTATGTGGCACCTGGTCACACACTGATGTACCTTGTTGCTTATATTGTGCATACCCATACTTATGTGTGTGTAACTCTAGGGAATCGCATCAACCAGAATGTTTTTCCTTCCATGTGATTTCTGTTTGGAGATGTTCATGCGTTTATTTTGAATAAACATGTACCTTTTTTACCTACACCATGTCTACAGTCTCACTCAAAGTCCCAAACTTCCATTTATTTTTTCCCTATTGTAGGGTATGTACCAGGCACCTAGAGGACAATTGTTTTCTTGGTGTTCTAGTGTTGAGTCTGCTTTGATCAATGCTGACTAGTGATGAGCCGAACACCCCCGGGTTCGGTTCGCACCAGAACCCGCGAACGGACCGAAAGTTCGAACGAACATTAGAACCCTATTAAATACAATGGATGCGAACGTTCGAATTCTAAAGTGCTAATTATAACAACTATTATGCATGTTATTGTCCTAAAAAGGGTTTGGGAACCCGGGTTCTGCACCAGGGGACATGTATCAATGCAAAAAGAAGTTTTAAAAACGGTCGTTTTTCGGGAGCAGTCATTTTAATGATGCATAAAGTGAAAAAAAAAAAGTCAAATATTCCTTTAAATATCGTACCTGGGGGGTGTCTAAAGTATGCCTGTGAAGTGCCACGTGTTTCCCGTGTTTAGAACTGTCCCTGCACAAAATGACACTTCTAAAGGAAAAAAAAGCCATTTAAAACTGCTTGCGGCTTTAATGTAATGTCTGGTCCCGGTAATATGGATGAAATTCTTTAAGAAAAATGGCATAGCTACCCCATGACCCCCCCCCCCTACCCCAGCCCATTACCAGCCCCTTTGGGTCTTGTATGGATATTAAGGGGAACCCCGCACATAAAATAAAAAAGGCCCTATATACTCTGAACAGCCCTATACAGGCGGTGCATACAAGACAGGGACTGTAGGTTTGTTCTTATGTAGAGTCTGTTTGTAATTTTGAACAGGTACATTGTTGAAGTGTAGCTCCAGACCAAAAATCTATTTTTAAACTTTTTGGAAAACATAGGTAAGGGTTATCACCCCTGTAACATTTGTTTTGCTGTCTGTGCCCCTGTTCAGAACATTTCACCTCACTTTCCGTCCCAATGACAACTCTTTTTGAAATGTGGTCTTTTTCTTGAAACAAGGATTGCTGATAAAGCATCAGTACAGAGGAGACACCTTTCTCCCATATTTATTCTTACAGGAGAGAATTTTCCTTCCTAGTGGTAGATTTCCTCTCACTTCCTGTTGTCTTCTTGCGTTTGCAAGTAGGAGTCGTTTGTAAGTTGGATGTTTGAAAGTAGGGACCTGCCGTATATACTCTGCAGAAATAGGCCCCTTAGTTGTTGGTGTTGGCACAACACTGTAAGCACTCACAGTTACTCTTGGTTGGTGCTGGAACGCCCTGCTGTCAACTATTATATCAGGAATTTTAATTACATATAATTGTTGAACAGTGGTAGTAAAAATTGGGCCTTTGATGGTGGTGCTGGTGCCACAACACTGTAAGCCCTGACAGTTACTCTTGGTGGGTGCAGCAATGGGCCCTGCTGTGAATTATTAGATCAAGAATTGTAATTACATGCCCCTGTTGAACAGGGGCTGAAAAATTGGGCCTTAGGCACTGGTGGCACAACACTGCAACCCCTCACAGATACTGTACTTGGAGCACAGCAATGAGCCCTGTTGCAAAGTATTGCTTCAAAAATTGTAATGACACGCCCCTGTTAAACAGGGGCTGAAAAATTGGGCCTTAGGCACTGGTGGCACAACACTGCAACTCCTCACAGATACTGTACTTGGAGCACAGCAATGAGCCCTGTTGCAAAGTATTGCTTCAAAAATTGTAATGACACGCCCCTGTTAAACAGGGGCTGAAAAATTGGGCCTTAGGCACTGGTGGCACAACACTGCAACTCCTCACAGATACTGTACTTGGAGCACAGCAATGAGCCCTGTTGCAAAGTATTGCTTCAAAAATTGTAATTACACGCCCCTGTTAAACAGGGGCTGAAAAATTGGGCGTTAGGCACTGGTGGCGGCACCCATAAACAAAAATGATCTTACAAGCTATCATCATCAATCGTATCATTGAGGACTCGGAGGAGGAGGATAGCCAGTCAACATAACAGCACAGGCACTCAGCATCAGCATCAGTCTTGAAGGGATGTGACATGTTAAAATCAATTAGTCTGTTATATCAGCATCAGGTGTGTGGTAGCTGGTGGTGATCCAAGACTGGTTCATCTTGATGAAAGTCAGTCGATCAACCGAGTCGGTGGACAGGCGCACCCTGTGATCCGTGACAAATCCTCCAGCAGCACTGAATGTGCGTTCCGAAAGAACGCTGGATGCAGGACAGGCCAGTAGCTCAATTGCATACTGTGCAAGCTCTGGCCAGTGATCCATCCTCAAGACCCAGTAAGCCAGAGGATTTTCGGTGGGGAAGGTGTCCAAGTCTGACCTTGCCCCTAGATATTCCTGCACCATGTTTATCAGACGCTGGCGATGGTTGCTGGAACCGATCATACTTTGGGGCTGCGGACTAAAGAATTGTCTGAACGCATCGGTCAGACGGCCACCTTCCCCACCGCTCCTTCTTTGACTGGCCGAAGCCTCAGCAACTCGTTGTCCAGGACCAGGAGTTTGCAACCTCCCAGTCTCTGGGAACGCGTTGCACAGACCTTTCTGCAAGGCCTCCCGGAGTTGTCTCATCCTCTGCTCCCTCTGCGACGGTAACATAAGGTCCGCAACCTTACCCTTGTACCGTGGATCAAGGAGAGTGGCCAGCCAGTAATGGTCCCTCTCCTTGATCCGAAGAATACGAGGATCCTTCCGCAGACTTTGCAGGATCAGGGAGGCCATGCAGCGTAGGTTTGCTGAGGCATTCGCTCCGGAGTCCTCTGGGTCACTAAGGACGACATGATCCGCAGCCACCTCCTCCCAGCCACGTACAAGTCCACTGGTTTCTTGGGACTGTAAATCATCCCTAAAAGACTGCTGCTGATGATGCTGAGTGCCAGCCTCCACCTCCATGCTGACACAATCCTCCTCCTCCTCCTCCTCCTCCTCCTCCTCTTCCTGTGCGATGGGTGGGACAGAAGGAACACTGTCTGGGTAAAGGGGGCCTTGAGAGGCAAGGAAGTCCTCCTCTTCCTGCCTCTGTTCTGCCTCAAGTGCCCTGTCCATTATTCCACGCAGCGTGTGCTCCAACAGGTGGACAAGAGGTACAGTGTCACTGATGCATGCACTGTCACTGCTCACCATCCTCGTGGCCTCCTCAAATGGTGCCAGGACAGTGCATGCATCCCTGATCATGCCCCACTGGCGTGGAGAAAAAAACCCAAGCTCCCCTGACCCTGTCCTGGTGCCGTAGTCGCACAGGTACTCATTGATGGCCCTCTGCTGCGTGTGCAGCCGCTGCAGCATGGCCAACGTTGAGTTCCACCTGGTGGGCATGTCACATATAAGGCGGTTCTTGGGCAGGTTCAACTCCTTTTGCAGCTCAGCCAGGCGAGCACTGGCATTATAAGATCTGCGGAAATGCACACAGACTTTCCTGGCCTGCCTCAGGACATCCTGTAAGCCCGGGTACCTGCCCAAGAAGCGCTGCACCACCAGGTTAAGGACGTGAGCCACACAGGGCACATGGGTCAGTTGTCCCTGTCGGAGGGCGGAGAGGAGGTTGGTGCCATTGTCGCAAACCACCATTCCTGGCTTAAGCTGGCGTGGCGTCAACCACCTCTCGGCCTGGCCCTGCAGAGCAGACAGGACCTCTGCCCCAGTGTGGCTTCTGTCCCCCAAACACACCAGCGCAAGCACGGCATGGCATCTTTTTGCCTGCGTACTTGCGTAGCCCCGTGAACGGCTACGGAGCACCGCTGGTTCATAGGACAAACCACAGGAAGAGGCCATGGAGGAAGAAGAAGAGGAGGGGGTGGAGGAGAGAGGTGTGTCACAACCAGTAGTAGCATTTTGGAGGCGTGGCGGTGGGACAACCTCCAACACTACTGCACCTTGTCCTGAATCCTTCCCAGCTGCCAAAAGAGTGACCCAATGGGCCGTGAAAGAAAGGTAACGTCCCTGTCCATGCCTGCTGGACCATGAGTCAGCGGTAATATGCACCTTACCGCTGACCGCCCTGTCCAGCGAGGCCAAGACATTGCCTTCCACATGCCGGTAGAGAGCCGGAATAGCCTTCCGTGAGAAAAAGTGGCGTTTGGGAACCTGCCACTGAGGAACCGCACATTGCACAAACTCACGGAAGGGGGCCGAGTCTACCAACTGAAAAGGCAGCAGTTGAAGCGCTAGCAATTTAGCCAAGCTAGCATTCAACCGCTGGGCATGTGGATGGCTGGGAGTGAACTTCTTTCGACGGTCCAGCAGCTGGGGCAGGGAAATTTGCCTGCTAGAATCGGACGTCGGTGTACTGCTAGCAGAGTGGGCGCAAGTACTTGGCTGTGACACACCTAATTCTACACCTTCATTCCTCTCAGTGCATGTTTCAGAGAGGACTGAAGTTATAGTGGGGTTGGAGATCCCAGCTGATGCGGTGCAAGGAGAGGTCCGCTTTGTTCTTTGGTGTGGGTCTTTGAGGTAGGCTTGCCAACGAGCTGCATGGCAGGTCAACATATGTCTGGTCAGGCATGTGGTACCCAAGCGGCTGATGTTTTGGCCACGCGATATACGCTTGAGACATATGTTGCAAACAGCAGCTGTGCGATCTGATGCACTAGCCTCAAAAAAGGCCCACACCAAAGAACTTTTTGAATGACGGGCAGAGGCAGCGCCCTGCACAGGCGGAGCTCTGCGGTGTGATTCCGTCGGTGTACTGCCCTTACGCTGGCCACCAAAGGGCATCCTGCCTCGTTGGAGATGTGCCTCCTCCTCATCCTCCTCCTCCTCCTCTCTCCTATTAGGCACCCACGTGGAGTCAGTGACCTCATCATCCCCTCCCTCCTCATCACTGGAGCCAATCTGGCAGTATGCTGCAGCTGCTGGAACATGACTGCCAGATTGGTGTCCTTCTTGAGCATCCCCTCTGTCTGCTCTCACGCTACTGCCTTCCTCTAGCTGGGTTTCATCATCAGACCCTTCGAAACGCTGGGCATCCTCCTGGAGCATGTACCCAACACTGTGCTGAAACAGTTCGGGGGACTCCTCAGGAGGAGGACATGGTGGGTCTAGGGAAGGAGTGACTGATGATTTGTCTGACATTGATACCAGGGAAGACGACGCTTTGGCAGCTGCTTTTCCAGTACCCTGAGCCTGGGTGAGAGAGGATGAGGAGGAGGAGGAGGGCTTGGTCATCCACTCTACCAAGTCTTCGGCATGATGTGGCTCAACATGTCCAGCTGCCGAAAAGAAGGACAAGCGTGTCCCATGGCCATGTGCTGATGACAATGCACCGCGTCCACAACCAGCACTGTTGCCCCCAGACACAGAGCCTGCTTGCCCTCTTTTATTGCCTCCTGACTGTCTGCCTCTCCTTGTTTGCCTTCCAGACATTCTAATAGATGGCCTGCAGGGAGATGGGAAAAAAGCAATAAGGGCTACCTTCAGGTGTCCTTCTCTGTCCCTTGAAACAAGGACTTTCACAGTGAAAGAAACTGACACTCTCCCTACCTACAGTTTTCTGTCCCTAGAAAAAATATTTTTTTTAAGCACAATATAGCACAAGGACAATTCACTCACTGTCCTTACAGGTCCCTGGAAACAAGGACTTGCAGAGTGAAAGAAAAAAAACACTCTCCCTACCTACAGTTTTCTGTCCCTAGAAAAAATGTTTTTTTTAATCACAATATAGCACAAGGACAATTCACTCACTGTCCTTACAGGTCCCTGGAAACAAGGACTTGCAGAGTGAAATAAACTGACACTCTCCCTACCTACAGTTTTCTGTCCCTAGAATAAATGTTTTTTTTAAGCACAATATAGCACAAGGACAATTCACTCACTGTCCTTACAGGTCCCTGGAAACAAGGACTTGCAGAGTGAAATAAACTGACACTCTCCCTACCTACAGTTTTCTGTCCCTAGAATAAATGTTTTTTTTAAGCACAATATAGCACAAGGACAATTCACTCACTGTCCTTACAGGTCCCTGGAAACAAGGACTTGCAGAGTGAAAGAAAAAAAACACTCTCCCTACCTACAGTTTTCTGTCCCTAGAAAAAATGTTTTTTTTAATCACAATATAGCACAAGAACAATTCACTCACTGTCCTTCCAGGTCCCTGGAAACAAGGACTTGCAGAGTGAAAGAAACTAACACTGTCCCTACCTACAGTTTTCTGTCCCTAGAATAAATGTTTTTTTTAAGCACACTATAGCACAAGGACAATTCACTCACTGTCCTTACAGGTCCCTGGAAACAAGGACTTGCAGAGTGAAAGAAAAAAAACACTCTCCCTACCTACAGTTTTCTGTCCCTAGAAAAAATGTTTTTTTTAATCACAATATAGCACAAGGACAATTCACTCACTGTCCTTACAGGTCCCTGGAAACAAGGACTTGCAGAGTGAAAGAAAAAAAACACTCTCCCTACCTACAGTTTTCTGTCCCTAGAAAAAATGTTTTTTTTAATCACAATATAGCACAAGGACAATTCACTCACTGTCCTTCCAGGTCCCTGGAAACAAGGACTTGCAGAGTGAAAGAAACTGACACTGTCCCTACCTACAGTTTTCTGTCCCTAGAATAAATGTTTTTTTTAAGCACAATATAGCACAAGGACAATTCACTCACTGTCCTTACAGGTCCCTGGAAACAAGGACTTGCAGAGTGAAATAAACTGACACTCTCCCTACCTACAGTTTTCTGTCCCTAGAATAAATGTTTTTTTTAATCACAATATAGCACAAGGACAATTCACTCACTGTCCTTCCAGGTCCCTGGAAACAAGGACTTGCAGAGTGAAAGAAACTGACACTGTCCCTACCTACAGTTTTCTGTCCCTAGAATAAATGTTTTTTTTAAGCACACTATAGCACAAGGACAATTCACTCACTGTCCTTACAGGTCCCTGGAAACAAGGACTTGCAGAGTGAAAGAAAAAAAACACTCTCCCTACCTACAGTTTTCTGTCCCTAGAAAAAATGTTTTTTTTAATCACAATATAGCACAAGGACAATTCACTCACTGTCCTTACAGGTCCCTGGAAACAAGGACTTGCAGAGTGAAAGAAAAAAAACACTCTCCCTACCTACAGTTTTCTGTCCCTAGAAAAAATGTTTTTTTTAATCACAATATAGCACAAGGACAATTCACTCACTGTCCTTCCAGGTCCCTGGAAACAAGGACTTGCAGAGTGAAAGAAACTGACACTGTCCCTACCTACAGTTTTCTGTCCCTAGAATAAATGTTTTTTTTAAGCACAATATAGCACAAGGACAATTCACTCACTGTCCTTACAGGTCCCTGGAAACAAGGACTTGCAGAGTGAAATAAACTGACACTCTCCCTACCTACAGTTTTCTGTCCCTAGAATAAATGTTTTTTTTAAGCACAATATAGCACAAGGACAATTCACTCACTGTCCTTACAGGTCCCTGGAAACAAGGACTTGCAGAGTGAAAGAAAAAAAACACTCTCCCTACCTACAGTTTTCTGTCCCTAGAAAAAATGTTTTTTTTAATCACAATATAGCACAAGGACAATTCACTCACTGTCCTTCCAGGTCCCTGGAAACAAGGACTTGCAGAGTGAAAGAAACTGACACTGTCCCTACCTACAGTTTTCTGTCCCTAGAATAAATGTTTTTTTTAAGCACAATATAGCACAAGGACAATTCACTCACTGTCCTTCCAGGTCCCTGGAAACAAGGACTTGCAGAGTGAAAGAAAAAAAACACTCTCCCTACCTACAGTTTTCTGTCCCTAGAAAAAATGTTTTTTTTAATCACAATATAGCACAAGGACAATTCACTCACTGTCCTTACAGGTCCCTGGAAACAAGGACTTGCAGAGTGAAATAAACTGACACTCTCCCTACCTACAGTTTTCTGTCCCTAGAATAAATGTTTTTTTTAAGCACAATATAGCACAAGGAGAATTCACTCACTGTCCTTCCAGGTCCCTGGAAACAAGGACTTGCAGAGTGAAATAAACTGACACTCTCCCTACCTACAGTTTTCTGTCCCTAGAATAAATGTTTTTTTTAAGCACAATATAGCACAAGGACAATTCACTCACTGTCCTTACAGGTCCCTGGAAACAAGGACTTGCAGAGTGAAAGAAAAAAAACACTCTCCCTACCTACAGTTTTCTGTCCCTAGAAAAAATGTTTTTTTTAATCACAATATAGCACAAGGACAATTCACTCACTGTCCTTCCAGGTCCCTGGAAACAAGGACTTGCAGAGTGAAAGAAACTGACACTGTCCCTACCTACAGTTTTCTGTCCCTAGAATAAATGTTTTTTTTAAGCACACTATAGCACAAGGACAATTCACTCACTGTCCTTACAGGTCCCTGGAAACAAGGACTTGCAGAGTGAAAGAAAAAAAACACTCTCCCTACCTACAGTTTTCTGTCCCTAGAAAAAATGTTTTTTTTAATCACAATATAGCACAAGGACAATTCACTCACTGTCCTTCCAGGTCCCTGGAAACAAGGACTTGCAGAGTGAAATAAACTGACACTCTCCCTACCTACAGTTTTCTGTCCCTAGAATAAATGTTTTTTTTAAGCACAATATAGCACAAGGACAATTCACTCACTGTCCTTACAGGTCCCTGGAAACAAGGACTTGCAGAGTGAAAGAAAAAAAACACTCTCCCTACCTACAGTTTTCTGTCCCTAGAAAAAATGTTTTTTTTAATCACAATATAGCACAAGGACAATTCACTCACTGTCCTTACAGGTCCCTGGAAACAAGGACTTGCAGAGTGAAATAAACTGACACTCTCCCTACCTACAGTTTTCTGTCCCTAGAATAAATGTTTTTTTTAAGCACAATATAGCACAAGGACAATTCACTCACTGTCCTTACAGGTCCCTGGAAACAAGGACTTGCAGAGTGAAATAAACTGACACTCTCCCTACCTACAGTTTTCTGTCCCTAGAATAAATGTTTTTTTTAAGCACAATATAGCACAAGGACAATTCACTCACTGTCCTTACAGGTCCCTGGAAACAAGGACTTGCAGAGTGAAAGAAAAAAAACACTCTCCCTACCTACAGTTTTCTGTCCCTAGAAAAAATGTTTTTTTTAATCACAATATAGCACAAGGACAATTCACTCACTGTCCTTCCAGGTCCCTGGAAACAAGGACTTGCAGAGTGAAAGAAACTAACACTGTCCCTACCTACAGTTTTCTGTCCCTAGAATAAATGTTTTTTTTAAGCACACTATAGCACAAGGACAATTCACTCACTGTCCTTACAGGTCCCTGGAAACAAGGACTTGCAGAGTGAAAGAAAAAAAACACTCTCCCTACCTACAGTTTTCTGTCCCTAGAAAAAATGTTTTTTTTAATCACAATATAGCACAAGGACAATTCACTCACTGTCCTTACAGGTCCCTGGAAACAAGGACTTGCAGAGTGAAAGAAAAAAAACACTCTCCCTACCTACAGTTTTCTGTCCCTAGAAAAAATGTTTTTTTTAATCACAATATAGCACAAGGACAATTCACTCACTGTCCTTCCAGGTCCCTGGAAACAAGGACTTGCAGAGTGAAAGAAACTGACACTGTCCCTACCTACAGTTTTCTGTCCCTAGAATAAATGTTTTTTTTAAGCACAATATAGCACAAGGACAATTCACTCACTGTCCTTACAGGTCCCTGGAAACAAGGACTTGCAGAGTGAAATAAACTGACACTCTCCCTACCTACAGTTTTCTGTCCCTAGAATAAATGTTTTTTTTAATCACAATATAGCACAAGGACAATTCACTCACTGTCCTTCCAGGTCCCTGGAAACAAGGACTTGCAGAGTGAAAGAAACTGACACTGTCCCTACCTACAGTTTTCTGTCCCTAGAATAAATGTTTTTTTTAAGCACACTATAGCACAAGGACAATTCACTCACTGTCCTTACAGGTCCCTGGAAACAAGGACTTGCAGAGTGAAAGAAAAAAAACACTCTCCCTACCTACAGTTTTCTGTCCCTAGAAAAAATGTTTTTTTTAATCACAATATAGCACAAGGACAATTCACTCACTGTCCTTACAGGTCCCTGGAAACAAGGACTTGCAGAGTGAAAGAAAAAAAAACACTCTCCCTACCTACAGTTTTCTGTCCCTAGAAAAAATGTTTTTTTTAATCACAATATAGCACAAGGACAATTCACTCACTGTCCTTCCAGGTCCCTGGAAACAAGGACTTGCAGAGTGAAAGAAACTGACACTGTCCCTACCTACAGTTTTCTGTCCCTAGAATAAATGTTTTTTTTAAGCACAATATAGCACAAGGACAATTCACTCACTGTCCTTACAGGTCCCTGGAAACAAGGACTTGCAGAGTGAAATAAACTGACACTCTCCCTACCTACAGTTTTCTGTCCCTAGAATAAATGTTTTTTTTAAGCACAATATAGCACAAGGACAATTCACTCACTGTCCTTACAGGTCCCTGGAAACAAGGACTTGCAGAGTGAAAGAAAAAAAACACTCTCCCTACCTACAGTTTTCTGTCCCTAGAAAAAATGTTTTTTTTAATCACAATATAGCACAAGGACAATTCACTCACTGTCCTTCCAGGTCCCTGGAAACAAGGACTTGCAGAGTGAAAGAAACTGACACTGTCCCTACCTACAGTTTTCTGTCCCTAGAATAAATGTTTTTTTTAAGCACAATATAGCACAAGGACAATTCACTCACTGTCCTTCCAGGTCCCTGGAAACAAGGACTTGCAGAGTGAAAGAAAAAAAACACTCTCCCTACCTACAGTTTTCTGTCCCTAGAAAAAATGTTTTTTTTAATCACAATATAGCACAAGGACAATTCACTCACTGTCCTTACAGGTCCCTGGAAACAAGGACTTGCAGAGTGAAATAAACTGACACTCTCCCTACCTACAGTTTTCTGTCCCTAGAATAAATGTTTTTTTTAAGCACAATATAGCACAAGGAGAATTCACTCACTGTCCTTCCAGGTCCCTGGAAACAAGGACTTGCAGAGTGAAATAAACTGACACTCTCCCTACCTACAGTTTTCTGTCCCTAGAATAAATGTTTTTTTTAAGCACAATATAGCACAAGGACAATTCACTCACTGTCCTTACAGGTCCCTGGAAACAAGGACTTGCAGAGTGAAAGAAAAAAAACACTCTCCCTACCTACAGTTTTCTGTCCCTAGAAAAAATGTTTTTTTTAATCACAATATAGCACAAGGACAATTCACTCACTGTCCTTCCAGGTCCCTGGAAACAAGGACTTGCAGAGTGAAAGAAACTGACACTGTCCCTACCTACAGTTTTCTGTCCCTAGAATAAATGTTTTTTTTAAGCACACTATAGCACAAGGACAATTCACTCACTGTCCTTACAGGTCCCTGGAAACAAGGACTTGCAGAGTGAAAGAAAAAAAACACTCTCCCTACCTACAGTTTTCTGTCCCTAGAAAAAATGTTTTTTTTAATCACAATATAGCACAAGGACAATTCACTCACTGTCCTTCCAGGTCCCTGGAAACAAGGACTTGCAGAGTGAAATAAACTGACACTCTCCCTACCTACAGTTTTCTGTCCCTAGAATAAATGTTTTTTTTAAGCACAATATAGCACAAGGACAATTCACTCACTGTCCTTACAGGTCCCTGGAAACAAGGACTTGCAGAGTGAAAGAAAAAAAACACTCTCCCTACCTACAGTTTTCTGTCCCTAGAAAAAATGTTTTTTTTAATCACAATATAGCACAAGGACAATTCACTCACTGTCCTTCCAGGTCCCTGGAAACAAGGACTTGCAGAGTGAAAGAAACTGACACTGTCCCTACCTACAGTTTTCTGTCCCTAGAATAAATGTTTTTTTTAAGCACACTATAGCACAAGGACAATTCACTCACTGTCCTTACAGGTCCCTGGAAACAAGGACTTGCAGAGTGAAAGAAAAAAAACACTCTCCCTACCTACAGTTTTCTGTCCCTAGAAAAAATGTTTTTTTTAATCACAATATAGCACAAGGACAATTCACTCACTGTCCTTACAGGTCCCTGGAAACAAGGACTTGCAGAGTGAAAGAAAAAAAACACTCTCCCTACCTACAGTTTTCTGTCCCTAGAAAAAATGTTTTTTTTAAGCACAATATAGCACAAGGACAATTCACTCACTGTCCTTCCAGGTCCCTGGAAACAAGGACTTGCAGAGTGAAAGAAAAAAAACACTCTCCCTACCTACAGTTTTCTGTCCCTAGAAAAAATGTTTTTTTTAATCACAATATAGCACAAGGACAATTCACTCACTGTCCTTCCAGGTCCCTGGAAACAAGGACTTGCAGAGTGAAAGAAACTGACACTGTCCCTACCTACAGTTTTCTGTCCCTAGAATAAATGTTTTTTTTAAGCACACTATAGCACAAGGACAATTCACTCACTGTCCTTACAGGTCCCTGGAAACAAGGACTTGCAGAGTGAAAGAAAAAAAACACTCTCCCTACCTACAGTTTTCTGTCCCTAGAAAAAATGTTTTTTTTAATCACAATATAGCACAAGGACAATTCACTCACTGTCCTTACAGGTCCCTGGAAACAAGGACTTGCAGAGTGAAAGAAACTGACACTCTCCCTACCTACAGTTTTCTGTCCCTAGAATAAATGTTTTTTTTAAGCACAATATAGCACAAGGACAATTCACTCACTGTCCTTCCAGGTCCCTGGAAACAAGGACTTGCAGAGTGAAAGAAACTGACACTGTCCCTACCTACAGTTTTCTGTCCCTAGAATAAATGTTTTTTTTAAGCACACTATAGCACAAGCACAAAACACACTGACACTCTCCCTACCTATCCTTCTCTTTCCCTAAACTAAAGGAATCCAGGTTAAGCAAGAAAGAAATAACAGTCACTGTCCCTGCCTATGCTGCTCTATCCCTGCTCCGGAACACACTACACTAGGCCGCCGTGCTGGCGGCCTTTTATAGTGTGGGGCGTGTACTAAACACCCTCAGCAATAATTGGCCACAGGCATCCTGCCTGTGGCCAATCATTGCTCTCCTCGCTGCCGGCGCTGTGATTGGCCAAGCATGCGGGGTCACAGTGCATGCTTGGCCAATCACAGCGCCTGGATGACACTGCGATGGCGTAGTGCATTGTGGGCCGTTCGCGTCACTCGAATTTGGCGCGAACGGCCCAAATCGTTCGATCTTCGTCGAACGATCGAACAGCCGATGTTCGAGTCGAACGTATGTTCGACTCGAACACGAAGCTCATCCCTAATGCTGACTGACACCTGGTATGAATCAGATTGATTGATTGTCATTTATCCGTCTGCCGACATCTAGTGTCCATGTTATAGATTTATCAGAAACCATGAATCAGACCAAAACAGAAGTACAGTTGAATCACACTGGTTTAATAATAATAATAATAATAAAAAAAGGTAAACAGAGTAAATGAGTCAAAACATAGCCAGAGTTCATGAACCGGAACGGCTAGTCAGACAATCCAAATGTCAGGGAGCCAGAGATCAGCGTAGTGGAACATCAAGCAGGATCTGAAGGAATGTCAGCCAAGCAAGTCTTTAAAGTGGTTGTAAACCCTTTACAACAACTTTATGCTAAAGGTCAGCCTATATTAAGGCTTACCTGTAGCTACCCAGGATATCTCCTAAACCTGCACGGTTTAGGAGATATCCCCTGTCCCCCTGTCCCCTGCATGTGCCGATGTCATCGGCACATGCGCACTGGGGCAAACTGAAGCAATAGCACCTTTGTGCCGTTGCTTCAGTCCGTGTGCCGTTACCGAAGGCTCCCACGCACATGCGTGGGAGTGACGTCATCGCGGCTCCGGCCAATCAAAGCACTGGATGTCGTAGATTGTCATTTGTCTGTCTGCCGCCATCTAGTGTCCATGTCGTAGATTGTCATTTGTCTGTCTCCTGCCATCTAGTGTTCATGTTGTAGATTGTCATTTATCTGTCTCCTGCCATCTAGTGTCCATGTTGTAGATTGTCATTTATCTGTCTGCTGCCATCTAGTGTCCATGTTGTAGATTGTCATTTATCTGTCTGCCGCCATCTAGTGTCCATGTTGTAGATTGTCATTTATCTGTCTGCCGCCATCTAGTGTCCATGTTGTAGATTGTCATTTATCTGTCTGCCCCCATCTAGTGTCCATGTTGTAGATTGTCATTTATCTGTCTCCTGCCATCTAGTGTCCATGTTGTAGATTATTTATCTGTCTGCCGCCATCTAGTGTCCATGTTGTAGATTGTCATTTATCTGTCTCCTGCCATCTAGTGTCCATGTTGTAGATTGTCATTTATCTGTCTGCTGCCATCTAGTGTCCATGTTGTAGATTGTCATTTATCTGTCTGCAGCCATCTAGTGTTCATGTTGTAGATTGTCATTTATCTGTCTGCCGCCATCTAGTGTCCATGTCGTAGATTGTCATTTGTCTGTCTGCCGCCATCTAGTGTCCATGTTGTAGATTGTTGTGACAGAACCCATTGTCACTGTGTATTTTGGAAGGGACTGAGGGCGGGCCTCCTACCCACAGATTATGGCCCATAAGAGACTAAGAGACGTCTGGACAAGCTGGCATTGAGATAAAGTAATGTAATGCTACATCCCTTCTTCCCCATCCCCCCTCCTCTTGTTCCTGTGCTTAATTGTATTGATTCATGGCACATAGACAGTGGTCTGGACTGCAGACATCTCTCCGCAGGGGATGTGTATTGAAGGGCTGCCTGCTTACCATAATCCCTTTATGTTTAACTGTAGTCTCTGTTTCAATGTTCAGTTCCCATTGGTTTTTCCTTGTCCCCTACCCCCCCTCTATGACAAGGCTAAGGGGAGTGTCCCTAACTGTGTGTAAAAGTGTATGTTTTGTATTTAATAAACAGGTAATGCTCTGCATGTTTAACCCTCAACACCTGTGTGGATTGTCTCGTGATTGAGGGGTTAAGGGCTGGTTATGGCGTATCTGCAGGCTGCGGGTGCGTTTGGAGGACAGGAGACACAGGTCTGGCGGATGTGCCCACCTGGGGTATCTGAGATCCGTCACAATTGTCATTTATCTGTCTGCTGCCATCTAGTGTCCATGTTGTAGATTGTCATTTATCTGTCTCCTGCCATCTAGTGTTCATGTTGTAGATTGTCATTTATCTGTCTGCTGCCATCTAGTGTTCATGTCGTAGATTGTCATTTGTCTGTCTGCCGCCATCTAGTGTCCATGTTGTAGATTGTCATTTATCTGTCTGCTGCCATCTAGTGTCCATGTTGTAGATTGTCATTTATCTGTCTCCTGCCATCTAGTGTCCATGTTGTAGATTGTCATTTATCTGTCTGTCGCCATCTAGTGTCCATGTTGTAGATTGTCATTTATCTGTCTGTCGCCATCTAGTGTCCATGTTGTAGATTGTCATTTATCTGTCTGCTGCCATCTAGTGTCCATGTTGTAGATTGTCATTTATCTGTCTAATGCCATCTAGTGTCCATGTCGTAGATTGTCATTTGTCTGTCTGCCGCCATCTAGTGTCCATGTTGTAGATTGTCATTTATCTGTCTGCTGCCATCTAGTGTTCATGTTGTAGATTGTCATTTATCTGCCTGCTGCCATCTAGTGTTCATGTTGTAGATTGTCATTTATCTGTCTCCTGCCATATAGTGTTCATGTTGTAGATTGCCATTTATCTGTCTGCTGCCATCTAGTGTCCATGTTGTAGATCGTCATTTATCTGTCTGCTGCCATCTAGTGTTCATGTTGTAGATTGTCATTTATCTGTCTCCTGCCATCTAGTGTCCATGTTGTAGATTGTCATTTATCTGTCTGCTGCCATCTAGTGTTCATGTTGTAGATTGTCATTTATCTGTCTGCTGCCATCTAGTGTCCATGTCGTAGATTGTCATTTGTCTGTCTGCCGCCATCTAGTGTCCATGTTGTAGATCGTCATGTATCTGTCTGCTGCCATCTAGTGTTCATGTTGTAGATTGTCATTTATCTGTCTCCTGCCATCTAGTGTTCATGTTGTAGATTGTCATTTATCTGTCTGCTGCCATCTAGTGTTCATGTTGTAGATTGTCATTTATCTGTCTGCCGCCATCTAGTGTTCATGTTGTAGATTGTCATTTGTCTGTCTCCTGCCATCTAGTGTTCATGTTGTAGATTGTCATTTGTCTGTCTGCCGCCATCTAGTGTCCATGTTGTAGATTGTCATTTATCTGTCTCCTGCCATCTAGTGTTCATGTTGTAGATTGTCATTTGTCTGTCTGCCGCCATCTAGTGTCCATGTTGTAGATTGTCATTTATCTGTCTGCCGCCATCTAGTGTTCATGTTGTAGATTGTCATTTATCTGTCTGCTGCCATCTAGTGTTGTGGTGGAGATTTTTCAAATCCATATTTATAACAAGAAGCTACGTGTATATATGGTTGTATATGTTTTTACAATACTTTATTATTAAGGTGACTTAAATTTATCTTAGCATGCTTGCTAATGTGAGAAACTTGTTGAACTGAGCATCAAAGGAACACACCTATCTGATAAAAGCAGCAAGTATTTCTGGTTTAGATTTGGAAGGCTAAGTAGAGAGGTTTGAGATTTCAACCAATCAGGTGGTCAGCTTTAAACCAATGAGACCACAGGATTTTGGGTTCTGGTTGGCATAGGGGGTATAAAAGTCAGATACACTCATGGCTAGAGCCCTTGCGAATGAAGATCTGATGCAGACGACATGGTGACGTAATAAGCTCTCTCTCTCTCTCTCCCTCTGCCTCTCCCTCTGTCTCTCTCTCTGTCTCTCTCCCTCTCTCTCTCTCTCTCTCTCTCTCCCTCTGGCTCGACCTCACTGCCTCTGTCCCTCTCTCTCTCTCTCTCTCTCTCCCATGTTTAAGATTAATACTACTTCGCGTTTGCTCTCTTGTTCCTATTATCATGTAACATTGGTATCATGTTTGTCATAGCAATATTCCTATTATGTATCGTGTAACATTGGTATCACCTTGCTATTAGGGGGTACCAGTTCTGTATAAATAAATGTCATTGTTTTCTCTTTTCCCGACGCTATCGTTTGATTTCATTTTATATAGACAAAAGGTTTTTAATCACTTATTTTAAGCATTTAAGCGAGGTTATGACTATCTCCGTAACAGATGGTGCCCCGTGTCTAGGCGAATATTTTGATGAGACTGATTTTTGAATAATGTATGTATATAGAATGAAATTGCAGCAGGGTATCGGTATGAATGATAAGGGCTCTGTTTGGAATCAATTTCAGTTGACCCTTTGATTAAGATTAGGCCAATCTTTGGGATTGAAACAAACCTGTGCGTATAGGGCTGCGTTTCCACTGGCGCAACTCCAATGTTATGTGACGTTGAAATGCAGCTTTAGTGCGACTGTGGTGTGGTGTTGAATGCGATTTTGATAGAGTCACTGCAGCTTTGAGTCACATAGATTGGAATGGGTGCTATTGAAATCAATGGTAAGCGATTTGTAATGTGACTTTGTGCCCAAAGTCGCATGGCGAATTGCATCAGTGGAAACGGAGACTAAATCACACTGAATTATCTGGATGTGTGGGAATCTATCTTTCTGTGTAAACTACTAACGGGGGGATTGTAAGCTTTTGGGGCAGATTTTGATGTTTGGTGCGAATGGAGTAGTGCGTTTTTTTTTCGGTGTTGCAATCTGATGGAGACTATTTTTTGTTTTCCTGTGTGTGTGGGAACCCATGTGGTATGTGCCAAGCTGGTTTTGGCGGGAAAAATTGGGCATCATCCACAATTTTGTCATGTCCATGAGATGTGCGGTGGTCATCCACCATTTTGTGGTGGCTTGGCTTGTCGGCCATCTTGAGAGGCGTTTAGAGTTTGAGATGGGAAGTTCCAGGTTAGCAAACAAAACTGCCTCCTGCACTACAAGCAATCAGAGGGTCTAATCAAGCTTAACGCTTGGGAAGCCCTGTGATACAGTCATTTTTTTTTTTTGGAATACTTTGGAGAAGTCCACGGGGAGATTAAACTATTTATTTAGTTGGGAAGATTTCCAGGCTTATTTTTTGAAGGACTATAGTCAGAGCAGTGGTTGTTCTGGCAGAGTAGTGAAAAAAGGTTTGCAACGGCGACAGGGGCGGTACCTGTCGACCCAATCATTGGTCAGAGAGTAGCTAACTCTGGGAAACAGTTCAAGGTCTTTCATCCGTAAAGGATGGGTAATAAAATCGCTTCAAAGAGGGAGTCTAACCGTGGGGAACCTTACCACTTGACCCCAAAGGAAGAAAGGATTGATACAGGGGCCTTGAGTTGGGAAATATGCAATGTTGGGAATGGTGGACTGGGAAATTGTATTTTGAAAAAAAAATGGTACGGTCAAGCCAAATGCTTGGGAAAGAGATGCTTATTGTGCATGGATGGTAGAATAATGATGAACAGGGGGACAAGGAGGAACCTGACCAAACAGATGTTATGGGTTTAAGAAGAACAGGTTATGATAGAAAAGATTCTGATTTGTGTGAAGTCTAGAGGTCATCTTTGACCAAGTGTGTGAATGTGTGTGTGTGGAGACTATGCGAGAGGTGTAGTGCGGATCTGTGACATTATGTTCTCAGCTGCTGACAGCCCGAAATGACCCCCCTTTCTTCCCAACCAGATCTGTGAGAATGTAAAACGAATTGTATTGACATGCAAATGACCTGAGCCAGGCTGTAATAGGTTTTTGTGAAAGTGCTTTTACTAAAATGTGTTTGTGTTACAGAAGACGATTCAGCAAGGGATTTTGTGGTGAAGTATTATGATTGGTTGATAAATGGTACCGTTAAAAAAGTTCAGGACATTTCGTTCCAATTTTGTGAAGTTTTGTACTGCAATACAGTTTTGGGTGGAGAGCAAACAGGAGGCATCACCATTATTGTAACATCTAGATGCAGGTAGAAAGAAGCCATAATATTGTTTTGAATAGTGGAGGATTTCATGGTGCTTTGCAGTTCGTCTGACAAACACGTTTATCGTGAGACAGGTCGGGCCGTGTAGAATAATCGGAATTCCTGTGATTAACATAAACGTGAGGAGTAGTACGCTAACAGCCCCGGTCAGGCCGTGTAAAATAACCGGGATTCCGGGGGTCGATTATGGTAATAAAGTCGTAAACCATAATCGCTCCGAAAATAAAGCGCAAGGGTGTCCTGGACGCGGGACACTTCATAAGCGATTCGAATCGTCATGGGTAATGTGCCGTCCATGCTTGGGAGGAAAAAATTAGGCTCCCCACCAGTCAGACAGCTGCACCGCACATGAGATCTGGGTTTGGGGCTCCGGACATGAGACCCCTTAAAGGATGACATATCTGGTCAGAGGGTACAGTAAGGTGTACTCCTTTGGAAGGTACTTTTGCTGGAGGACCAAAACCTCAGAATAAAGGTACCTTGGATGTAGTTGAGCTGTGGCTTCAAAAATCTGTAATGATGAGTGTTGATGGAGGTGTAGTACACGCTTTCGTGATTCTCAGAGGCGGAACGGTGGTTTGTATCTGAATGTTTGTATGTAGTAACGTGAATATGTTCGAACTTACCGCGGCGATCCTCCGATGCGTCGCGGCTGTTGTATTTTTGTAGGAACGGGAAAAGTAAGGGTTACAGAGGGTTTTGTTTGAATCAGTTTTGAAAGAATGTCATTGACAATTTACCAATGTACAGGAATGTCATTATTGTTTTCCATTCTTTGCAGGTTAAATATGAAGGATAGAGTAATGATTTTGCTTATAAGTATTTTTCAGGTCCAAGGATTTTGTACTCAGAGAACAGGTGGATGTAGACAGCTGTACATATGGATAAATACGAGTCTAAGGAGGTAAAAGTATCATAGGTTATTTCATTGTTTCTTTTTTTTTTCCTGCACCACGCATTTCTTCCGTCAGTCTGTAATGAGGAAGAAAATGGGAGGAGAATGATAAATGTAAGAGTGACAGTTTTTTTCCAACACAGTACAAGTTGCTAATTTTTTTCTCACCATGGTGAATACATTTTTTTGGGGAAACAAAAACCACGTGGTATTAATGTGTATTATGTAATACATATTAATTAAAAGTTGAGCTCAACAATTTTTGGGTATTTTAAAAAAAGTGCACGGGTTATGTAATGTAAAGTAATGTAATGTATATTTGTGTTTCATATGCTAATGTCTTGTTACTGGAATAGTTTTTTGTAAATTGCGAAAAATGGAATGTTTATCACTAACTGTTATTGGAATTTTATCCCTCAGAGTCGATAATTGGGTTTTCTGGCTTTCAGAACAAGAGGAAATCGTAGCCTCCAGAGAACAACGTGATAAAAAAGTGTTTTTTCCTGGTTGGTCGGGTTTCACATGTAAAATGTTTTAGGTTGTCGCCACCATTATCTAGTTGGAATGTCTAGTTGTCAGTCCATTCGGTTGTGTTTTGGACCACCCAGTGTGTGTTGTATGTTCTGATCTACTGAGTAGCAGAACCAATTAACTGAAGTCTGCATAAAAGTTGAGTAAGACTGCCGGGGATAATTGGCACTCTAACACATATGTGAGGCTAAGGAGCATTATAAATCTCTGCCAGGGGTGCTGCACTTAGTGGTAAAAGGGTAATGGTCTGATGTTACTTTGGGCGAACTTGTGTTCAGGAGTAGGACTGCTTACACCCCCCCTCGCTGTCATTGTAATTAGGTACACGCCCAACCATACCTGGCTGTACGAGTTTGGCTCATTGCCTGAAGCTAAGGTATGCTAATGTCCCTAGCTATCTGTGTGTCCCCAAATGTAGTTCAAACCTGTTTTCCTACCGTGTCACCAAGCAATCCCATCTCTCTGAAATAGGGGAAACCAACACTTCTCATAGTTTCCTGCTGGGACTGTTTATGTGGCTATTTGTTACCAATTGCCTAATAAATATCTGTGTGTTTCAAGGCACACCGGTCGGCTCGGGTACCTCCTACTGTTCAGTGGTCTCAGTGCTGCAAGGGATTTGTCTTAGTCTGCTGGTCAGGTGTGTCTGGTAGCAGCAGTTTCTCAAGCTGGATACACATTATGCAATTTTGTTTTCCCATTTATTTTAGATTTACCTGCAGATGTGTGGTATGAGGGCCTGCCTGCTTGCATACAAGTTGAGAGGGTATAGGTCTGGCCTCATATTGTATAGTTTTGGTTGAGTCTGGGAAAAAAAATAAAATAAAAAAAATTGTGCAGGAAGGTTGTATGGGGTGTTACCAGCGATTGGCTGTTCCAAGAGCCCTCACGTCCGAGGTATGTGTGGGCATGCCGTATTCTCCTCAGTTTACACCCATAGGTGTCCTTCCTGTCCGAGAGTCCTTGTGTACCTTAACTAGTTGTCTGTGTCTTGCAGGCCAAGAAGACCAGTGCCCCAGTGTGGCACTAGGCTCCTGTCATTCATGTGAGTCCTGTCTGAATAGTGTAGGCAGCTTGTGTTGTAGGGGTAAAGTATAACATTGTCTGAATACCGAATTGAAGGAGGAGGGAGAAGGTGTGCAGTCTATATGAGGGATTGGGTGTACCTGGTGGCAGGTGGTTTTCAATCCGGGTATCCAGACCATATCCCATAACTTAGGAAAAAAAAAAAAAAAAAGAGGCTTGATGGCGACTGTCTTCGGAACGGGAGGCGGGTCACTGGGTACCATAAACACCATGGAGCTGGAGATAATCAGGAACACATTGGGAGGTCCTGGGCTACATATCAGGGAAAGGGTAGGACATTCAACTTGCACTGGCCAGAATTAAAAACTTCTGAGAGTTGACTGACTTTTACTCAGTGTGACAAGTTCCACCTTATAAAGACAGGCAGTTGGGGTAGTATCTGAATTGACTATGAGTCCTATGGAGTGGTGGATGACTCAGTTCAGGGTTGTCAAAATGTAACTAGTACTAGTCTCATCCCTAATGGCAGGGACGGAACATTGTGCCTATATTACGGTCAATTTGGGTACTATCCTATCACTCTACTGGGTTACACACTGGAGTCCATCTGGTTCTGAGGGGTTTGAGTCCGGACAGGGATGGAAAGGAGGAAATGTTTTTTTTGTTTTTGGGGGACAGCTGGGACACTGAATATGGTACAGGTATCTACAGTATCCCATCACCACATGGCGCTCCAGCATCTTATAATGGTTGATGAAAACCTATTATCCTATATGTACTGAATACACACTGAATCAAGCGCAGTCATGGTACCAGTGGCTTGCTCCCAGAGATGTGCGGACACAGGGTACAGGACGCTTATCTCGGAGGAATAACCAGGAGAGGAGGGATGTGTTCAGCACTATATGGGGGGGAAAGAGAACCACAGTGTAAAGTGGCTCAAGATTTCATCAACCATGGTGAGAGGTTGGTAGAGAGTGTGAGATGGTACAGGGCAGATATATGTCATTGGCTCTGGTGTGCACACATGGGCAGGTGGAGTTGTCAACCAGCAACCATGCCAAAACACGTCGCCTACACTAATCCAAAGTGGTAGTCGAATGCCTGGATGGGCTGTACTGGTTTGGATTGTGAAAGGTGTTACAGAAATGCAGACTCGGTCTGTAGAGTTGAGGGCACCAGTGGCTTACTGACTGGGGATTCTATCTTGTTGCATTTGTGGCTAAGGAACCCACCTGTGATCAGAGGGTACGGAAGCTGGGGGCAGGTTGATATTTCCCTCTGTCAGAGGTGTGAACACAATGTCCCTTGCACGGCCAATACACAGTGGTGAATGTATTTCACTCTGTGTTCTGGATGGGGAGATCATTGCTGGGAAGGAAGCACCTGGGTATTATTTGGGATATAGGCGAGTTTGGTTATTTGACCTAGAGGATACTGATGTGGCGTTAGGCATGGAACAAGGGTGTTTCTTGAACCTAACAGTAGGTAGGGGTGCATGATATACCCTGGGCATGGTCACTGGGATAGAATTTTGTGGGTTTTTGTCATTGCTTCGATGGTGTAGGTGTTAGACTCAATACCGGATGCTGGGGTACTGATGCTGACATCACATGGCTAATGATACACTGTTTTCAGCATCAGGTTGAATTGTACTCAGCAGGGTACACTACCTCGGGGAGTCTATTGTACCTACACTCTTGTCCTTGGGAGGGATATAGAAGGAACCCCGGGTTTCACCCCTATAGCCCCGAAAGAAAGTTTTTTTATAAAACCTGACATCCCCTTACACTTAGTGAAACTTCCGTTGGGATTCGGGGAGGAGTTAAAAGATGGGTAGTTAAACTTTGGGCAACAGGATTTAATTGGTGCCAACAGTTAGGGCAAGGCGTGAATAAAAAGGCCCTTCTCTAGGGGTTGATAATCTAAGAGGAGGGGGTGGAACAAAAATAATAGCCGCTGGGAATTATCTGATATGGAGCGGGCTGGGGTAACATTTAAGGTGGAGGCGGGGTAGGCTTCCTGGAATAAAAGAGTATTTAGGTGTGGAAAGGGGAGCACCTGGCTGGGCGTATGGTTTTAAAGGTGGGGAGGTCCAGAGGTTCTGGAGCAGTCCTGAGGTGGAGCATGGGAGGAGATAACAAGGGAGATGGAAATCAGGATGTTCTGGGGCCAAAAAACTTTAGTAAACTCCACCCTGTTGCGGTCCCAATGCGGGTCACTATTAAGAGACCGATTTAGAGTAGCTTGCGCATTTAAGAGAGGACCCTAGAACTATATTTTTCTTGTTTTTGTTCTAGGGATAAGCCTGTTCAATCTGTAATATTAAAGGACAGTCGGGGTGACTAAATTCTAAAAAAGTTTTTTTGGCAACCATTGGTTTAGCCTCTCCTTTTTAAAATATTTTTATTTTTTTGTTTTTCTACCCGACTTGTAAATGGTTAGTGACAGTGATCCTGTTCACCTGTTGATCACTAATAGGATAGAAGAGTTATCTATTTTTATTTTTTTTCCTCCTTTATTTTATTTTTATTTTTAGTTATTTTTTATTTTTTTTCTGCCAAGCTGCTGCTGCAACAGTCACAATATATTATTTTTCGAGGCACTGTTTCAGGACAGTTATATATTGTTTGTTTGTTTTTTTTTGAATGCAGAGTCAGTGCTCTTTGACATAAAGGGAAATGGGTGACAAACGGTCTGGGTCGAAGAAGCATTGAACCTGTATGTTTTGTTGCTTATTGTATTCTTTTTTCTCTTTTCTCTTTCCTACTTTCTTTGGTTCATATTCTGCTTTATCTTGGAAAATAAATGTATTCATCTTCTGGAACTTTTGTTTGAATATCAGAGATGAGTTGTGAATTGTAAGTGTTTACCGTCTCTGCCTGACTCCATTTTTTTAAGAGTCCAGTGGGTTCCATAGAATGGGTTCCTGAAACATACAAATACCATATTTCACAAAGTATCCCTGGACATCCAGGTCCTATGTCTTAATGTAATTTTACCTCCCCTAATCTGCCCACTGCTTTAACCTGAGCCCCGTGAGCAGGTGTGGTAAACCCAGGGACCTAACAATAGCAGGCAGTGTTGACTATCCCTACCATCAAGGGCAATGGATGATACTGGCCGTGGCTCGGTCTCGGTACCCTGTGGGGATCCCACCTTACTCGTCCACCTTGCACCCCTCATAAGATATTCAGTCTTAGTGGCCACGCCACTACTCTTGTCTGACATCCCGCCAATAACTCCTGTCTGACATTCTCCTTTTTGTTCTTTTTTTTTGTATTCATGCACGACTGTCCGGAGGCCCGCCCAACCACCACCTGAAGAAGCAACGCATCTCTTAAGAAAAACGTGCCACGAATAAGACTCTTCTGAAACTTTCCTTCACCATGCTGAAAAGTGCTGTGTCAGGGTCACCTGTGGCCAGGTGACAGATGCACACCGTAGGGGGACAGGAGTGCACCGCGAGGTAGTGAACCCTATGGCTGGCTTCTGCGGATAGGAAACTGGGTGGTTGTGGAAAGCGGGACCAGAGGAGCACAACCGGGATCCCAACGGAAGCGAGAGCCAAGATTCCCCAGGGCGCGGAGTCTAAGACCCAGCTGGTCTTCTCCAGGGCCTCTAGTGGTGAGGATGTTACGCTGCAGGCTGGGACCAGGTCGCGGCCCCTGGAGTTTCCTAGCTCATGCCCCGTAGGATAAGGGGTAGCAGCAGCGCACGATAGAGAGAACCGAATAACAAGCCGAAGGTCAGGGGCCACAAGCAGACAAGGATAATGAAGAACGAGCCGAAGGTCAAGGGTCACGAGCAGACAGGGATAGTCGGGGACAAGCCAATAACGTAACAGAGAGACAGACGTAGCACACGGCAGGCAGGAACCCAAACACACAATGCCTAACAAACACGTTGATCAGCAAAGCAGGCTTGCAGTGCACAGGTTAATATAGTGTTCAGTGATAGGGCCTGGGGTGGAGTCAGGCTGGGAGGAGATTATAAAGGAAGCCAGGTGAAGGAGGTCTGGTCTCTAAGATGAACACATGAGGAGGAAAGGTAAGATGGCAGACAGACATTAATGCATATCCATGACAGTACCCTCCCTCTTATGGGCCCTCCCCCGCCTGGGCCCAGGCTTAAAGGGAAATCTCTGATGAAACCTTCTCAACAGATGAGGTGCAGCGACATCAGATGCAGCGATCCAAGACGCCTCCTCAGGACCAAAACCTCTCCAATGCACAAGGTACTGAAGAATGCCTCTGCAGAGCCGAGAATCCAGAACTTGTCTAACCTCGTACTTAAGATTATCCTCAGAGACCGAAAACGAGGTAGGGAGATGACAAGAAGATCTATTGAGGACCAAAGGCTCACTGGGCATGGGCTGGACTGGCATAACTAGTACAGAGGCAGAGTGAATAGCTGAGTCAGGTGTAGCGACTACCTGAATCGCATCGCAAGACGTAGCGACTGCAGGACTTGTAGACAAGCTAGCCTGGCTGTGCGTCCAAGGGTGGTTAGGGACAGAGAGATGTAAATGGTTATGCAACCTGGAATGAATGACCGGCTCAGATTCAAAGGGGGCAACCTTGGGTAGGCAGGACGAGGAACAGGAGGGACCCCAAGCCAGGATCTGTCCAGTAGTCCAGTCCACATGAGGAGAATGGAGCTGTAACCATGGGAGACCCAAAATTATAGGCGTTGAGGCCTTGGGTAAGATAAGGAAGGATATCCACTCCTGGTGGAGTGTCCCTACCGACATCTTAACAGGGAGGGTCTGGAAGCGGATAGGTCCCCCTGGGAGAACAGTACCATCAATCGCCAAGACCACCAATGGTGTGGTGAGGGGCAAAAGAGTAAGTCTCATGGACGATGCGACTTCCCAGTCCATGAAATTACCAGCGGCTCCGGAATCCAGATATGCTGAGACCGAATGAGAAGAAGCACCAACATGAAGGAACACAGAAAGCAGAAGACGAGAAGGGGAAGGTGATATTTCTGGGTCCAATACTCCACTTTCCAGATGAAGTGGACCCGAACGTTCAGGCTGACTAAGAACCAAGGAGTGCTGGCGTTGCTTTTCTAAGGTCCTCTCCTGAAAGCGAATATCGATCTGGTTACACAAGGAGATAACGCCGGCCAGATCAGTGGGGATGGTTCTTCCTGCTAATTCATCCTTCACTCTATCAGACAGGCCATGCAAAAAGGTTGCGACTAAGGCCTCATTGTTCCAGCTCAACTCAGCCGACAGTATGCGGAAATGAAGGGCATACTGTCCCACAGAAGCAGACTCTTGGCGGAGACGTAAAAGGGTGCTGGCCGCTGAAGAGACACGAGCCGGTTCTTCGAAGATATTCCGAAAAAGTTTCAAGAAGCCAGACAGGCTAGAAACCACTGGATCATTCAGTTCCCACAGAGGGGCTGCCCAGGCTAAAGCTTCACCAGAGAGGAGGGAAATGATATAGGCTACCTTAGCCCGATCAGACAGGAAGTTTTGGGGCTGGAGCTCAAAATGAATTGTGCATTGGCTAAGGAACCCCCTGCAAGCCTTGGAGTCCCCAGAGAAACGGGACGGAGCTGGCAGTTGTAGTGAGTGTGTGGCTGCGACTGGTGCAATAGGTGCAGCCGCTGGTTGTATTGGAGGTTGCGGATTCAGGGTTCCCAAGGAGGCCTGAAGCTGCTCGAAGCGAGAAGCCAGATCCTGGAGGAATCGCATCACCTGAGTCTGATTCGATTCCTGGGTTTCAAGTCTGCAAACTATGCCCTGCAACGGATCATCCACGGGTAACGGGATGTCAGCCGGGTTCATGGCTGGTCAAACTGTCAGGGTCACCTGTGGCCAGGTGACAGATGCACACCGTAGGGGGACAGGAGTGCACCGCGAGGTAGTGAACCCTATGGCTGGCTTCTGCGGATAGGAAACTGGGTGGTTGTGGAAAGCGGGACCAGAGGAGCACAACCGGGATCCCAACGGAAGCGAGAGCCAAGATTCCCCAGGGCGCGGAGTCTAAGACCCAGCTGGTCTTCTCCAGGGCCTCTAGTGGTGAGGATGTTACGCTGCAGGCTGGGACCAGGTCGCGGCCCCTGGAGTTTCCTAGCTCACGCCCCGTAGGATAAGGGGTAGCAGCAGCACACGATAGAGAGAACCGAATAACAAGCCGAAGGTCAGGGGCCACAAGCAGACAAGGATAACGAAGAACGAGCCGAAGGTCAAGGGTCACGAGCAGACAGGGATAGTCGGGGACAAGCCAATAACGTAACAGAGAGACAGACGTAGCACACGGCAGGCAGGAACCCAAACACACAATGCCTAACAAACACGTTGATCAGCAAAGCAGGCTTGCAGTGCACAGGTTAATATAGTGTTCAGTGATAGGGCCTGGGGTGGAGTCAGGCTGGGAGGAGATTATAAAGGAAGCCAGGTGAAGGAGGTCTGGTCTCTAAGATGAACACATGAGGAGGAAAGGTAAGATGGCAGACAGACATTAATGCATATCCATGACATGCTGTCTCGCGGTCCGATCCAATCGTGACAATCATAACACCATATTTCCAAGCTACAGGACTAAATATGCAAGGATCCCGCCAGTAATGTTTGAATTCCGCTCCTTCAATGCAGCGGGGCGATGAAGCATTGCAGTACAGACTCTCATGGGTCAGATGTGAAGTCTCAAAGGCACCAGAACTGTCTCAAGTCTACCTTGATGGGTTACGGCGGGTTCAAGAAAGGAAGAGGCCGCAGTGGTGGTGGGGGAAGGGTCAGGGCTTCTGGGCCGTTGTGGGTGGGTACAAAATCATTAAGGGACTTCATAAGTTCAAGAATGAACTTCAGGGGGGACTGTGGTGGAGATTTTTCAAATCCATATTTATAACAAGAAGCTACGTGTATATATGGTTGTATATGTTTTTACAATACTTTATTATTAAGGTGACTTAAATTTATCTTAGCATGCTTGCTAATGTGAGGAACTTGTTGAACTGAGCATCAAAGGAACACACCTATCTGATAAAAGCAGCAAGTATTTCTGGTTTAGATTTGGAAGGCTAAGTAGAGAGGTTTGAGATTTCAACCAATCAGGTGGTCAGCTTTAAAGCAATGAGACCACAGGATTTTGGGTTCTGGTTGGCATAGGGGGTATAAAAGTCAGATACACTCATGGCTAGAGCCCTTGCGAATGAAGATCTGATGCAGACGACATGGTGACGTAATAAGCTCTCTCTCTCTCTCTCTCTCTCTCCCTCTGTCTCTCTCTCTGTCTCTCTCCCTCTCTCTCCCTCTCTCCCTCTCTCTTCCTCTCTCTCTCTCTCTCCCTCTCGCTCGGCCTCTCTGCCTCTCTCCCTCTCTCTCTCCCATGTTTAAGATTAATATTACTTCGCTTTTGCTCTCTTGTTCCTATTATCATGTAACATTGGTATCATGTTTGTCATAGCAATATCCCTATTATGTATCGTGTAACATTGGTATCACCTTGCTATTAGGGGGTACCAGTTCTGTATAAATAAATGTCATTGTTTTCTCTTTTCCCGACGCTATCGTTTGATTTCATTTTATATAGACAAAAGGTTTTTAATCACTTATTTTAAGCATTTAAGCGAGGTTATGACTATCTCCGTAACAGTGTCCATGTTGTAGATTGTCATTTATCTGTCTGCAGCCATCTAGTGTTCATGTTGTAGATTGTCATTTATCTGTCTCCTGCCATCTAGTGTTCATGTTGTAGATTGTCATTTATCTGTCTCCTGCCATCTAGTGTCCATGTTGTAGATTGTCATTTATGTGTCTGCTGCCATCTAGTGTTCATGTTGTAGATTGTCATTTATCTGTCTGCCGCCATCTAGTGTTCATGTTGTAGATTGTCATTTATCTGTCTCCTGCCATCTAGTGTCCATGTTGTAGATTGTCATTTATGTGTCTGCTGCCATCTAGTGTCCATGTCGTAGATTGTCATTTGTCTGTCTGCCGCCATCTAGTGTCCATGTTGTAGATTGTCATTTGTCTGTCTGCCGCCATCTAGTGTTCATGTTGTAGATTGTCATTTATCTGTCTGCCGCCATCTAGTGTCCATGTTGTAGATTGTCATTTATCTGTCTGCAGCCATCTAGTGTTCATGTTGTAGATTGTCATTTATCTGTCTGCCGCCATCTAGTGTCCATGTTGTAGATTGTCATTTATCTGTCTCCTGCCATCTAGTGTTCATGTTGTAGATTGTCATTTATCTGTCTCCTGCCATCTAGTGTTCATGTTGTAGATTGTCATTTATCTGTCTCCTGCCATCTAGTGTTCATGTTGTAGATTGTCATTTATCTGTCTGCCGCCATCTAGTGTCCATGTTGTAGATTGTCGTTTTAGCTGTGGCTGTTTTTAGCCCTATGTGTTTTGGTATTTGCAGGTCTCTTAAAGGTCTCTAGGAAAGCAGAAACAGTTGTACCTAGTAGGGGATTCAGAATAGGAGACACATGGACAGAAGAGGCTGACCTCAGCCAGAGGGAAGAATAATACACAGGAGATTCCGAGGAGATCATCTAATCCTCGGGGGCCATTTTTATGCTAATATTAAAGCTGTGAAGACAAAAATCTTCTATCTGGATTAAAGGAGACTGTGACTCTGTTGTTGCATCGTGTCCCAGCAGAACTACAAGTGCAAGGATGCCTTTCATTAAAAAAAAGGTCTATTTATTGGAAGAATACATTCATATTAACAGTGTTGCCATAATATTAAATAAGAAACGAATAATAAAAACATATAAATACATAGCAAATTATATTCCAATACATTTGTTTATATATTTATTATATATATATATATATATATATATATATATATATATATATATTATTTTCTATTATATTTATATATATATATATATATATATATATATATATATATATATATAATTTTTTTTTTGTAATAAAGTGGAACTCTTTTCATAAATATTTTGAAGTTTAGGATAAAATAATGTGTTGGGATTAATTTGTCCTCCATGTCACAGTCTGATTAAAGAACCCCTCTGCAGTCTTCTATAGATTTACAACCACTGATGGAATGTAAAGGAATACCCAAGCAAACTATTCAATCTCTCAAGTCTCAAGCTTTTGAAATACTTAATTGTTGGTGAATCCAGAGCTGATTGGGGGCGGTACAGTTAGTACTTTCATACCAGACCTGGGCCTTATCAGGTAAACAGAGGGAATTGGGCACCGGCTTCACAGAGGCTACCTATGGGTGATTATCCCTATCAGGTTAGGTGATCCCACTTTAGCAGAGAGTTGAGCTTCCTAGTGTCACGCCTCCACCAGTCAGCTGCTGCTGTGAGGTGTTCCCCAGCCAATGGCATATGGGGCAACCCCACATGAGAACACATTGACCTCAGTAAGAAGGTGGCCACCTCCAATTTCAGTGACCTGAGTGGGGGCCCTCTCCCACAACCTCCTAGCCTTGGTGGACATGGTGCTCTGCCTCCTAGCCTTTGTGGACATGGTGCTCTTCCTCCTAGCACTGGTGGACATGGTGCTCTGCCTCCTACCCTTGGTGGACATGGTGCTCTGCCTCCTAGCACTGGTGGACATGGTGCTATGCCTCCTAGCCTTTGTGGACATGGTGCTCTGCCTCCTAGCCTTGGTGGACAAGGTGCTCTGCCTTCTAACCTTGGTGGACATAGTGCTCTGCCTCCAAACCTTGGTGGACATGCTGCTCTGCCTCCTAGCCTTGGTGGACACAGTGCTCTGCCTCCTAGCCTTGGTGGACACGGTGCTCTGCCTTCTAGCCTTGGTGGACATGGTGCTCTGCCTTCTTGCCTTGGTGGACACGGTGCTCTGCCTTCTAGCCTTGGTGGACATGGTGCTCTGCCTCCTAGCCTTGGTGGACATGGTGCTTTGCCTCTTAGCCTTGGTGGACATGGTGCTCTGCCTTCTTGCCTTGGTGGACATGGTGCTTTGCCTCCTAGCCTTGGTGGACATTAGACATGTGCATTAGTTTTCGTCCGAATGCATTTTCGTCCGAATTTCAGCTATTTTCGTTATCGTTTTAACAAACGAAAACGACAGCACAGAATCCGAAAACCGAAAGATCCGACATAAACAAATGCTTTATTTTCGTTTTCGTTGCTACAACAGTTCGATATAGATAGGAGATTCGACGTGACGCTGACAATAACAATCTGTGTCTATCGAATCTGTGGTCGAATGTGCCTAACCTTAACTCTATTAGTCCAAGATTATTCTACATAGGAGAGAAAAGATTCGACATTATAGAGAGAAAAGATTCGACCTAGGAGAGAAAGATTCGACATAGGAGAGGAAAGATTCGACATAGGAGAGGAAAGATTCGACATAGGAGAGAAAAGATTCGACATAGGAGAGGAAAGATTCGACATAGGAGAGGAAAGATTCGACATAGGAGAGGAAAGATTCGACATAGGAGAGGAAAGATTCGACATAGGAGAGGAAAGATTTGACATAGGAGAGAAAAGATTCGACATAGGAGAGAAAAGATTCGACATAGGAGAGAAAAGATTTGACATTATAGAGAGAAAAGATTTGACATTATAGAGAGAAAAGATTCGACATAGGAGAGAAAAGATTCGACATTATAGAGAGAAAAGATTCGACATAGGAGAGAAAAGATTCGACATTATAGAGAGAAAAGATTCGACATAGAGAGAAAAGATCACTGCTTGTGGGCGGAACATTCGACAGACACCATAAGCCTTCAATGACAGATTCGACCTTAATTAATTCAGATTTTCGGACGAATGCAATTTTTAACGAAAAACGAAATAAATAAAAACGAATTTCGGGAGTAACTAAATAAATTTATTTTTTGCACGAAAACGAAATTCCGAAACGAAATATTTCAGTGTGCACATGTCTAGTGGACATGGTGCTCTGCCTTCTAGCCTTGGTGGACATGGTGCTCTGCCTCTTAGCCTTGGTGGACATGGTGCTCTGCCTCTTAGCCTTCGTGGACATGGTGATCTGCCTCCTAGCCTTGGTGGACATGGTGCTATGCCTCCTAACCTTGGTGGACATGGTGCTCTGCCTCCTAGCCTTGGTGGACACGGTTCTCTGCCTTCTAGCCTTGGTGGACATGGTGCTCTGCCTTCTTGCCTTGGTAGACACGGTGCTCTTCCTTCTAGCCTTGGTGGGCATGGTGCTCTGCCTCCTAGCCTTGGTGGACATGGTGCTCTGCCTCCTAGCCTTGGTGGACATGGTGTTCTGCCTCCTAGCCTTGGTGGACATGGTGTTCTGCCTCCTAGCCTTGGTGGACATGGTGTTCTGCCTCCTAGCCTTGGTGGACATGGTGCTCTGCCTCCTAGCCTTGGTGGACATGGTGTTCTGCCTCCTAGCCTTGGTGGACATGGTGTTCTGCCTCCTAGCCTTGGTGGACATAGTGCTCTGCCTCCTAGCCTTGGTGGACATGGTGTTCTGCCTCCTAGCCTTGGTGGACATATTGTTCTGCATCCTAGCTTGGTGAACATGGTGCTCTGTCTCCTAGCCTTGGTGGACATGGTGTTCTGCCTCCTAGCCTTGGTGGACATGGTGATCTGCCTCCTAGCCTTGGTGGACATGGTGTTCTGCCTCCTAGCCTTGGTGGACATGGTGTTCTGCCTCCTAGCCTTGGTGGACATTAGTGATGAGCCGAACACCCCCGGGTTCGGTTCGCACCAGAACCCGCGAACGGACCGAAAGTTCGTACGAACATTAGAACCCTATTAAATACAATGGATGCGAACGTTCGAATTCTAAAGTGCTAATTATAACAACTATTATGCATGTTATTGTCCTAAAAAGGGGTTGGGAACCCGGGTTGTGCACCAGGGGACATGTATCAATGCAAAAAGAAGTTTTAAAAACGGTCGTTTTTCGGGAGCAGTCATTTTAATGATGCATAAAGTGAAAAAAAAAAAGTCAAATATTCCTTTAAATATCGTACCTGGGGGGTGTCTAAAGTATGCCTGTGAAGTGCCACGTGTTTCCCGTGTTTAGAACTGTCCCTGCACAAAATGACACTTCTAAAGGAAAAAAAAGCCATTTAAAACTGCTTGCGGCTTTAATGTAATGTCTGGTCCCGGTAATATGGATGAAAATCTTTAAGAAAAATGGCATAGCTACCCCATGACCCCCCCCCTACCCCAGCCCATTACCAGCCCCTTTGGGTCTTGTATGGATATTAAGGGGAACCCCGCACATAAAATAAAAAAGGCCCTATATACTCTGAACAGCCGTATACAGGCGGTGCATACAAGACAGGGACTGTAGGTTTGTTCTTATGTAGAATCTGTTTGTAATTTTGAAAAGGTACATTGTTGAAGTGTAGCTTCAGCCCAAAAATCTATTTTTAAACTTTTTGGAAAACATAGGTAAGGGTTATCACCCCTGTAACATTTGTTTTGCTGTCTGTGCCCCTGTTCAGAACATTTCACCTCACTTTCCGTCCCAATGACAACTGTTTTTGAAATGTGGTGTTTTTCTTGAAACAAGGATTGGTGATAAAGCATCAGTACAGAGGAGACACCTTTCTCCCATATTTATTCTTACAGGAGAGAATTTTCCTTCCTAGTGGTAGATTTCCTCTCACTTCCTGTTGTCTTCTTGCGTTTGCAAGTAGGAGTCGTTTGTAAGTTGGATGTTTGAAAGTAGGGACCTGCCGTATATACTCTGCAGAAATAGGCCCCTTAGTTGTTGGTGTTGGCATAACACTGTAAGCACTCACAGTTACTCTTGGCTGGTGCTGGAACGCCCTGCTGTCAACTATTATATCAGGAATTTTAATTACATATAATTGTTGAACAGTGGTAGTAAAAATTGGGCCTTTGATGGTGGTGCTGGTGCCACAACACTGTAAGCCCTGACAGTTACTCTTGGTGGGTGCAGCAATGGGCCCTGCTGTGAATTATTAGATCAAGAATTGTAATTACATGCCCCTTTTGAACAGGGGCTGAAAAATTGGGCCTTTCGTGGTGGTGGTGGTGGTGGCGTTGCCACAACACTGTAAGCCCTCAGAGTTACTCTTGGTGGGTGCAGCAATGGGCCCTGCTGTGAATTATTAGATCAAGAATTGTAATTGCATGCCCCTGTTGAACAGGGGCTGAAAAATTGGGCCTTTCGTGGTGGTGGTGGTGGTGGTGGTGTTGCCACAACACTGTAAGCCCTCAGAGTTACTCTTGGTGGGTGCAGCAATGGGCCCTGCTGTGAATTATTAGAACAAGAATTGTAATTGCATGCCCCTGTTAAACAGGGGCTGAAAAATTGGGCCTTAGGCACTGGTGCCACAACACTCCAACCCCTCACAGATACTGTACTTGGAGCACAGCAATGAGCCCTATGGCAAATTATTGCTAAAAAAATTGTAATTACACGCCCCTGTAAAACAGGGGCTGAAAAATTGGGCCTTAGCCACTGGTGGCGGCACCCATAAACAAAAATGATCTTCCAAGCTATCATCATCAATCGTATCATTGAGGACTCGGAGGAGGAGGATAGCCAGTCAACATAACAGCACAGGCACTCAGCATCAGCATCAGTCTTGAAGGGATGTGACATGTTAAAATCAATTAGTCTGTTATATCAGCATCAGGTGTGTGGTAGCTGGTGGTGATCCAAGACTGGTTCATCTTGATGAAAGTCAGTCGATCATCCGAGTCGGTGGACAGGCGCACCCTGTGATCCGTGACAAATCCTCCAGCAGCACTGAATGTGCGTTCCGAAAGAACGCTGGATGCAGGACAGGCCAGTAGCTCAATTGCATACTGTGCAAGCTCTGGCCAGTGATCCATCCTCAAGACCCAGTAAGCCAGAGGATTTTCGGTGGGGAAGGTGTCCAAGTCTGACCTTGCCCCTAGATATTCCTGCACCATGTTTATCAGACGCTGGCGATGGTTGCTGGAACCGATCATACTTTGGGGCTGCGGACTAAAGAATTGTCTGAACGCATCGGTCAGACGGCCACCTTCCCCACCGCTCCTTCTTTGACTGCCCGAAGCCTCAGCAACTCGTTGTCCAGGACCAGGAGTTTGTAACCTCCCAGTCTCTGGGAACGCGTTGCACAGACCTTTCTGCAAGGCCTCCCGGAGTTGTCTCATCCTCTGCTCCCTCTGCGACGGTAACATAAGGTCCGCAACCTTACCCTTGTACCGTGGATCAAGGAGAGTGGCCAGCCAGTAATGGTCCCTCTCCTTGATCCGAAGAATACAAGGATCCTTCCGCAGACTTTGCAGGATCAGGGAGGCCATGCAGCGTAGGTTTGCTGAGGCATTCGCTCCGGAGTCCTCTGGGTCACTAAGGACGACATGATCCGCAGCCACCTCCTCCCAGCCACGTACAAGTCCACTGGTTTCTTGGGACTGTAAATCATCCCTAAAAGACTGCTGCTGATGATGCTGAGTGCCAGCCTCCACCTCCATGCTGACACAATCCTCCTCCTCCTCCTCCTCCTCCTCCTCTTCCTGTGCGATGGGTGGGACAGAAGGAACACTGTCTGGGTAAAGGGGGCCTTGAGAGGCAAGGAAGTCCTCCTCTTCCTGCCTCTGTTCTGCCTCAAGTGCCCTGTCCATTATTCCACGCAGCGTGTGCTCCAACAGGTGGACAAGAGGTACAGTGTCACTGATGCATGCACTGTCACTGCTCACCATCCTCGTGGCCTCCTCAAATGGTGCCAGGACAGTGCATGCATCCCTGATCATGCCCCACTGGCGTGGAGAAAAAAAAACAAGCTCCCCTGACCCTGTCCTGGTGCCGTAGTCGCACAGGTACTCATTGATGGCCCTCTGCTGCGTGTGCAGCCGCTGCAGCATGGCCAACGTTGAGTTCCACCTGGTGGGCATGTCACATATAAGGCGGTTCTTGGGCAGGTTCAACTCCTTTTGCAGCTCAGCCAGGCGAGCACTGGCATTATAAGATCTGCGGAAATGCACACAGACTTTCCTGGCCTGCCTCAGGACATCCTGTAAGCCCGGGTACCTGCCCAAGAACCGCTTCACCACCAGGTTAAGGACGTGAGCCACACAGGGCACATGGGTCAGTTGTCCCTGTCGGAGGGCGGAGAGGAGGTTGGTGCCATTGTCGCAAACCACCATTCCTGGCTTAAGCTGGCGTGGCGTCAACCACCTCTCGGCCTGGCCCTGCAGAGCAGACAGGACCTCTGCCCCAGTGTGGCTTCTGTCCCCCAAACACACCAGCGCAAGCACGGCATGGCATCTTTTTGCCTGCGTACTTGCGTAGCCCCTTGAACGGCTACGGAGCACCGCTGGTTCAGAGGACAAACCACAGGAAGAGGCCATGGAGGAAGAAGAAGAGGAGGGGGTGGAGGAGAGAGGTGTGTCACAACCAGTAGTAGCATTTTGGAGGCGTGGCGGTGGAACAACCTCCAACACTACTGCACCTTGTCCTGCATCCTTCCCAGCTGCCAAAAGAGTGACCCAATGGGCCGTGAAAGAAAGGTAACGTCCCTGTCCATGCCTGCTGGACCATGAGTCAGCGGTAATATGCACCTTACCGCTGACCGCCCTGTCCAGCGAGGCCAAGACATTGCCTTCCACATGCCGGTAGAGAGCCGGAATAGCCTTCCGTGAGAAAAAGTGGCGTTTGGGAACCTGCCACTGAGGAACCGCACATTGCACAAACTCACGGAAGGGGGCCGAGTCTACCAACTGAAAAGGCAGCAGTTGAAGCGCTAGCAATTTAGCCAAGCTAGCATTCAACCGCTGGGCATGTGGATGGCTGGGAGTGAACTTCTTTCGACGGTCCAGCAGCTGGGGCAGGGAAATTTGCCTGCTAGAATCGGACGTCGGTGTACTGCTAGCAGAGTGGCCGCAAGTACTTGGCTGTGACACACCTAATTCTACACCTTCATTCCTCTCAGTGCATGTTTCAGAGAGGACTGAAGTTATAGTGGGGTTGGAGATCCCAGCTGATGCGGTGCAAGGAGAGGTCCGCTTTGTTCTTTGGTGTGGGTCTTTGAGGTAGGCTTGCCAATGAGCTGCATGGCAGGTCAACATATGTCTGGTCAGGCATGTGGTACCCAAGCGGCTGATGTTTTGGCCACGCGATATACGCTTGAGACATATGTTGCAAACAGCAGCTGTGCGATCTGATGCACTAGCCTCAAAAAAGGCCCACACCAAAGAACTTTTTGAATGACGGGCAGAGGCAGCGCCCTGCACAGGCGGAGCTCTGCGGTGTGATTCCGTCGGTGTACTGCCCTTACGCTGGCCACCAAAGGGCATCCTGCCTCGTTGGAGATGTGCCTCCTCCTCATCCTCCTCCTCCTCCTCTCTCCTATTAGGCACCCACGTGGAGTCAGTGACCTCATCATCCCCTCCCTCCTCATCACTGGAGCCAATCTGGCAGTATGCTGCAGCTGCTGGAACATGACTGCCAGATTGGTGTCCTTCTTGAGCATCCCCTCTGTCTGCTCTCACGCTACTGCCTTCCTGTAGCTGGGTTTCATCATCAGACCCTTCGAAACGCTGGGCAGCCTCCTGGAGCATGTACCCAACACTGTGCTCAAACAGTTCGGGGGACTCCTCAGGAGGAGGACATGGTGGGTCTAGGGAAGGAGTGACTGATGATGAGTCTGACATTGATACCAGGGAAGAGGACGCTTTGGCAGCTGCTTTTCCAGTACCCTGAGCCTGGGTGAGAGAGGATGAGGAGGAGGAGGAGGGCTTGGTCATCCACTCTACCAAGTCTTCGGCATGATGTGGCTCAACATGTCCAGCTGCCGAAAAGAAGGACAAGCGTGTCCCATGGCCATGTGCTGATGACAATGCACCGCGTCCACGACCAGCACTGTTGCCCCCAGACACAGAGCCTGCTTGCCCTCTTTTATTGCCTCCTGACTGTCTGCCTCTCCTTGTTTGCCTTCCAGACATTCTAATAGATGGCCTGCAGGGAGATGGGAAAAAAGCAATAAGGGCTACCTTCAGGTGTCCTTCTCTGTCCCTTTACTTAAGGATTTCTAAATATGGTTGAGGATGATTGCTTTTGCACAGAATAGCACAACGACAATTTCCCTGACTGTCCAAAAAAACAAGGATTTCAAAGATGGTTGATGAGGAATGCTTTAGCACACTATAGCACAAGGAGAATTTCCCTCACTGTCCTTCCCTGTCCCTAGAAACAAGGATTATCACAGTGAAAGAAACTGACACTCTCCCTACCTATAGTTTTCTGTCCCTAGAAAAAATGTTTTTTTAAAGCACACTATAGCACAAGGAGAATTTCCCTCACTTTCCTTCTTTGTCCCTAGAAACAAGGATTATCACAGTGAAAGAAACTGACACTCTTCCTTCCTATAGTTTTCTGTCCCTAGAAAAAATGTTTTTTTAAAGCACACTATAGCACAAGGAGAATTCCCTCACTGTCCTTCCCTGTCCCTAGAAACAAGGATTCGCACAGTAAAAGACACTGACACTCTCCCTACCTATAGTTTTCTGTCCCTAGAAAAAATGTTTTTTTAAAGCACACTATAGCACAAGGAGAATTTCCCTCACTTTCCTTCTTTGTCCCTAGAAACAAGGATTATCACAGTGAAAGAAACTGACACTCTTCCTACCTATAGTTTTCTGTCCCTAGAAAAAATGTTTTTTTAAAGCACACTATAGCACAAGGAGAATTCCCTCACTGTCCTTCCCTGTCCCTAGAAACAAGGATTCGCACAGTAAAACACACTGACACTCTCCCTACCTATAGTTTTCTGTCCCTAGAAAAAATGTTTTTTTAAAGCACACTATAGCACAAGGAGAATTTCCCTCACTTTCCTTCTTTGTCCCTAGAAACAAGGATTATCACAGTGAAAGAAACTGACACTCTTCCTTCCTATAGTTTTCTGTCCCTAGAAAAAATGTTTTTTTAAAGCACACTATAGCACACTATAGCACAAGGAGAATTCCCTCACTGTCCTTCCCTGTCCCTAGAAACAAGGATTCGCACAATAAAAGACACTGACACTCTCCCTACCTATAGTTTTCTGTCCCTAGAAAAAATGTTTTTTTAAAGCACACTATAGCACAAGGAGAATTTCCCTCACTTTCCTTCCCTGTCCCTAGAAACAAGGATTATCACAGTGAAAGAAACTGACACTCTTCCTACCTATAGTTTTCTGTCCCTAGAAAAAATGTTTTTTTAAAGCACACTATAGCACAAGGAGAATTTCCCTCACTTTCCTTCTTTGTCCCTAGAAACAAGGATTATCGCAGTGAAAGAAACTGACACTCTTCCTTCCTATAGTTTTCTGTCCCTAGAAAAAATGTTTTTTTAAAGCACACTATAGCACAAGGAGAATTCCCTCACTGTCCTTCCCTGTCCCTAGAAACAAGGATTCGCACAGTAAAAGACACTGACACTCTCCCTACCTATAGTTTTCTGTCCCTAGAAAAAATGTTTTTTTAAAGCACACTATAGCACAAGGAGAATTTCCCTCACTTTCCTTCTTTGTCCCTAGAAACAAGGATTATCACAGTGAAAGAAACTGACACTCTTCCTACCTATAGTTTTCTGTCCCTAGAAAAAATGTTTTTTTAAAGCACACTATAGCACAAGGAGAATTCCCTCACTTTCCTTCCCTGTCCCTAGAAACAAGGACTCGCACAGTAAAAGACACTGACACTCTCCCTACCTATAGTTTTCTGTCCCTAGAAAAAATGTTTTTTTAAAGCACACTATAGCACAAGGAGAATTTCCCTCACTTTCCTTCTTTGTCCCTAGAAACAAGGATTATCACAGTGAAAGAAACTGACACTCTTCCTTCCTATAGTTTTCTGTCCCTAGAAAAAATGTTTTTTTAAAGCACACTATAGCACAAGGAGAATTTCCCTCACTTTCCTTCCCTGTCCCTAGAAACAAGGATTATCACAGTGAAAGACACTGACACTCTCCCTACCTATAGTTTTCTGTCCCTAGAAAAAATGTTTTTTTAAAGCACACTATAGCACAAGGAGAATTTCCCTCACTTTCCTTCTTTGTCCCTAGAAACAAGGATTATCACAGTGAAAGAAACTGACACTCTTCCTACCTATAGTTTTCTGTCCCTAGAAAAAATGTTTTTTTAAAGCACACTATAGCACAAGGAGAATTCCCTCACTGTCCTTCCCTGTCCCTAGAAACAAGGATTCGCACAGTAAAACACACTGACACTCTTCCTACCTATAGTTTTCTGTCCCTAGAAAAAATGTTTTTTTAAAGCACACTATAGCACAAGGAGAATTTCCCTCACTTTCCTTCTTTGTCCCTAGAAACAAGGATTATCACAGTGAAAGAAACTGACACTCTTCCTTCCTATAGTTTTCTGTCCCTAGAAAAAATGTTTTTTTAAAGCACACTATAGCACAAGGAGAATTCCCTCACTGTCCTTCCCTGTCCCTAGAAACAAGGATTATCACAGTAAAAGACACTGACACTCTCCCTACCTATAGTTTTCTGTCCCTAGAAAAATTTTTTTTTAAAGCACACTATAGCACAAGGAGAATTTCCCTCACTTTCCTTCTTTGTCCCTAGAAACAAGGATTATCACAGTGAAAGAAACTGACACTCTTCCTACCTATAGTTTTCTGTCCCTTGAAAAAATGTTTTTTTAAAGCACACTATAGCACAAGGAGAATTCCCCTCACTTTCCTTCTTTTTTCCTAGAAACAAGGACTCGCACAGTGAAAGAAACTGACACTCTCCCTACCTAGAGTTTTCTGTCCCTAGAAATTTTTTTTTTTAAAGCACACTATAGCACAAGGAGAATTCCCCTCACTTTCCTTCTTTTTTCCTAGAAACAAGGACTCGCACAGTGAAAGAAACTGACACTCTCCCTACCTAGAGTTTTCTGTCCCTAGAAAAAATGTTTTTTTAAAGCACACTATAGCACAAGGAGAATTCCCCTCACTTTCCTTCTTTTTTCCTAGAAACAAGGACTCGCACAGTGAAAGAAACTGACACTCTCCCTACCTAGAGTTTTCTGTCCCTAGAAAAAATGTTTTTTTAAAGCACACTATAGCACAAGGAGAATTCCCTCACTGTCCTTCCCTGTCCCTAGAAACAAGGATTCGCACAGTAAAACACACTGACACTCTCCCTACCTATCCTTCTCTTTCCCTAAACTAAAGGAATCCAGGTTAAGCAAGAAAAAATAAATGTCACTGTCCCTGCCTATGCTTCTCTTTCCCTGCTCCGGAACACACTACACTAGGCCGCCGTGCTGGCGGCCTTTTATAGTGTGGGGCGTGTACTAAACACCCTCAGCAATAATTGGCCACAGGCATCCTGCCTGTGGCCAATCATTGCTCTCCTCGCTGCCGGCGCTGTGATTAGCCAAGCATGCAGGGTCACAGTGCATGCTTGGCCAATCACAGCGCCTGGATGACACTGCGATGGCGTAGTGCATTGTGGGCCGTTCGCGTCACTCGAATTTGGCGCGAACGGCCCAAATCGTTCGATCTTCGTCGAACGATCGAACAGCCGATGTTCGAGTCGAACGTATGTTCGACTCGAACACGAAGCTCATCCCTAGTGGACATGGTGATCTGCCTCCTAGCCTTGGTGGACATGGTGCTATGCCTCCTAGCCTTGGCGGACATGGTGCTCTGCCTCTTGACCTTGGTTGACATGGTGCCTTTTGTCCTTGATGAAATGCTCAGCAACAACAACACAAAGACCCCCGCCATTTACTCCAACAAGCTGGGCCATTTGTGATTCTTGCTAAGCATAGAGAGGAGTTCAGTATGGTTTGGAGAGGTGGGGTGCCCTGTCAGTAGGCTGTATGAGGCCCAATGATTGATCTTACAATCAGACTGTAACATATATGTGATCAAATTAATTCCACTGTCATGTTCTTACCACAGGGTCCCCTTTTGGGTGTTATCCCTCACTTTCTATGGTATAACCAGGACAGGAAGCGGGGGGAAATCAGACAGCAAGAAAAAACTTCCCCACTCCACCCAAAGCTAATAAAATACAGCTTTTGCCTGGAGCTAAACCCTTCATGTAAATGGTTCGGATATCACCCATACAGAATATATACTACTCTTTCTGTGCTCTGGTATGTCATCTTCATCCTCATTATCCACCTGACACACCTCATGAAGGCTCTGAAGGCAGTGGATGGCATCAGCTGGAGGCTCACTGGGAGCTCTGATTCCGTCTGCTCTCCTCATTCAGAAGGTCCTGAAATACAAAGGAGGTCCACTCATCACTAATTCATAGTTTTTCATTTATTTTTCTAAATAATACAGGAAAGCCTTCTTAGAACAGAAGATATTAACATATCCATTCCATCCCAAAAATTAGGACAGTGGGCGGAGCCATGCAAATCATTTCTTTACACCCCATCAGCCTGATGCCCACCCAAAACCGCTGGTGCAGAGTGCAAATATAGAAGAATGTTATAGAGCCATTCATTCCAAACTGCATACAGTTGTTTCAGGCTTTTTGGTCATCACCAGCACAGTGTGGGGAAACTATGGCTTCTATGGAGTGGGGCATAGGACCCCATGATGTACTGATTCTGTTAGAGAGCTTTTTCATTCCTTTAGTCCCTTCATACCATAACTTGTCGTGGTTATAAAGTCTCTAGTCTTATATAAACATGTATGTTGCTGCTGAAGCTCATTGTACCGAAATCATTGCATTTACTACCCTTTCAAGTCCAAACTGAGTTCTTCTGGTGTATAGAGCCCGCGTGAAGGGGGACACCAGGAGCCCCCTGGATCACATTAGCTTTGAGACCAGACTGTGTTCTTCTAGTATATACAGCCCTGAAGAAGAGGGACCCTGGAGACTCCATAAAGAAAAAGAAGGGTAGGGTCTGACTTCACTAAGTGAAAAATACTATGTCAGATAGCAGTCCTGGCACAGTATCCCATTTTAGGGCGGACTCACCAATGGAGGTGCGGTCTCTGTGGCATAGGGCAGAAACAATACAAAAAACATCGCCCTGGGGTGGATTAAGAGAAGAAAAAACCCCCCAAGAAGGGATAGAAGAGCCACAGGCGGGCCACCCTGTCATACAAAAAATGGTTTATTAGTAGAAAAAAGACATTAAACACAATGAAAGATGCTCAAAACCCTCCACCAACACCCAGATATTAAAATAAATAAGACAACGTTGTCGTATCTAAAATCAAACAGCTACGTGGGGATGCATGCATGCAATATACTCAAACAGTGCAATCGGTTGGACAATAGGTCCAGTCAGTTGCACTGTATATCATGTGGTCTGAGAACATAAATAAGACCAAGCCCCTAAATGGGTTGAGAAAGTATAATTGAGTAGCTAGGTAGTGGTACTGTAACTCAAAAGTAGTGAGAATGGTTGCAATAGCAGTATAGACATTAGTTGTAAAGAGATTGATCTCCAATGGATAGCTATTTAATTGCAGCCAAATCATGGACAGGGTCAGTTCACAGATGAAGCTAGGCTTGAAAGCAATCTATTAGATTGGACAGTATGTTGATGTGCATAGGCAGTCCAAATAAACCACAGATGACAACAAGCTTTAAATAAAGCAAGAGTCACAGAGCAAGGTCAGCATTGAAGTGAGATGCCAGCATATTAAAGTACTATGGATCATAGGTCCACTCACCAAGCCTTGATAGTAGTTAGGGACATCCTCAGTTCCGGGTTGTATCCTCTCCCCATGCATATGGGGGGAACCCGTAGCAGCAGGAAAGAAGAGTTGCACACTAGGATACACTCGTCCCCATGCAGGGGATTGTAACTTCTGCTGTCCCTATAGGGGTGGATGTCCGCGGTCTGTGGCGACCTCCTCGGCTGGTGATAACGCTGGTGATAGACTAAAGATAACGCTGGTAGTGTCTGCTTACTGATGCTGATTTCTTCCGCTCGTTCTGCCGTTCAAAACGAACGAATCATGGAGCCGCTTCCAGGATTAGTGGCCCACGTCCTGCAGATCCCAGTGCGCATGCGTCCGCAAACGTAGCTGTAGGTGACGTGAATAGCGTCACATAGGTAACATTAACCCATGGAGACTCCAACCCATGTTTGCTTCAAGTCTGGACTGAGTGCTTCTAGTGTATATACCCCTGATGAAGAGGGTCCCCGGAGCCCCTAGACCATGCCAGCTTTGAGTCCAGACGGAATTTTTCCAATTTATAGAACCATGATGGCAGGGGAGCCCTAGAACCCCTGGACCATATTGGCTTTGAGATCAGACTGGGTTCTTCCATTGTGTAGAGCCCTGTTGAGCAGGGTCTCCTCGAACCCCGGTCCAGTCCAGAGACTGAGTTTTACAGTGACTAGAGCCTGATGAAAAGGCACCCCTAGAGCCTCTAAACCAGGGGTAGGCAACCATAAAGATGTGGAGATCTACCTGAACAACATGGGAGAAGTCAAAGATCACGGGGCACAGTGTCACCTCCTCACACCTGGTTTAAACCCCTAATTGCCGTACTACCGTATAGCAATCATGTGCATTGCATGGTAATCATAGGTTTAAATCAAGTGGTGAGGAGGCAACATATCGCCTCCTCAGCACCCGTCAAACACAGTCGGATTGCTTTTCAGGGGAGCAGTAGTGCATGCTGCACTTGTGAATGAGCCCTTACTATTCTGAGGCCCGTATAAAGCTGCTTTCACACTGATGTGCTGTGGTTTACCCACACAACGGGTGCAGCACAGTACATCTACAACTTTCCTGGGTTAGTTGTGCTTTGGCATAGACTTCTATTATATCCTGCAGCTGTGGTGCACCTTCTGAAAGCTCATCAAAATTGCTGCATTCAGGCGTTTTGGTGAGCTTTCAGAAAGTGCACCAAACCTACAGAATATAATGGAAGTCTATGGCTAAGCACATAAAACCCACAGGAAAGCTGCAGGTACACTGCACTGCACCCACCATACGGTGTGGTTAAGCCGCAGCACATCATTGTGAAAGCAGCCCTATACTGTTTTTTCCAGTGTATTGCTTCACACTGACCTGAAGATCTCTTCTTTCCTGCTGTTGGCACCACTCTGGAGACCGCTAGCCGGGATAAGAGGTGGAGTGCAGATGGTATCACTCCACATGGGACAGGAGCCAGCACCATAAAGGAGGCATTGGCTTTTTTGACTCTTGTTCCCCCTACTACAGCTATAACTTTACAAGTAGTCCCTCTGCATTGCACTCTGTTTGATGCTCTGGAATGGCAGGTGAGCAAGCCCAGAACATGATCTACCAGTCACCTGTCTGCGATCTATTGGTTGCTGACCCACCACCCTAGACCGTGCTTCAAGTCCAAGCTGAGTTCTTCCAATGTAATGCTCCCTGATGAAGGGGGATCCCAGGCTGAGTTTTTCTAGTGTATAAAGTCCTCATGAAGAGGGACCCCTGGAGCCCCCAGACCATGTTGGCTTTAAGTTCAGACTTAAGTCTTCCTTCTAAAGCAGGGGTCCTCAAACTACGGCCCGCGAACTGCATGCGGCCCGCCAAGGACATTTATCCGGCCCACCGCACGCAGGGCCGGTTGTAATACACAGCGGACACAGCGGTAGACTGCTGTGTCACGGAGCTCACTGAAAAGTTCAGGCGCGCTGTGATAAAAGTCCCGCCCTCCTCCTAGACCAGCTTGTGTGATAGACGCAGTGTTCTGTCTATCACACAAGCTAGTCTAGGAGGAGGACGGGACTTTTATCACAGCGCGCCCAAACTTTTCAGTGAGCTCCGTGACACAGCAGGAAATCCCGATGCACACACTGACTGGTGAGGCATTGTTTGGCACAGTAAGGCTGCAATGGTGAGGGGGGCTGCAATGGTGAGGGGGGCTTGTAATGATGGTGGGGGCTGCAATGGTGAGGGGGGCTTGTAATGATGGTGAGTGGGGCTTGTAATGATGGTGGGGAAGCTGCAATGGTGAGGGGGGCTTGTAATGATGGCGAGGGGGGCTATAATGGTGAAGGGGGCTTGTAATGATGGTGGGGGGGCTTGTAATGATGGTGAGGGGGGCTTGTAATGATGGTGAGGGGGGCTTGTTATGATGGTGAGGGGGGCTTGTAATGATGGTGGGGGGCTGCAATGGTTGGGGGGGCTTGCAATGGTGAGAGGGCTTGCAATGATGGTGAGGGGGGCTTGCAATGATGGTGAGGGGGGCTTGCAATGAGGGCACAGTAAGGCGGCAGTGACGGCGAGGCTGCAATGAGAGCACGGTAAGGCTGCAATGATAGTGAGGCGGCAATGATGGGCACGGGTTGGGGGACTTTCATTTTTTTTTTTGGCGGGGGACGGCATTGAAGGACCTGGCCCTCTAACGGTCTGAGGGACAGTGAACTGGCCCCCTGTTTAAAAAGTTTGAGGACCCCTGTTCTAAAGTATAGAGCTCTGATGAAGAGGGATCCCTGGAACCCACAGACCACATTGCTTTCGAGCCCAAATGTAATTATTCTAATGTATAAAGCCCTCATGAAGGGGGACCCCAGCAGTACCCTGGACCACATTGACTTTGAGTCCAGAATTAGTTATTTTAGTGTAGAGGGCTCTCATGAAGAGGGACCCATGGATCCCCAAACCATGTTTGCATTGAGCCCAGACTGAGTTCTTCCAGTGTATAGAGCCCTAATGAAGAGGCCCCAGACTGCATTGGCTTTAAGCCCAGACTAAGTTATTTCAGTTTATGGGGCACTGATGATGGGGGGACCCCTATAGCCTCCAAACCATGTTGGCTTCAAGTTTGGACTGAGTTCCTCCAGTGTAAAGATCCCTTATGAAGGGGGATCCCTGAAGCCCATTGGATCTTGTTGGCCAAACTGATTTCTTTTAGTGTATAGAGCCCTGATGAAGAGTGACCCCAGTAGCCCCCAGACTGCATTGGCTTCAAGTCCAGTCTGAGTTCTTCCAGTGTATAAAGCCCTGATGAAGTAGGACCCCTGAAGCCACCTGGACCTCGCTGGCCTCTAGCCCAGACTGATTTTTTTCTAGTGTATAAAGCCCTGATGAAGAGGGAACTCTGGAGCTCCCAGTTTGCATTGATTTGAGTCCAGACTGAGTTCTTCCAGTGTATAGAACCTGATAGGGAGGGACCCCTGGATCTTTTTGGGTTTGGGTGATGAAGAGGGACCCCTGGAGCCCCCCAGACCAACTCCAGTCCTTAAGGTGCCCCAACAGGTAATGTTTTCATGCTTTACATTATTTTGCAAGGGTGATTTGATCAGTTTCACTGCCTTAGTAGATACCACAGCTGTTTCATCTGAGGGAAATTCTGAAAACATGACCTGTTGGGGCGCCTTGAGGACTGGAGTTGAGAAACACTGGTATAGAGCCCTGATAAAGGAGGACCCCTAGAGCCCCTGGACTGGTAATGGCTTCCACATAAAGTGGAGGAAAATGGACAGAGACTGACAAATGTGGAGTAAAGGAAACTCATGGGCTAGCTTAGCTTGTAAGGAGGTCCCAGCAGCCCCTCCCCGCATTACCATTTCAAAGAAATTCTCAGAGTGCCTCCAATTCTCAGAATGCCAATGCTCTATTAGACATCATCAATGACAACACAAATTCCTGGTCCATCCCCTCCTCACCCCTGTGCTTTCTATTGACTGTATGTGGACATGGAGCCACAAAGTAAGGTAAGCCCCCAGGTTTATAAAAAAAATGACATTCTAATAATATGTAGGAAAACTTTTACGTTCTCTTTTCTATTCCCGCCTTTTGGGATGCATTAAAAGACATCTGTGTATACTCCCCGCTGTGTCCTCTCCAGACCCAAACTCACAATAAACAGGGTGCATGCCACCAACATGGCTTTCACTGTGACATGGAGGTCCTGAGGGAAGCTGATGATGTAGGTGTCCTTGTTGATGAACATCTCCTTGAAGAATCCTCTCCACACCCGTGTGATGACCCCAATTTGTGTCGTTTTATCACCTGATATCACCTGGAAGATGAGGAGGGAAGGACCACATAAAAAAAAAAAAGCATACTAACAGTAATTATTGTAGATCTGAACTCGTAAAATGTCAAAGTCTCCTCCCCCTGATCTAGCGTTGGGTCTCCTCTCCGGCTTTGGGTATCACACCTCGGCCAATCAGGAGACAGCTCGCCTGATCGCTGCCACTGCCAATCAGGAGTCAACCCTCCAGATTGGTGCTGCTTCAAATTCTAAAGCACCAGGTTGTTCAGTGTTGGAGCAATGCATTGCTACACCTAAGCAGAACCCACTGCTGCTGATGCACCCTTTCTGTCTACTCATTCCTTGTGACATCCGTCCACCTGTGTCACTTCAGAGCATCTTGCACAAACCCCCCCCCCCCCCCCATCCTGTGTGACCCAGTGTGCCCAGACTCCTCAGCTCAGGCCATTTCTCTTGCGCTGATCGAGCATAGTTCAGCTCGCAATCCACCCCCCCACCCCTCCTTCCAGCTCTGGTGTCGGCTTTCTGAGAAGGCTAGGAGGCAGTAAAGATCACAAGCTGTTCTCTGTGTGAGGGGGATGTTACAGCTGGCACGGCTGGAACCTGCATGGCTTTACCCGCTGACCAGGGACATTCCACTCTCACACACGTTTGGCAAAGTAGGCAGGTCATGCGAGGCCCCTGTGAGTGCGAGGCCTTAGGCCACCACCTACTTTGCCTAATTAGAGAGCCGCCTCTGGCCCGGAACATCCTATGTCACTTAGTGACTCCAGAGTATCCTGTATGACCCAGTGACCCCAGAGAAACCTGTATCACCCCATGACCCTAGAGCAATGATGGCGAACCCTGGCACCCCAGATGTTTTGGAACTACATTTCCCATGATGCTCATGCACTCTTCAGTGTAGTTGAGCATCATGGGAAATGTAGTTCCAAAACGTCTGGGGTGCCAAGGTTCGCCATCACTCTGTTACTGACCTGGCGGTAAGCTGGGTTGGCTGTTTTGCATTGTTGTGTAAAAGATAAAAACACCAATAAAAATAAATTAACAAAAGGTTCGCCATCACTGCCCTAGAGTATCCTGGATCAGAGACAAAAAAAAAATTCAAAGCATTTTAGGTGGGAGACCTACCTGATAATAGGCATCGGACATAAAACTCTCGCCCCATCCTGGACCTTTGACTTTAAGATAAATAAGTCCCGACGGGTCTGAGATGTCGAAGGTTGAAGAGAAACTTGCCCACGTTTTATCTATGTAGCCGAGGAGCTCACCAGTGGAACTGGAGACGTGCAACTATAATAAGGAAGGGTCATGATGTAAATGTTCAACTGAGTCAGCTCAACAAAAGCTCCATTGTGTGAATAGGGACTGAGCGGTGAGTCCTTCATCAGTCATTGATGGTCTGGGTTTCAATAGTAAAGTGGGGTGTCACGTCACCGCTCCTAGATGTCTATGTGAATTGTAGGTCACCATTCCTAGAGGTCTTTGTCCTGTAGCAGCTTAGCCCTAAGGGTCTGTGCTCTGTATTATATCAGTTCTGACTGCTCCCGTCCACCATCTACCCAGTACTAGTGGTCTGTGCTCTGTGTTCTGTATACTACCAGTTCTGATAGCACTATCTATCCAGTACTAGTAGACCATGCTTTGTATCTCCCTAGTCCTGGAAGTTCTTAATATTTGATTTTGTGCCCTGTACATCCCCCCTGTAGATTGAACCTTATCTCTCTCTGATCAGATTGTCCAGTGCACCATTCATCTCCCCACTATGGATCATACCTTATATCTACCCAGTCCTAGTGCTTTGTGTCTAGATTCATCCCAGTATTAGTGGTCTGAGTAGCACCCTTCCTCACGTCTAGTTCTCTATTATCCCTCCTTGATCCCAGTGGTCTATATCTTGTCTTTTGGTCCTAGAGGCCCATGCCTTGTATCCCACCAGACCCAGTAGTTTGTGTAATTGTATTTCCCCAATTCTAAATGCACATCCTAGTGGTGGGTGCCTTGTGTGTTGCCAGTCTTAGTGGTTTATGTATTGTATCTTCCCAATCCTAAAGGTCCATCCATGCTCTGTATCTTCCTAGTCATAGAGGCCCATGCCTTGTCTCTTCCCAGTTCTAGTATGGTGTGCCTTCTGTCTTCCCCCAGTTCTATTGGTTTATGTATTGTATCCCCCCAGTCCTGAAGGCCCATGTCTATGTCTTCCCAGTTCTAAAGGTCCATGTCTTGTATCCCCCCAGTCCAAGTGGTGTATGCCTTGTATCTTACCCCACTTCTAGTGGTTTATATATGGTATCTCCCCAGTCCTAGAGGCACATCCCTTGTATGTCCCCAATCCTAGAGGTCCATGCCTCTTATCTCTCCAGCCTTAGAGGTCCATACCTTGTGTAGCGGACCCCCAAATTTGGGGTCGCTATGCCTGAGATTTAGAGGGTGGCCTGGGCAATAGTTTGGCTCAGGCTGTTTAATTTCCTTAGATTGGACTCTGCTTTGCTGTGGTGTTGCCTGGATGTATAGTTCCCCTTTGACCTGTAGGTGGCGTTGTTGCCCAGGTCTCAGGTCGAACCACAGGTGGCATTGTGGTGTGATTGGGTGTCCTCTCTCGGCGGTTGTACAGTGGGCGGGGTCTACCTGCTGTGCATGCCGGGAGAGGGTACTTAAGGGGCAGACGCCATTGGGTCTTGGTCCTCAGCATGTACCCCACCTTCGGTGGCTCTCATGGCCAGGGGTGCATGTGAATGTGCTGGGTCCCAGGCACCTTTGGCCCGAGGCTCCATTGTTCCAGGTAGGCCCAGTACCTTTAACTGAGGCCTACAATCAGACCATCAGAATCCCAGGGTACCTGTGGGATGGTGGCCCGCTCTGAGAGAAAGGAAACCAGGGGAGGACCTGTCTAGAGGATCGGCAAAGGAAGTCACTGTTCCAGGAGAGGCCTGGTTGCCTATCAGAGGGGACCAATGGTCTCCAAAAGTTACATGTGCTAAAGAGTTTTGGATTCAGGAACAAAAGGATTCAGTGGCAGAGGATCTCCTGAACTGTCCTTGGAGGGGACGAATCTAAAGTAGTTGTTCGTGTTTCATTCCGGCTGCTAGATCCGTGAGGGGGATCTATCCAGGTGAGCAAAACCCACTCAGGCTTGAGTGGCAACGATGGTAATTAAGTGCTGCGTGCCTGAACCAACCTCCCTACTCAACTTTATTTCTATCTTCAACTTTCCTTACCAAGTTATGAGAAGAGAAAAAATAAACCCGTCTGTTGGAGTTTAACACTGTCTGGACATTGGCCTTCTTATTAGAGAAAATAGACTTTTCCCTACACTCTAGGGACGAGAACCAACGGAAGGAGGTAACTCGCTGCAGGACCCAAAAAAACTGTTAACACTGCTCACCCTCTATACAACATGAAGGACATTGGGCATGTGGCATGGTGTGTCCTGTCCTGCAAGTGGAGGTAAGCAGGTAGGGATGGTGTGTGCTACACTTGTATCTCCCCTGTCTTAGTGATGATGCCATGTATCTTACCCAAATTCCAGTGGTTTATACAAATATATGGTATCTCCCCAGACCTAGAGGCCCATGCCTCATATCTCCCCAGTCCTAGAGGTTCATACCTTGTATCTCCCAGCCCTAGTGGTGATGCTTTGTATCCCACCCCACTTCCAGTGGTTTATATATGGTATCTCCCCAGTCCTAGAGACCCATACCTCGTATCTACCCAGTCTAATGCCTCGTACACACGACCCGGCAGGGGAAAAAAAAGATGCTTTTCCCGACAGGGATTCCTCCCAAGCCTGCCTTGCATACACACTGTCACACAAAAGACTGCTGAACTTTTGAATGCCAAGAACGCGGTGACGTCAAAGACTACGACGGTCCGACAAAATGACATTCTATGTTTCATACACACCAGCGGTTTTCGCGACGGGAAAAAGACCGCCGGGAATCACGACGGGAAAAAAGAGAGCTGGTTCTAATTTTTTTTGCGGGCAGTTTTTTCATTGGGAAAACTGCTATGGAGCATACACACGACCGGGTTTCCCGACAAAAAGCAAACATGGCAGTTTTCCCGTCGGGTAAACCGGTCGTGTGTACGAGGCATTAGTGGTGTATGCCTTGTAACTTATGCCAGGTCTAGTGGCTTATGTGTTGTGTCTCCCCAGTCCCAGAGGTCCATAGCTTGTATCTTCCCAGTCCTAGTGGAGTATGCCTTGTATCCACTTCCAGTGGTTTATGTATTGGATCTCCCCAGTTCTGGAAGTCCATGCCTTGTATCTCCCCAGTCCTAGAGGTCCAAGTCTTGTATCTCACCAGTTCTAGAGGTCCAAGTGTTGTATCTCACCAGTCCTAGAGGTCCAAGTCTTGTATCTTCACAGTCCTAGAGGTCCATGGCTTGCATCCCCCCAGTTGTAGAGGTCCATGCCTTGTCTCTCCGCAGTTCTAGTGGTGTATGCTTTGTATCTTCCCCCAGGTTTAGTGGTTAATGTAATGTGTCTAACCAGTACTAGAGGTCCATGTCTCCTGTTTTCTCAGCCCTAGAGGTCCATGTCTTATATCCCCCCATAGTCCATGAGGTATGTGCCTTGTATCTCAGAAGACTTAGAGATCCTCATCTTCAAGGACAGACTTTGAGGACTGGTATGAGACAAGTTCATATTGCCATCCACCATCAGTTTTCATCTTGTGTCTGCTTACCTCGGTGTCCCAGTTGCAGAAATTGGAAGGCACAAGGAGATTTAGGACATTATATCCCTGAGTGTTGTTAACCATTAAATCCAAACGGGGGCCACAACATTCCTGCTGCTCAATGGCCTCATACAAGAGTTGGCCATCAGGGTCATACAAGTCATAGGTACAGTAGCTCTGAAAAGTGCTGTTCCCTGAAAAGACAGAATTTAGTTATGAGGCAGGGCAGGTGACTTCAGGAATCTTCAGATATACATTCTGTCATCATGTAGCTATCTCCATTCACCAGTCAAATCACACCATTTCTACATATCATAGGCTGGGAAGCTTTCTATAGACGATGGGTAATCTACCGTATATACTCGAGTATAAGCCGACCCGAATATAAGCCGAGGCACCTAATTTTACCACAAAAAACTGGAAAAATGTATTGACTCGAGTATAAGCCTAGGGTGTCCATCTGCATGCCTCACTGTGCCTCACTTTGCCTCACTGTGTTCATGTGCATGCCTCACTGTGTCCATGTTTATGCCTCACTGTGCCCATGACTAGACTGACGTTTAACATGGGAGTCTATGGGACCTACGACCGGCCGGTACCGGGTCCCCAAAATTACCGGAGAAATTACCGTTTAACATGGGAGTCTATGGAAGGGGTGCCCAGCTTTGAAAAACCGGTGCTCCCCGGCCTTAGGTCCCCCGGACAACAAACTTTGCACACTTGTAGAGCAAGGAGTGGGGCTACATGTGTGCCAAGTACGTCCGGCCGGTACCGGGTCCCCAAAGTCCGGAAGATCAGGTGCAAAAAGGTGACTCGAGTATAAGCCGAGGGGGGCATTTTCAGCACAAAAAAATGTAGGGGGGGGGTTGCTAGGAGTTGTGATTTGGAGGTTTTTGTGTTGGGAAGGGGAATTTGGGGGGCAGCAGGGGGTATAAATTGTTCTAGGAGGGGAAATTGGGGGGGGTTGCTAGGAGTTGTGATTTGGGGGTATTTGTGTTGGGAGGGGGGTTGGGGGAAAAGGATTTGTGCTAGGAGGGGGTGATGTGGGAGTTTTTGTTAGAAGAGGTGATCTGGAGGGGATTTGTGCTAGAAGGGATGATTGGGAGGTATTTGTGCTAGCGGGAGGCTGGGATTTGGGGGGGGGGTTGGAATGGGGGGGATGTGTACTAGGAGGGGAAATTGGGGGCGGGGGTGTTAGGAGTTGTGATTTGGGGGTATTTGTGCTGGGAGTGGGAATTTGGGGGGCAGCAGGGGGTATGAATTGTTCTAGGAGGGGAAATTGGGGGCGGGGGTGTTAGGAGTTGTGATTTGGGGGTATTTGTGCTGGGAGGGGGAATTTATGGGGCAGCAGTGGGTATGAATTGTTCTAGGAGGAGAAAATAGGGGGAAGGGGGTGCTAGGAGTTGTGATTTGGGGGTATCTGTGCTGGGAGGGGGAATTTGGGGGGCAACAGGGGGTATGAATTGTTCTAGGAAGGGAAAATGGGGGGGGGGAGTTGTGATTTGTGGGTATTTGTGCTGGAAGAGGGAATTTCGGGGGCATCAGGAAATATGAATTGTTCTAGGAGGGGAAATTAGGAGAGGGGGTGCTAGGAGTTGTGATTTGGGGGTATTTGTGTTGGGAGGGGGAATTTGGGGGGCAGCAGGGGGTATAAATTGTTCTAGGAGGGGAAATTGGGGGGGTTGCTAGGAGTTGTGATTTGGGGGTATCTGTGTTGGGAGGGGGGTTGGGGGAAAATGATTTGTGCTAGGAGGGGGTGATGTGGGAGTTTTTGTTAGAAGAGGTGATCTGGAGGGGATTTGTGCTAGAAGGGATGATTGGGAGGTATTTGTGCTAGGGGGGAGGCCGGGATTTGGGGGGGTTGGAATGGGGGGGATGTGTACTAGGAGGGGAAATTGGGGGCGGGGGTGTTAGGAGTTGTGATTTGGGGGTATTTGTGCTGGGAGGGGGAATTTGGGGGGCAGCAGGGGGTATGAATTGTTCTAGGAGGGGAAATTGGGGGCGGGGGTGTTAGGAGTTGTGATTTGGGGGTATTTGTGTTGGGAGGGGGGTTGGGGGAAAAGGATTTGTGCTAGGAGGGGGTGATGTGGGAGTTTTTGTTAGAAGAGGTGATCTGGAGGGGATTTGTGCTAGAAGGGATGATTGGGAGGTATTTGTGCTAGCGGGAGGCCGGGATTTGGGGGGGGGGGTTGGAATGGGGGGGATGTGTACTAGGAGGGGAAATTGGGGGCGGGGGTGTTAGGAGTTGTGATTTGGGGGTATTTGTGCTGGGAGTGGGAATTTGGGGGGCAGCAGGGGGTATGAATTGTTCTAGGAGGGGAAATTGGGGGCGGGGGTGTTAGGAGTTGTGATTTGGGGGTATTTGTGTTGGGAGGGGGGTTGGGGGAAAAGGATTTGTGCTAGGAGGGGGTGATGTGGGAGTTTTTGTTAGAAGAGGTGATCTGGAGGGGATTTGTGCTAGAAGGGATGATTGGGAGGTATTTGTGCTAGCGGGAGGCCGGGATTTGGGGGGGGGGGTTGGAATGGGGGGGATGTGTACTAGGAGGGGAAATTGGGGGCGGGGGTGTTAGGAGTTGTGATTTGGGGGTATTTGTGCTGGGAGTGGGAATTTGGGGGGCAGCAGGGGGTATGAATTGTTCTAGGAGGGGAAATTGGGGGCGGGGGTGTTAGGAGTTGTGATTTGGGGGTATTTGTGCTGGGAGGGGGAATTTATGGGGCAGCAGTGGGTATGAATTGTTCTAGGAGGAGAAAATAGGGGGAAAGGGGTGCTAGGAGTTGTGATTTGGGAGTATCTGTGCTGGTAGGGGGAATTTGGGGGGCAGCAGGGGGTATAAATTGTTCTAGGAGGGGAAATTGGGGGGGGGGGGGTTGCTAGGAGTTGTGATTTGGGGGTATCTGTGCTAGGAGGTGGTGATGTGGGAGCTTTTGTTAGAAGAGGTGATCTGGAGGGGATTTGTGCTAGAAGGGATGATTGGGAGGTTTTTGTGCTAGGGGGGAGGCCGGGATTTGGGGGGGGGGTTGGAATGGGGGGGGGGGGATGTGTACTAGGAAGGGAAATTTGAGCGATAGAGGATTTGTGCTAGGAAGAGTGATTTTTTGACGATTTGTGCAGGGAGGATTTGCGGAGAGAGAGGATTTGAGCTGGGAGGGGGTATGGGGTGGGGCAAAGATTTATGCTACAAGGAGGGGGGATTTATGCTTAGGGGTAAGCATATAGATTAGCCCCCCATTTTTTTTGGGGGGGGGACATTTGCTGACATATATGCTCATACATCTTGGGAAGGGGGGTGCAGTTTGGCATGTTCACCCTGGGCTCTAGATCACCTTGTCCCTGTACTGCCTGTACCAGTCGCTCCTGTGTTCATTCTTAAATGAAGCATGGTAAACTGTGTCTACTAGGCTTCAGTTTGCAGTTGCATATCATCCCACTACAGCCACTTGAAGTCAAATTATGTACCGGGTACGTGATTTGGCTGCAAGTGGATGAACACCAGAGGACCAATGAGTTTAGACTAGGGCAGGCTGGGGTGGCATAGGGCAGGCTGGGGTGGTATGGTGCCAGGTTAGGACTCTATGTAGTGACATGTGCAGCAGTGCAGTAACTTACAGCATGCCTGGAGATGAAGACACTCTGGCTGCTGTGTCCTCGTTTCTTTCTCCTTCAGCTGTGGGATCAGCCATGGTGAACGAGTCTGTGGGAGGAGTGGAGGGGGCAGACACACCCCCAACTCCGCCCACCAACTCCGGCTGCCTCCAGAGACATTGGAGATGATGGGGAAACGTGACTTTCTGACTGGTGGCCCGTGGGCCGCCGCGGGCCGCCCCGGCCCACCGGGCATTTGCCTGGTATGCCCTATGGCCAGTCCGGGCCTGAGTTTAGTGATCAGCAAATGAAGAACGCTGGGCATGGGGAGGTAGCAAGGATGGAGATGTCAAGAGGACTTTAGAATTATGATTTATGTTTCAACAAAAAACAACTTACATGTCTGTTTCACATAGAGCTCACTGACCTGTAAAACAAAGAAGAACGAAATGTATCAATGTTTATCCATCCATCGTCATCATCAACACTACTGTCAACTGGACACCCTCAAAGATAACTCTGCCCCCATGGATGATGTCCCCACCACCTCCGTCATCATTTCTGATGGTCACCTTTACCCCATTCATCACCCACCAGACTGGAGGTCGACCTACACTGTACAGAGAAGCCATGGCCACTCTTCCTACACTTCCTACACTTCAGCTGCTTCTTCTTCTTCTCCACTTTGGGTTTGCCACCTTGGATATAGGAGCTGGCTGTGGTTTTATGAGGAACCCACTGTGCTTGTGCGAGCTCGCATGCAGTAGCTGCTGGTGCTCAATTTTTTTGGAAGGGCGGCAAACCTGGCCCCCTCACTACCCCCCTCATCGCTCGATCAATCGTCACTTCGCTTGCCCACTCACTCATCAGCCCCGCACTTACCCCACCCAGGTTGAGGCTTCAGCGGCTTCCCCCTGCATCTCCTCCCGGCGGTCGCTTTTCCTCCCGGCTAACCGGGTCTTAGGACTCCCGGCCAATTGGGTCTTTGGACTCCCAGTCAGTCGGGTCTCAGGACCCACTTCCTGATTGGCCGGGAGGAGAAGCAGGAAGACATTAGCGAATATTAGTTTTCTATTGCCACACAAGTGGGTGGGCTTGGGGCGCAGTGCTCTACGCTCTGAGCCCACCCTTTTTGAAGCCAATTAGAACCTCAGGCTCTAATCATGTGCTTCAAAAACAAAAAAAAAACATTGGAATCCATGCGCCTGGCGCCCTGCATTGAGAGTAGGGGCCGGGTGCATGGATCAAGGTGGCGGCACCCCTGCGCCCCGTATGGAGCGGCAGCCACTGCTCACATGGCACTCTGAAGTGATGTGTTCCAGGAGGTCCCAGGAGTAGGAGAGGGGTGAGGTAAGTGGCGTAATCCTTGCCTAGGCGGGCATTGCCAAAGCAAAAGCGGGTATTGATAAAAAATTAGTACTCACACCACCCCTTCCCCCCCAAAAAAAAAAAAAAAACCCAGGCTGTTGGGAGAAAACAAACCAATAGTGAAGTTCCACTTTAACCAGTTTTTGTTTGGCCTATAGCAAAATGACAGCCGGGAGGGACTTTCGTCGATCCGGGTGGACGTCATATGACACCTTCCTTGATCGGACCGCGGTGCGGTGTAATCTGTCACAGGCTGTGTCCACCAATGCCTGATCAGTGTACCAGCCTGCTGCCAGTACCATGTGGTCACTGTGACCAATCACAGCAGGTCACATGACAATTGTAAGCAATGGAAGGCTTCCTTTCATGCCATCCATTATGTACCATTGTGTTGCTAGCTGTGATTGGTCACAGTGATCACATGGTACAGACAGGGCCAATCACACCTAATCACAACAAAACACACTGAATTAATCAGTTTCATTCAGTAAGAATGATTGCTTACAGCAGTGAAATGCACTGATATAAACAATCATAATGGTTAATATATATATATATATATAGTTGTTACGGGAGGTATTCAGACTCCCTTTAATTTTTCACTCTTTGTTATATTGCAGCCATTTGCTAAAGTTAATTTTTTTCCTCATTAATGTACACACAGCACCCCATAATGTACACACAGCACCCCATATTGTACACACAGCCCCCCATAATGTACACACAGCACCCCATATTGTACACACAGCGCCCCATAATGTACACACAGCACCCCATAATGTACACACAGCTCCCCATAATGTACACACAGCACCCCATAATGTACACACAGCACCCCATAGTGACAGAAAAACACAGAATTGTTGACATTTTTGCAGATTTATTAAAAAAGAAAACCTGAAATCTCACATGCTCCTAAGTATTCAGACCCTTTGCTCAGTATTTAGTATTTGCACCCTTTTGATGAGTCTTTTTGGGAAAGAGGCAACAAGTTTCTCACACCTGGATTTGGGGATCCTCTGCCATTCCTCCTTGCAGATCCTCTCCAGTTCTGTCAGGTTGGATGGTAAACGTTGGACGGCCATTTTTAGGTCTCTCCAGAGAGGCTCAGTTGGGTTTAAGTCGGGGCTCTGGCTGGGCCATTCAAGAACAGTCACGGAGTTGTTGTGAAGCCGCTCCTTCGTTATTTTAGCTGTGTGCTTAGGGTCATTGTCTTGTTGGGAGGTAAACCTTCGGCCCAGTCTGAGGTCCTGAGCACTCTGGAGAAGGCTTTCATCCCTGTACTTGGCCGCATTCATCTTTCCCTCGATTGCAACCAGTCGTCCTGTCCCTGCAGCTGAAAAACACCCCCACAGCATGATGCTGCAACCACCATGCTTCACTGTTGGGACTGCAGTGGACAGGTGATGAGTAGGGATGAGCTTCGTGTTCGAGTCGAACATACGTTCGACTCGAACATCGGCTGTTCGATCGTTCGACGAAGATCGAACGATTTGGGCCGTTCGCGCCAAATTCGAGTGACGCGAACGGCCCACAATGCACTACGCCATCGCAGTGTCATCCAGGCGCTGTGATTGGCCAAGCATGCACTGTGACCCCGCATGCTTGGCCAATCACAGCGCCGGCAGCGAGGAGAGCAATGATTGGCCACAGGCAGGATGCCTGTGGCCAATTATTGCTGAGGGTGTTTAGTACACGCCCCACACTATAAAAGGCCGCCAGCACGGCGGCCTAGTGTAGTGTGTTCCGGAGCAGGGATAGAGCAGCATAGGCAGGGACAGTGACTGTTATTTCTTTCTTGCTTAACCTGGATTCCTTTAGTTTAGGGAAAGAGAAGGATAGGTAGGGAGAGTGTCAGTGTGTTTTGTGCTTGTGCTATAGTGTGCTTAAAAAAAACATTTATTCTAGGGACAGAAAACTGTAGGTAGGGAGAGTGTCAGTTTCTTTCACTCTGCAAGTCCTTGTTTCCAGGGACCTGTAAGGACAGTGAGTGAATTGTCCTTGTGCTATATTGTGCTTAAAAAAAACATTTATTCTAGGGACAGAAAACTGTAGGTAGGGAGAGTGTCAGTTTATTTCACTCTGCAAGTCCTTGTTTCCAGGGACCTGGAAGGACAGTGAGTGAATTGTCCTTGTGCTATATTGTGATTAAAAAAAACATTTTTTCTAGGGACAGAAAACTGTAGGTAGGGAGAGTGTTTTTTTTCTTTCACTCTGCAAGTCCTTGTTTCCAGGGACCTGTAAGGACAGTGAGTGAATTGTCCTTGTGCTATATTGTGATTAAAAAAAACATTTTTTCTAGGGACAGAAAACTGTAGGTAGGGAGAGTGTTTTTTTTCTTTCACTCTGCAAGTCCTTGTTTCCAGGGACCTGTAAGGACAGTGAGTGAATTGTCCTTGTGCTATATTGTGCTTAAAAAAAACATTTATTCTAGGGACAGAAAACTGTAGGTAGGGAGAGTGTCAGTTTATTTCACTCTGCAAGTCCTTGTTTCCAGGGACCTGTAAGGACAGTGAGTGAATTGTCCTTGTGCTATATTGTGATTAAAAAAAACATTTTTTCTAGGGACAGAAAACTGTAGGTAGGGAGAGTGTTTTTTTTCTTTCACTCTGCAAGTCCTTGTTTCCAGGGACCTGTAAGGACAGTGAGTGAATTGTCCTTGTGCTATATTGTGCTTAAAAAAAACATTTATTCTAGGGACAGAAAACTGTAGGTAGGGAGAGTGTCAGTTTATTTCACTCTGCAAGTCCTTGTTTCCAGGGACCTGTAAGGACAGTGAGTGAATTGTCCTTGTGCTATATTGTGATTAAAAAAAACATTTTTTCTAGGGACAGAAAACTGTAGGTAGGGAGAGTGTTTTTTTTCTTTCACTCTGCAAGTCCTTGTTTCCAGGGACCTGTAAGGACAGTGAGTGAATTGTCCTTGTGCTATATTGTGATTAAAAAAAACATTTTTTCTAGGGACAGAAAACTGTAGGTAGGGAGAGTGTTTTTTTTCTTTCACTCTGCAAGTCCTTGTTTCCAGGGACCTGTAAGGACAGTGAGTGAATTGTCCTTGTGCTATATTGTGCTTAAAAAAAAACATTTATTCTAGGGACAGAAAACTGTAGGTAGGGAGAGTGTTTTTTTTCTTTCACTCTGCAAGTCCTTGTTTCCAGGGACCTGTAAGGACAGTGAGTGAATTGTCCTTGTGCTATATTGTGATTAAAAAAAACATTTTTTCTAGGGACAGAAAACTGTAGGTAGGGAGAGTGTTTTTTTTCTTTCACTCTGCAAGTCCTTTTTTCCAGGGACCTGTAAGGACAGTGAGTGAATTGTCCTTGTGCTATATTGTGCTTAAAAAAACATTTATTCTAGGGACAGAAAACTGTAGGTAGGGAGAGTGTCAGTTTATTTCACTCTGCAAGTCCTTGTTTCCAGGGACCTGTAAGGACAGTGAGTGAATTGTCCTTGTGCTATATTGTGATTAAAAAAAACATTTTTTCTAGGGACAGAAAACTGTAGGTAGGGAGAGTGTTTTTTTTCTTTCACTCTGCAAGTCCTTGTTTCCAGGGACCTGTAAGGACAGTGAGTGAATTGTCCTTGTGCTATATTGTGCTTAAAAAAAACATTTATTCTAGGGACAGAAAACTGTAGGTAGGGAGAGTGTCAGTTTATTTCACTCTGCAAGTCCTTGTTTCCAGGGACCTGTAAGGACAGTGAGTGAATTGTCCTTGTGCTATATTGTGATTAAAAAAAAACATTCTTTCTAGGGACAGAAAACTGTAGGTAGGGAGAGTGTTTTTTTTCTTTCACTCTGCAAGTCCTTGTTTCCAGGGACCTGTAAGGACAGTGAGTGAATTGTCCTTGTGCTATATTGTGATTAAAAAAAACATTTTTTCTAGGGACAGAAAACTGTAGGTAGGGAGAGTGTTTTTTTTCTTTCACTCTGCAAGTCCTTGTTTCCAGGGACCTGTAAGGACAGTGAGTGAATTGTCCTTGTGCTATATTGTGCTTAAAAAAAACATTTATTCTAGGGACAGAAAACTGTAGGTAGGGAGAGTGTTTTTTTTCTTTCACTCTGCAAGTCCTTGTTTCCAGGGACCTGTAAGGACAGTGAGTGAATTGTCCTTGTGCTATATTGTGATTAAAAAAAACATTTTTTCTAGGGACAGAAAACTGTAGGTAGGGAGAGTGTTTTTTTTCTTTCACTCTGCAAGTCCTTGTTTCCAGGGACCTGTAAGGACAGTGAGTGAATTGTTCTTGTGCTATATTGTGATTAAAAAAAACATTTTTTCTAGGGACAGAAAACTGTAGGTAGGGAGAGTGTTTTTTTTCTTTCACTCTGCAAGTCCTTGTTTCCAGGGACCTGTAAGGACAGTGAGTGAATTGTCCTTGTGCTATATTGTGCTTAAAAAAAACATTTATTCTAGGGACAGAAAACTGTAGGTAGGGAGAGTGGTTTTTTTCTTTCACTCTGCAAGTCCTTGTTTCCAAGGACCTGTAAGGACAGTGAGTGAATTGTCCTTGTGCTATATTGTGCTTAAAAAAAATATTTTTTCTAGGGACAGAAAACTGTAGGTAGGGAGAGTGTCAGTTTCTTTCACTGTGAAAGTCCTTGTTTCAAGGGACAGAGAAGGACACCTGAAGGTAGCCCTTATTGCTTTTTTCCCATCTCCCTGCAGGCCATCTATTAGAATGTCTGGAAGGCAAACAAGGAGAGGCAGACAGTCAGGAGGCAATAAAAGAGGGCAAGCAGGCTCTGTGTCTGGGGGCAACAGTGCTGGTCGTGGACGCGGTGCATTGTCATCAGCACATGGCCATGGGACACGCTTGTCCTTCTTTTCGGCAGCTGGACATGTTGAGCCACATCATGCCGAAGACTTGGTAGAGTGGATGACCAAGCCCTCCTCCTCCTCCTCATCCTCTCTCACCCAGGCTCAGGGTACTGGAAAAGCAGCTGCCAAAGCGTCGTCTTCCCTGGTATCAATGTCAGACAAATCATCAGTCACTCCTTCCCTAGACCCACCATGTCCTCCTCCTGAGGAGTCCCCCGAACTGTTTCAGCACAGTGTTGGGTACATGCTCCAGGAGGATGCCCAGCGTTTCGAAGGGTCTGATGATGAAACCCAGCTAGAGGAAGGCAGTAGCGTGAGAGCAGACAGAGGGGATGCTCAAGAAGGACACCAATCTGGCAGTCATGTTCCAGCAGCTGCAGCATACTGCCAGATTGGCTCCAGTGATGAGGAGGGAGGGGATGATGAGGTCACTGACTCCACGTGGGTGCCTAATAGGAGAGAGGAGGAGGAGGAGGATGAGGAGGAGGCACATCTCCAACGAGGCAGGATGCCCTTTGGTGGCCAGCGTAAGGGCAGTACACCGACGGAATCACACCGCAGAGCTCCGCCTGTGCAGGGCGCTGCCTCTGCCCGTCATTCAAAAAGTTCTTTGGTGTGGGCCTTTTTTGAGGCTAGTGCATCAGATCGCACAGCTGCTGTTTGCAACATATGTCTCAAGCGTATATCGCGTGGCCAAAACATCAGCCGCTTGGGTACCACATGCCTGACCAGACATATGTTGACCTGCCATGCAGCTCGTTGGCAAGCCTACCTCAAAGACCCACACCAAAGAACAAAGCGGACCTCTCCTTGCACCGCATCAGCTGGGATCTCCAACCCCACTATAACTTCAGTCCTCTCTGAAACATGCACTGAGAGGAATGAAGGTGTAGAATTAGGTGTGTCACAGCCAAGTACTTGCGCCCACTCTGCTAGCAGTACACCGACGTCCGATTCTAGCAGGCAAATTTCCCTGCCCCAGCTGCTGGACCGTCGAAAGAAGTTCACTCCCAGCCATCCACATGCCCAGCGGTTGAATGCTAGCTTGGCTAAATTGCTAGCGCTTCAACTGCTGCCTTTTCAGTTGGTAGACTCGGCCCCCTTCCGTGAGTTTGTGCAATGTGCGGTTCCTCAGTGGCAGGTTCCCAAACGCCACTTTTTCTCACGGAAGGCTATTCCGGCTCTCTACCGGCATGTGGAAGGCAATGTCTTGGCCTCGCTGGACAGGGCGGTCAGCGGTAAGGTGCATATTACCGCTGACTCATGGTCCAGCAGGCATGGACAGGGACGTTACCTTTCTTTCACGGCCCATTGGGTCACTCTTTTGGCAGCTGGGAAGGATTCAGGACAAGGTGCAGTAGTGTTGGAGGTTGTCCCACCGCCACGCCTCCAAAATGCTACTACTGGTTGTGACACACCTCTCTCCTCCACCCCCTCCTCTTCTTCTTCCTCCATGGCCTCTTCCTGTGGTTTGTCCTATGAACCAGCGGTGCTCCGTAGCCGTTCACGGGGCTACGCAAGTACGCAGGCAAAAAGATGCCATGCCGTGCTTGCGCTGGTGTGTTTGGGGGACAGAAGCCACACTGGGGCAGAGGTCCTGTCTGCTCTGCAGGGCCAGGCCGAGAGGTGGTTGACGCCACGCCAGCTTAAGCCAGGAATGGTGGTTTGCGACAATGGCACCAACCTCCTCTCCGCCCTCCGACAGGGACAACTGACCCATGTGCCCTGTGTGGCTCACGTCCTTAACCTGGTGGTGCAGCGCTTCTTGGGCAGGTACCCGGGCTTACAGGATGTCCTGAGGCAGGCCAGGAAAGTCTGTGTGCATTTCCGCAGATCTTATAATGCCAGTGCTCGCCTGGCTGAGCTGCAAAAGGAGTTGAACCTGCCCAAGAACCGCCTTATATGTGACATGCCCACCAGGTGGAACTCAACGTTGGCCATGCTGCAGCGGCTGCACACGCAGCAGAGGGCCATCAATGAGTACCTGTGCGACTACGGCACCAGGACAGGGTCAGGGGAGCTTGGTTTTTTTTCTCCACGCCAGTGGGGCATGATCAGGGATGCATGCACTGTCCTGGCACCATTTGAGGAGGCCACGAGGATGGTGAGCAGTGACAGTGCATGCATCAGTGACACTGTACCTCTTGTCCACCTGTTGGAGCACACGCTGCGTGGAATAATGGACAGGGCACTTGAGGCAGAACAGAGGCAGGAAGAGGAGGACTTCCTTGCCTCTCAAGGCCCCCTTTACCCAGACAGTGTTCCTTCTGTCCCACCCATCGCACAGGAAGAGGAGGAGGAGGAGGAGGAGGAGGATTGTGTCAGCATGGAGGTGGAGGCTGGCACTCAGCATCATCAGCAGCAGTCTTTTAGGGATGATTTACAGTCCCAAGAAACCAGTGGACTTGTACGTGGCTGGGAGGAGGTGGCTGCGGATCATGTCGTCCTTAGTGACCCAGAGGACTCCGGAGCGAATGCCTCAGCAAACCTACGCTGCATGGCCTCCCTGATCCTGCAAAGTCTGCGGAAGGATCCTCGTATTCTTCGGATCAAGGAGAGGGACCATTACTGGCTGGACACTCTCCTTGATCCACGGTACAAGGGTAAGGTTGCCGACCTTATGTTACCGTCGCAGAGGGAGCAGAGGATGAGACAACTCCGGGAGGCCTTGCAGAAAGGTCTGTGCAACGCGTTCCCAGAGACTGGGAGGTTGCAAACTCCTGGTCCTGGACAACGAGTTGCTGAGGCTTCGGCCAGTCAAAGAAGGAGCGGTGGGGAAGGTGGCCGTCTGACCGATGCGTTCAGACAATTCTTTAGTCCGCAGCCCCAAAGTATGATCGGTTCCAGCAACCATCGCCAGCGTCTGATAAACATGGTGCAGGAATATCTAGGGGCAAGGTCAGACTTGGACACCTTCCCCACCGAAAATCCTCTGGCTTACTGGGTCTTGAGGATGGATCACTGGCCAGAGCTTGCACAGTATGCAATTGAGCTACTGGCCTGTCCTGCATCCAGCGTTCTTTCGGAACGCACATTCAGTGCTGCTGGAGGATTTGTCACGGATCACAGGGTGCGCCTGTCCACCGACTCGGTTGATCGACTGACTTTCATCAAGATGAACCAGTCTTGGATCACCACCAGCTACCACACACCTGATGCTGATATAACAGACTAATTGATTTTAACATGTCACATCCCTTCAAGACTGATGCTGATGCTGAGTGCCTGTGCTGTTATGTTGACTGGCTATCCTCCTCCTCCGAGTCCTCAATGATACGATTGATGATGATAGCTTGTAAGATCATTTTTGTTTATGGGTGCCGCCACCAGTGCCTAACGCCCAATTTTTCAGCCCCTGTTTAACAGGGGCGTGTAATTACAATTTTTGAAGCAATACTTTGCAACAGGGCTCATTGCTGTGCTCCAAGTACAGTATCTGTGAGGAGTTGCAGTGTTGTGCCACCAGTGCCTAAGGCCCAATTTTTCAGCCCCTGTTTAACAGGGGCGTGTCATTACAATTTTTGAAGCAATACTTTGCAACAGGGCTCATTGCTGTGCTCCAAGTACAGTATCTGTGAGGAGTTGCAGTGTTGTGCCACCAGTGCCTAAGGCCCAATTTTTCAGCCCCTGTTCAACAGGGGCATGTAATTACAATTCTTGATCTAATAATTCACAGCAGGGCCCATTGCTGCACCCACCAAGAGTAACTGTCAGGGCTTACAGTGTTGTGGCACCAGCACCACCATCAAAGGCCCAATTTTTACTACCACTGTTCAACAATTATATGTAATTAAAATTCCTGATATAATAGTTGACAGCAGGGCGTTCCAGCACCAACCAAGAGTAACTGTGAGTGCTTACAGTGTTGTGCCAACACCAACAACTAAGGGGCCTATTTCTGCAGAGTATATACGGCAGGTCCCTACTTTCAAACATCCAACTTACAAACGACTCCTACTTGCAAACGCAAGAAGACAACAGGAAGTGAGAGGAAATCTACCACTAGGAAGGAAAATTCTCTCCTGTAAGAATAAATATGGGAGAAAGGTGTCTCCTCTGTACTGATGCTTTATCAGCAATCCTTGTTTCAAGAAAAACACCACATTTCAAAAACAGTTGTCATTGGGACGGAAAGTGAGGTGAAATGTTCTGAACAGGGGCACAGACAGCAAAACAAATGTTACAGGGGTGATAACCCTTACCTATGTTTTCCAAACAGTTTAAAAATAGATTTTTGGTCTGGAGCTACACTTCAACAATGTACCTGTTCAAAATTACAAACAGATTCTACATAAGAACAAACCTACAGTCCCTGTCTTGTATGCACCGCCTGTATAGGGCTGTTCAGAGTATATAGGGCCTTTTTTATTTTATGTGCGGGGTTCCCCTTAATATCCATACAAGACCCAAAGGGGCTGGTAATGGGCTGGGGTAGGGGGGGGGGGGGTCATGGGGTAGCTATGCCATTTTTCTTAAAGAATTTCATCCATATTACCGGGACCAGACATTACATTAAAGCCGCAAGCAGTTTTAAATGGCTTTTTTTTCCTTTAGAAGTGTAATTTTGTGCAGGGACAGTTCTAAACACGGGAAACACGTGGCACTTCACAGGCATACTTTAGACACCCCCCAGGTACGATATTTAAAGGAATATTTGACTTTTTTTTTTTCACTTTATGCATCATTAAAATGACTGCTCCCGAAAAACGACCGTTTTTAAAACTTCTTTTTGCATTGATACATGTCCCCTGGTGCAGAACCCGGGTTCCCAAACCCTTTTTAGGACAATAACATGCATAATAGTTGTTATAATTAGCACTTTAGAATTCGAACGTTCGCATCCATTGTATTTAATAGGGTTCTAATGTTCGTTCGAACTTTCGGTCCGTTCGCGGGTTCTGGTGCGAACCGAACCCGGGGGTGTTCGGCTCATCACTAGTGATGAGCAGTGATGGGTTTTCTCCACACATACCGCTTAGAATTAAGGCCAAAAAGTTCTATCTTGGTCTCATCAGACCAGAGAATCTTATTTCTCACCATCTTGGAGTCCTTCAGGTGTTTTTTTAGCAAACTCCATGCGGCTTTCATGTGTCTTGCACTGAGGAGAGGCTTCCGTGGGGCCCCTCTGCGATAAAGCCCCGACTGGTGGAGGGCTGCAGAGATGGGTGACTTTCTACAACTTTCTCCCATCTCCCGACTGCATCTCTGGAGCTCAGCCACAGTGATCTTTGGGTTCTTCTTTACCTCTCTCGCCAAGGCTCTTCTCCCCCGATAGCTCAGTTTGGCCAGACCGCCAGCTCTAGGAAGGGTTCTGGTCGTCCCAAACGTCTTCCATTTAAAGATTATGGAGGCCACTGTGCTCTAAGGAACCTTAAGTGCAGCAGAAATTTTTTGTAACTTTTGGCCAGATCTGTGCCTTGCCACAATTCTGTCTCTGAGCTCTTCAGGCAGTTCCTTTGACCTCTTGATTCTCATTTGCTCTGACATGCACTGTGAGCTGTAAGGTCTTCTATAGACAAGTGTGTGGCTTTCCTAATCAAGTCCAATCAGTAGAATCAAACACAGCTGGACTCAAATGAAGGTGTAGAACCATCTCAAGAATGATCAGAAGAAATGGACAGAACCTGAGTTATATATATGAGTGTCACAGCAAAGGGTCTGAATACTTAGGAGCATGTGATATTTCACTTTTTCTTTTTTAATAAATCTGCAAAAATGTCAACAATTCTGTGTTTTTCTGTCACTATGGGGTGCTGTGTGTACATTAATGAGGGAAAAAATGAACTAACAAAGAGTGAAAAATATAAGGGGGTCTGAATACTTTCCGTACCCACTGTATATATACTGATCACTTCCCCAGAGTAGTAAAGTGTTACTATGGTAACACTGCACTGCTCTGGTCACAGTGTGTAAAAAGCTAAATAAGAAAATGTAATGTAGCGCCCCTTTACTTTCAGGGGAGCTAGGTACCTAAATTTAGGGGTTGATCTGGGTTAGTAGCCAGACCCAGATGGCTTCAATTGTTAGGTTTTGTTCTTTTGCTTTTGCCAAGTGGTGTTGCTGGTGTACAGTTCCGTATGGCCTGTGGGTGGCGCTGCCATAACAGGTCAGGGTTGAACCGCTAGTGACATTACTGTACCTTTGAGTGTCCTCTCCAGGCAGCTATGCGGGGGGCGTGGTCGGCCCGCTATGCATGCTGGGAGAGGATACATAAGGGGCAGACACCATCTTAAGAGGGGAGAAGGAGGGGTACTGAGGAGCAGTACCGAGGAGCAGTCCGTCTGCGTCTCGTGGCCCTCCAGGCCATGGGAGAGCGCATGGGTGAATCAGTCTCGGGCACCTTTAGCCTGGGGCTGCAGCTCTTTATGTAGGCCCAGCACCTTTAGCTGGCCTACCATCTAAAGAGGAATTCCAGGGCACTCGAGGGTGACCTGTTCTGGAGAGGAAGCCAGGGTTACCGGTGAAGGAAGTCACCACCTCGGATGAGGCCTGGTCACCTACAGAGGGATTCCACAAGTCCGCCACAGGTATTGTAACGTGCTTCAACCTGCACCTAGGTCCTTATGCTACAAGTGCTGGGAAGTTTGGAACTAGGCAAACGGGTTCCGATCGTATCCCTAGGACAGTAAAGTAAAGTTCGTGCATCATTCCGGCTGCTTGGACCGTGAGAGGGAACTATCCGGGTGAGTAGAGTCCACTTAGGATTGAATGGTGATATTAAGTGCCTGAACCTGCCTCCCTGTTATTCTATTCTTCACTTTCAACTTTCCTGTCCGGTTTCAAGCATAAAGAAAATAAACCTTCAGCCATTGAGGTTTAACCTTGTCTGGACATTGGCCTTATTGATACACAAGCTACAGACTTTTCTCTACACTCTAGAGAAAGGAACCAGCCTAGAGGATGTAATTCGCTGCGGAACCCAACAATTGTGAACACCGCTTAACCTCTTCAAATAGGAGGGTACGGGCATGTGGCACGGTGTGCCTTGTCTTACAAGTGAGCCAGGTGAGAAAAAGGTCCGTGTGCTACAGTAATTAAAAAATAATAAAATACGTTATTATTTTTTTCTTTACGTACTGTCACCAGTCAGTGTCCCCTGATCACCATCACACCAGTTACAGTAGGTGCCGCCGATTTTGTGTCAATCTCGCCTCTGCTAGCGGCGAGATTAACCACCCGCGATCCCCGTCACGGGAGCCAGCGCCGAGCTATGTCACTCCTCCCGTTTGCTTCCCCCAATGGATTCCTAGAAAGCTCTATTTGTGTGAAACAAATGATAAAAATGTCATATGGGTACAGCGTTGTATGACCGCGCGATTGTCATTCAAAGTGTGACAGCGCTAAAAGATGAAAATTGTCCTGCGTAGGAAGGAGGTGAAAATATTGAAGGGGTTAAGGTAAATGAAAACGGGAATTTCAATTTTTTTTTCTTTTAGGAAGCGATCAGAGGAGGGGAGGGGTAGATAGTTGGGGGGGCTACTTTTATTCTGGAGTTGGTCTTTAGAGACATTGAATGAACCAGGTATGGAGCATATTTTTGAGTTACAGTGGAGGACTTATTGGACAGATGAAGCAAGTCTGGCTTTTTGTGAAGAGTGTGGGAAGTAGGGTGGGGAGTGCGGTGAGTGGGGTGGGGAGTGCGGGAAGTGGGGTGGCGAGTGTGGGACATGGACACTTAACATTAATAAATCACCAGGACCAGATGGCTTGCACCCGAGGGTACTTAGGGAACTCAGTCAAGTAATTGCCAGACCATTGTTCCTAATTTTTACTGACAGTCTACTGACTGGAATGGTACCAGCTGATTGGAGAAAAGGCAATGCAGCACAAATGTTTAATACATCCCTGGGAATTACAGACCAGTTAGCCTAACATCAATAGTATGTAAGCTCTTGGAGGGGATGATAAGGGACTATATACAAGATTTTAGTAATGAGAACGGTATCATTAGCAGTAATCAGCATGGATTCATGAAGAATCATTCTTGCCAACTAATCTATTAACCTTCTATGAGGAGGTGAGTTGTCATCTAGATAAAGGAAGGCCCATAGATGTGGTGTATCTAGATAAAGGAAGGCCTGTAGACGTGGTGTATCTAGATAAAGGAAGACCTGTAGACGTGGTGTATCTAGATAAAGGAAGGCCCGTAGATGTGGTGTATCTAGATAAAGGAAGGCCCGTAGACGTGGTGTATCTAGATAAAGGAAGACCCGTAGACGTGGTTTATCTAGATAAAGGAAGGCCTGTAGACGTGGTGTATCTAGATAAAGGAAGGCCCGTAGATGTGGTGTATCTAGATAAAGGAAGGCCCGTAGACGTGGTGTATCTAGATAAAGGAAGACCCGTAGACGTGGTGTATCTGGATAAAGGAAGGCCTGTAGACGTGGTGTATCTAGATAAAAGAAGGCCCGTAGATGTGGTGTATCTGGATAAAGGAAGGCTCGTAGACGTGGTGTATCTAGATAAAGGAAGGTTCGTAGACGTGGTGTATTTGGATAAAGGAAGGCCCGTAGATGTGGTGTATCTGGATAAAGGAAGGCCCATAGACGTGGTGTATCTAGATAAAGGAAGGCCTGTAGACGTGGTGTATCTAGATAAAGGAAGGCCCGTAGATGTGGTGTATCTAGATAAAGGAAGGCCCGTAGACGTGGTGTACCTAGATAAAGGAAGACCCGTAGACGTGGTGTATCTGGATAAAGGAAGGCCCGTAGACGTGGTGTATCTGGATAAAGGAAGGCCCGTAGACGTGGTGTATCTGGATAAAGGAAGGCCCGTAGATGTGGTGTATCTGGATAAAGGAAGGCCCGTAGATGTGGTGTATCTGGATAAAGGAAGGCCCGTAGATGTGGTGTATCTAGATAAAGGAAGGCCCGTAGACGTGGTGTATCTGGATAAAGGAAGGCCCGTAGACGTGGTGTATCTGGATAAAGGAAGGCCCGTAGACGTGGTGTATCTGGATAAAGGAAGGCCCGTAGATGTGGTGTATCTGGATAAAGGAAGGCCCGTAGATGTGGTGTATCTGGATAAAGGAAGGCCCGTATATGTGGTGTATCTAGATAAAGGAAGGCCCGTAGACGTGGTGTATCTGGATAAAGGAAGGCCTGTAGATGTGGTGTATCTAGATAAAGGGAGGTCCGTAGACGTGGTGTATCTGGATAAAGGAAGGCCCGTAGATGTGGTGTATCTGGATAAAGGAAGGCCCGTAGACGTGGTGTATCTAGATAAAGGAAGGCCCGTAGACTTGGTGTGTCTGGATAAAGGAAGGCTCGTAGACGTGGTGTATTTGGATAAAGGAAGGCCCGTAGATGTGGTGTATCTGGATTTTACAAAAGCATTTGACACAGTTCCCCATAAACGTTTACTGTACAAAGTAAGGTCCGTTGGCAGAGGGTGGTGATAAATGGGGAGTACTTGGAATGGTCGGGGTGGGTAGTGGGGTCCCCCAGGGTTCTGTGCTGGGACCAATCCTGTTTAATTTGTTCATAAATGACCTGGAGGTTGGGGGTAAGCAGCTCAATCTCTGTATTTGTGGACGATACTAAGCTAAGCAGGGCAATAACTTCTCCGCAGGATGTGGAAACCTTGCAAAAAGATCTGAACAAATTAATGGGGTGGGCAACTACATGGCAAATGAGGTTTAATGTAGAGAAATGTAAAATAATGCATTTGGGTGGCAATACTATGAATGCAATCTATACACTGGGGGGGGGGGGGGGGAGAGAACCTCTGGGGGAATCTAGGATGGAAAAGGACCTGGGGGTCCTAGTAGATAGGCTCAGCAATGCCAACAAGCTGCTGCTAACAAAGCAAACAGAATATTGGCATTAAAAAGGGATCCACTCCAGAGATAAAACGATAATTCTCCCGCTCTACAAGACTCTGGTCCGGCCGCACCTGGAGTATGCCATCCAGTTCTGGGCACCAGTCCTCAGGAAGGATGTACTGGAAATGGAGAGAGTACAAAGAAGGGCAACAAAGCTAATAAAGGGTCTGGAGGACATTAGTTATGAGGAAAGGTTGCGAGCACTGAACTGATTCTCTCTGGAGAAGAGACGCTTGAGAGGGGATATGATTTCAATTTTACAAATACCGTACTGGTGACCCCACAATAGGGAGAAAACTTTTTCGCGTAAGGGAGTTTAATAAGACACGTGGCCACTCATTAAAATTTGAAGAAAAGAGGTTTAACCTTAAACTGCGTAGAGGGTTCTTTACTGTAAGAGCGGCAAGGATGTGGAATTCCCTTCAAAAGGCGGTGGTCTCAGCGGGGAGCATCAATAGTTTCAAAAAACTATTAGATAAGCACCTGAACGACCACAACATACAGGGATATACAATGTAATACTGACATATAATCACATACATAGGTTGGACTTGATAGACTTGTGCCTTTTTTCAACCTCACCTACTATGTAACTATGTAACATGGGATGGGGAGTGCAAGAAGTGGGGTGGGGAGTCTGGGAAGAGGGGTGGGGAGTGTGGGAAGTGGGGTTGGGAGGGTCGGAAGTGGGGTGGGGAGTGTGGGACCTTGAAAGGGAGTGGGGTGGAAAATGTCGGAAGTGGGCTGGAGAGTGCGGGAAGTGGGGTGGGGAGTCTGGGAAGAGGGGTGGGGAGTGCCGGAAGTGGGGTGGGGAGTGTGGGAAGTGGGGTGGGGAGTGTAGGAAGTGGTGTTGGGAGGGTTGGAAGTGGGGTGGGGAGTGTAGGAAGTGGGGTTGGGAGGGTCGGAAGTGGGGTGGGGAGTGGGGGACGTTGGGAGGGAGTGGGGTGGAGAGTGTGGGAAGTGGGGTGGGGAGTGCGGGAAGTGGGGAGTGTGGGGTGGGGAGTGCCGGAAGTGGGGGAGGGAGTGTGGGACGTGGGGAATGTGGAAAATAGGGTGGAGAGTGTGGGAAGTGGGGTGGGGAGTGCAGGAAGTGGGGTGGGGATTGCGGGAAGTGGGGTAGGGAGTGCGAGAAATGGGATCGGGAGTGTGGGACGCTGGGAGGGAGTGGGGTGGAGAGTGTCGGAAGTAGGGTGGAGAGTTTGGGAAGTGGGGTGGGGAGTGCGGGAAGTGGGGGAGGGAGTGTGGGACGTGGGAAAAGTGGGAAATGGAGTGGAGAGTGTGGGAAGTGGGTTGGGGAGTGCAGGAAGTGGGGTGGGGATTGCGGGAAGTGAGGTGGGGAGTGCATGAAGTGGGGTAGGGAGTGCGGGAAGTGGGGTGGGGAGTACAGGAAGTGGGGTGGGGAGTGTGGGAAGTGGGGTGGGGAGTGCGGGAAGTGGGGTGGGGAGTTTGGGAAGAGGGGTGAGGAGTGTAG